>WWET01000440.1:205325-262971 GCA_011038615.1 Limnodynastes dumerilii | reverse complement strand
CTGCTGCTTTGAAGGACCCAATAGGCACAGTGGACTTCATCATCCGTAAATGAAAGAAGTTTGGAACCAACAGGACTCTTCCTAGAGCTGGCCGGCTGTCTAAACTGAGTGATTGGGGGAGAAGGGCCCTAGTCAGGGAGGTGATCAAGAACCCAATGGTCACTTTGTCAGAGCTACAGCATTCATCTGTGGAGAGAGGAGAACCTTCCAGAAGGACAACCATTTGGAGTAAGGCTGTAACATAAAATATGGAAAAGGTGAAGCGCTGTGAATGTTTTCCGGATGCACTGTATATATCCTACTGCCCAAAAAAGACTAGAAGACCTAAGCTGCAGCTCCACACCTGGGAGGTCCACCCCCAAAAAACAGGAATACACTAAAATCAAGAGCGTGGAGAAGTGCTAGGACCTTAAATATATGCGGAACACAAATCACATGAAAATGACCCAAAACTAAGCACTCAAAACCTCCTTATGTAAAAAAAGAGTACATGATTGTTTTTGGGTAACTATGTGGTATGCACTTAAAGTGTATGCTAATGACCCTCCCATATCCTATGAAGAGTAATTTGCTGGAGGCGGTAACCTGGAGTACCGCCCATGTGCTCCACATTCATATGTATGTTATAGTTTCCTATGCAACAATATAGTTTTGTTAACAGCTTTATCACTATTATAATATCCTATGTGTTTCTTCGCACCTGGTTTGAGACTTTACGAAGATCATATGTTATACTGAATATACATGAGCACTGTATTATGACACACTGTTTCGATGTATGGTAAATCTATAAAAAGATTTATAAATAAATAACTTCAACGTGACAATTGTTATGGTACAGGGAGGTGATGAATGAAGATAAATAACTGTTCCTCATGGATATCCTCAAAGGAAAAGAGAAAACATTAAATCAGGTACACAGAGGTTAAAGTATTAAAAACACCTTACCCAAAACTCACATCATGGTACATAAATAAAATAGTAAAATACATAAAACAAATATAAAATAAAACACTAAAACATGATATCCATGTTTAGTGGAAGACACATATGAAACGGATCTCGTCTGGCTATCAGAAAGGTAAACCGGGTACCTCCTGGCAGGCTACAGCAGGGACGTCCAGAAAAAAAAGCCTAGATGGTAAATCTCAGGAGCACCCCAATAACAGGTGGCAAAGTCTTGTTCCAAATGTAAGTCTGTCAGAAAACACTTAATGCGTTTCGGGCTTGGCCCTTTCTCAAAAGTAGTTCACAAACACTCACACGAGGTACAAGTAAATACAAATTCTTAGTGGTACATTAACTATCACCCCTCTCTGCTTCCATGCTGCACTGTTATTCTGTTTGTATTAAAACAATGCAAATCCAGGGTATAAGCTTTGTGACTTTTTTCAGCAGCTGGACAATAGAGGTAATGCAAAGTGCCTGCAAATAATTCTGTATGGTTACCCGCCTATACAACACTAGCACACACTCCATGAAGAAATTCTCTAGTAGACGGGTTTAGTCTGCAGCTTCATCCTGAACTAGAAGTTTGCAACACTTCATTATTATAAGTTATCCAACTGTAATAGCAGAAGTGTCTGTTCAGTCATGTTCCCACCAATGTTTACCACAAAACACCAGGCAGTCCCTTAGCCTTTGTTGATGTCATTTTACAGCGAAAACCATGGACCGTGTTCAGAAAAATGTTTTTTTTATGTACGCAATTATACGCACACCAGGAGCAAGGAAACACCCATCAACAACCCCGACACTCCCCGAGTGGTCTAGGGACTCGGTGACTTATGAGACCCTAGACCACTCTGTTCTTTTCATGTGTACTTACGGGCGTATACGTGCTCTGTCCGTGCGATTCTTTATAATCGCGCCTCCATGCGTTCTTTTAAATGCCTCCCCCACCCACTTTTATGTAAATTTTCAAGTATGGCTTTCTACGCCACCTATCCGCTCGTATGTACCCAAGTGAGATTCACATGCCCGTGTCTAAAGCACATACGAGCGTATACTCAACGTAACTTACTTAAATAAAGTTTCTACGCATGCGCAGTTGATCCGATCCTAAAAATACGCACGCAAATCCCTGCAAAAACGGTTCTCTGAATACGGCCCCATTAGGGGTATAATCAGATCACTGACATTAGTGATAGGCCACCTGATACACTACAAACCTCAAAAGAGCTACAAATATCCCCTAATTTCAGTAATAAATTTAAATAAATCATTTAGCCAAAGACATAAACATTTCTAGTAACAAAACATAAGGCAGTTTAAATAAGTGTCACAGGTTTTCCGATGAGTGCACCAATAGCAGGGATTCGATACCGGATCCCCACCTTATCCAGACTCCCTTGTTACTGGTACCATTACGTTATGCATATTTTATGATACATTAGTAATTTTGTATTTGTTTTTTGCTGTCTTACATCACTTTATTTATAAAGTATTTCCCTTTTTTAATTTCCCTTTCAAGTTGGTGCATGTCTAAACTACATGCAACTAATCAGCATGCACCTTTGTGTACTTATATTTTCTGGTCATGCACCATGCACAATACTAGAAATTATTATTACAGATTACATTTTTTTTATTTATTTATGCTACTGAATAATCCCAGTTGGGTACTGACCAAACAGTACACGGGTGACCCTGCTAAGAACTAGGGCCGTTCTCTCCTAGCCAGTTTCTAACTGCAATCGATCCCCGGACCACCAAACATGGTACTCCGATAGGTAAGCCTAACAACTAACCCCAACCCTTCCCCTAATTCTGACCCTAACCCTCTCCTTCCATTACCCTAACCCTCCCTTCCCCGCAGCCTGACCCTAACCCTCCCTTCTCTATAGCCTAACCCTAAGACCCCCTCCCCTTCTATGGCCCTAACCCTCCCTAAGAGCCTAACACTACCCCCCAAACACCCCCCCAACACAAAGTCCCCGGAGAGGACTCACCTCTCCGGAGCTGTTAGCGGTGGGTCCTGCGAAAATGAATGAGCGAGTATGTTGATATGCATACTCACCTATTCATAAAAAAATTCTAAAATGGCTACCTTGTTTCATCTTGCCATACAGTGTAAATATATTATTAAAACTAAATCTCATTATGTCATGAGAACTCAACATCAGTTAAGCAACTTTGTGTTAAAGTGTATATCTGAAAAGAGCTCTTTAATGCAAACAGATTAATTTTTTAATAGTGATGTTATGCTCACTTTATTCTGACACTGTATGGTAGACAACACTAACAAAAATATTCCACTCTTGTCTGCTGCCATGGAAACTAGCCAGCTTGTAAACACAACTGTAGTTGCCATGGAAATAATTTAAAAAAATGAACATGTAGATGAAGCAGTCCCACATCTTTATTGACAACGGGCTGGATCCAGACTTAAGTAATTGCTTAAAATTAGTTACTCCTGAACTAAACCATAATGATTGCAGGGGAGTCATATTTCATCTGTTGCAAACAGTATTAGAGTTGAGAGGTGATGTTTCCTATCCCAAGTCTAAATAACAGTGTGATAGTAAAGCTGGTCAGAATCTGTGTGCAATAAGCAATTCAAAGATATATCCCTGCATGCAAAGAATACAATTAACTTGACTCCCCCTGCAATCAACATGGTTTAGCCTAGGAGTAATTAATTTCAAGCACTTACTTAAGTCTGGATTCAGCCCAAGTTCGTTTCTATCTTCTTTTATCTTAAATCCCAAAGTCCCACAAGGTTTACTTTCCATAACATTAAGTCACACACCTGCCCACTGCATAAAGTGAAAATTCTACAAATTTTGTAATATTGCACCAATATAGTCTGCCCTGTGCATAGTTTACACTTTTACATGACCCCTTCTACAAGACAGAAGTGTGTCTAGGCGTTAAATAGAGCAGAATGGAATTTCACTATGTACTTCTACAAATCAGCATCAGTATAACTACTTTACACACTCTCAACTTCAGACTATAAATCCATATTCATTAGCAGAAATCTAAGTACCTGTATGTATGTATTATGCATGTATTTAATTATCTATCTATCTATCTATCTATCAATGAGGTACATTATTTATAGAAAAAAGATTTGCGAAACAAGACTGGGTACTAACAGATTGGGAGGTAAGAAGATGTGGTTCACAAGCTTACAATCTATAGGACAACATAATATTATGGTATAATACTGTATGGTATCTGAGTGATTACCAGTAATAGATGATAATGGGCCAGATATAGACTTAAGGTCGTTATACGTCCCCTGGTGTGTCCTACCAGACTTTTGCCCCCTCCTTATGTGAGTTCTGCAAACATTCTGCCCCCTCCTTGTATGTCCAGCCAGCCTTTTGCCCCCAATCCATTCACTTATTTATTGAATTAATTTACCTGGTTTGACAACTTATCTGAAGTTCTCTTCCTGCTTCTCCTATCCTCCAGGGCGCTCTTTCTCTGCAATTAGCACTGCATGAGCAAGCATAGTGGCACATACACAGTGCCTGGCTCTGTTAATTATACATGGAAGCCCCCAATTAGATCCTTGGCATCATACAAAAATTGAGGCCCAATCCACTGCAATAATGGGTGGAGCCTGCAGCCAGCTCATAAATATGGGTCCAGCAATGACAGGAGTAGAGCTATAGGACTTGGGGCACTGTATATAGTTTTAGCACTTAGAGCACTATATATATATATACTTAGACCTTTTTTTTTTTTTTCTTAACATAAATCGCTGCAATTTAAAACTTTAAAAAATCGCCACTCATCGCTGACTATTAGATCGTCAGCAAAAAGCGCCTTTAGTAAATTGCAGCGATGGCTGGAGATTTATAATCGCAGTCAAAAATCACCTTTAGTAAATTTACCCCACGCCCAGGTTGCACATTAATCCAGTCACATAAACGAAACACATAATGATGCAGGACTTTTTAAGTATCATGATTGTACTGAAATTATTTTGTTTATGCTGTGTGTGCTCCATCACAACTTCTCAAGTGACAGAAGGTGAAAGCAGTTCTATACACAGATATACAATTATTCTATTTAATAAAGTTCAAGATTTTATTTTACAGATACATTTCTGACCTGCAAACCTGGGAATATAACATTCACCTGGTAAAACTTGCTTTCAGTGTTCTGTTTCTTCTCACATTAATTTTAAAGTGAATGTGAAATTTGCTAAGGAAGAAGAGAGTTAAGTTGGACACACACACTGGCGAGATTATCGCTCCTAGAGTGTGCTTGCCGACAAACGGGACAATTTTCCTCTGGGGAAAGGTCCAATATCGGCACCACACACACAGCAGAGGTTGGGGGTGATAATCTCTGCAGGAGAGCCTGCAGCTAGCCTATTGGCTGGCTGCAGTCTATCTCTGATTGGCTGGGCCACCTGTCAAGATTGATCCTATTATGCAGCCAGCAAATTATAGTTGATGAAAAACTATAGCGTGAGATGTTCTGCAGCTCTGTGCAGAACCTCTCACACTGACACGCTGCTGTGCTGTGTCCTCTCTACTTCTGTCTGGGTATACAGCGCTGTATACCCAGACAGCGGGAGAGAGGACACAGCGCTGCAGCCTGTCAGTGTGTGGGGTTCTGCAGCACTCTGCCCACTCTACCTCTGTGTTAAATGTCTGTTTGACAATCACTCTGTTTTATTTCCAAAAATAATGGAGCGGATCCAGCCTTCCTTTCATGCGGAGCTCCAAGCACAATGGCAGGGGGATCCAAAGCCATTACCCCTTTACATGTAGGCTAGGGGAGGCCCCTTCCTTTCGCTCGCACAGCCTCAAAGCAACCTACATTAACTTTTCCTAGCGATCCTTTCTATAAATAGGAATGGCGTTCAAGTGTGGATAGAAGGGAGCTCAACATGTCCTTGCTATATAATCAACATACCCCCAAGATTTTAAAAACATTGCATAATCACAACAGCATTGCATTTTTTTTATTTTAGCAATTGGAAAACCCTCATTTTGTGGAAGTCTGGATTAGGTTCAACATAATAAAAGGAGTTTACTACTTTAAAGTTGATCCATGTTTAATTATTAATAAGACAGTAAAGATCAAATTTGTTGGGGATCAATGCATTGCCCGGCATTGAAATAAATTCCCATTTTGTGCTTCATAGATAAACAAATATAGGTAAAGATCATCTGACAGTGTCTATCCTGACAAATACATGGCTCAATGGAGATAAGAACTGTCAGCAAGATTGTAATCCAGGGAATTTCTCCACCTTCAACATTCAATAAAAGTATATTAGTGGTGAGCCAGGGTCAACAATCTCATAGAATAATAAAATAAAATATTGTCCCAATAAATAAGATTGCAAGGTATTCCAAACAGCCCACAGGGAACCTGTAATATAGAATGTCACTGTCAATACCAATGATTTGCCAAAGTTAGTGCATAACCCGATCACACCAATACCTTAGTTGTCTCAAGTTTTTAGACGTGTGGTCGGTATTACTACTCGCATCAATGATGATATAGCTGATGTACACCAAGCTGGGTTTAATGGATGGCCAGGCTGAAAAGGCAGGATGGTAAGCCATAATATGGACCAATAATATGTGCTCACTTCACTGTTAAACTTGCACTGAAGTCAACTTGATTCCACAGTAATGAAGCACGATGATCTCGCAGCTGACTCACAATTAACTTGACTCACAGGCATCCCCAGAGTGAGTAATACCCCTTTCACATCACAACCAAATACCCGGGATTTTCACATAAAACCCGGGTCTCTGCAAAATCCCGAGTATTTGGTTGTGATGTGAAAGGTGCACTTCCGGTGGACCCGTGTCAAAAAACCCGGGAATTCAACTCGTGTGAAAAGAATGGTTATTTCCCGGGTCCGACACGGGTAGGGGTACAGTGTGAAAGGTGCTACCCGGGTTTTTCAATCCGGGTAGCACCTAATGTACTTGATTGGTGTAATTTTTTTACTATTGCGTGGCAACAAGTGTTGCCAGAGCAACGGTAAACAAATTAAGCAGTGCGATGACGACAGGGCAGACCCGGATCTCGGCATTTCCCGGGTCTGCCCTGCAGTGTGAAACGGGGTCTGTGACCCTGGGATCCTCTGCTGCCCCGGCAATATCCCGGGTCTGTGAACCCCGGATATTCCCTGGGCAGTGATCTGAAGGGGGTATAATGGCACACCGCAATGAATAACGGACGGTTCAAAATTTCAACATAAGCCGGTAGTGGCAAAACAGTTCTTGCAATACAAACGTAGCAGCAGGTTTATATTGCTGTTTAATACAAACCTGCTACTACGCTTGTATTGCAAGAACTGTTTTGCCACTACCAGCTTATGTTGAAATTTAATAGCTTGCATTCCAAAAGACTAAAGAGACACAAAAACTTTCTCAATACTGAATATTGCAGTGCTTGATATCTTTTTATATAATCAAATAAATACATTTTAAAGACTGTTTAAATTATAAATATTCTCACAACATAAATATATTTTTTTTCCTGGAAGTCTGAAGCATCAACAGCTGCAATGTTGTTACACATACAAAAATATACAGTTTGGCAGATATAAACCAAATATGTCCCAAATGACCAGGAAACTGTTTTTTTTATGATCTCAATTTCCTTGACAAAATGCAGCATCAGCATCAGGATGAAACACATTGCTGGAAATTGAGTTGATGTTCCAATTAATATTTAGCACAAAAATTAATTGAACTTTAAGCTCTGGTACAATTTCAGGGATTTACTCTACTTTTACTTTAATGGAACAACTACTGCTATTTTTCTAACCAAACTGCTTAAAAGGACTAGAGATAATTAAAATACAATAGAGAGGAGGCACAAAATAAACGGTTACAATAAGTGTGTGTGTGTGTGTGTATAGATAGATAGAAAGATATACATATACACACACAAAGTTTGTCACTATATGTGCGCAGTAAGCAATTCAAAGATTATATCCCAGCATGCAAAGAATACAATTAACTTGACTCTCCCTAAAATCAACATAGTTTTGCCCAGGAGTTCCTCTCTTATACCCCTTTCAGGTCACCACGAAATGACCAGGTTTTCGGTGGTGATCAGAAAGCTACCAGGGACCTGGGACTTAGACATGGGAAAAAAGAAGGGTTTTTTCCGTGTCTGATCCCAGTAAGTGGTGGTGTGAAAGGTGCAGACCCGAGTTTTTCAACTCAGGTCTCACCTAACACACCTGATGAGAGGGATTTTTACTGTTATGTAACCATAAAGAAATCCCTCTCCCAGAGGCACGGGGCAGCCCTTCACATTATCAGGTTTCCCGGGTCTACCCTGCAAACATTTTAAACATTTTTTTTTTACAGCTAATCACCGGGTAATAACCCAGGTTGAAAAACCCAGGTTATTGCTGGGGTGGAGATCTGAAAGCGGTAATGTTTTAAATATCTGAATCATAGTTCTGAGACCATTATGCAGATTATAACTTTTCAAACCACACTTTTAAACATGGGTCGGCACTGATAGAGCCGCGAATAAACCGCTGGCTGTATCTGTCTCAAAATTGGGGCCATTGGAGCGGCAACTACATCACTTATAAAAGGCTGCACATTTCAGTCTGTATTCAATCTCGGTAGAAATACATCTGATATGTAATTTCATATGAGCAGGATAGCAAGAAGGAGGCGGCGGCTCATTACATCAACTTATTTCTGCCTATGCTATTTTGCCTTGGAGATATAGTTCAGCGACAATAATATAACCAACTACAGGTTTATTTTAACATTTAACCTGTTCATTCTACTACTTTTAACCCTTTAATATAAATTTACTCCTAGCTCCAGTCATGTTCTACCCTATCAACCGACTCTGCTTGTTTGAAGAGGTCCTTTACTGCTGTTTTCTGTAAAAAGCGCAGTTGACACAAAAAAAAAACATTTTTACTATAAAAAAATAAATAAGCAGATAATTCATTCTAATAAGAAAAAATGAAATTATATAAGAATTGTTATTATTATAAAAGGATGCAGCTAAAGAACAGTGGAAAAGTAATGTTCCCTTTCAATATATACAATATTAAATATTATTTATAGGTTCAATCTACCATCGCTGAATGAACATATGTGCTACACTTCAATATCCACAATATGAAACACTGGTCTCTGACCTTTTATAGATGACCTACCAGGTAATAAACAATAACAGTTATTTGGAAACTGGATTTCCAGTTTTAAAATGATTGAATACAATTTCATTTATTTGACAAAAAAATAAGGAAAATAAGAAATCTACAGAAAAGAGTAATATCATAGGAAAATTCTACAATATTCAAGTAAAATATCTCTCTCTCTCACACACTCTCGCACACTCTCGCACACTCTCTCACACTCTCTCACACTCTCTCACACACACACACACACACACTTTGCAGTATGTGAATTTGATGTGTTAATGTTTAAACTTCCTGACTGTATCAAACAATGGTCTGGCATGGTCACAATCCTAACAAAAAGCTGTACAAATTGCACATCATGCCTGGGCTTGGCAACACAGCAGAATTCCAAATAACTGCTCCAGAAAATTCCCCCACATAACTGAGATACAGCTGCTTCTACTGAATCCAGTAATCATCTGTGTAACTGGTAACCAGATCGTACATGATAGAGATAAGTGGAGGCAAATTAATTCCGTCCCTCTAGGCCTATGTTAGCTCTACTGTGAGGGCTAATGCAATTTATGCTGATGATGTATCAAGGTATTGTTTATAGATAATAAACAATACTGCCATATAAATGAAATAACTACATTTTTATTATTATTATTATTATTAATAACAATAATAATAATAATAATACACATTAAGCAAGCAAATTGAATGAAATATATCTGACTATAAGCTCAAATACATCAATAGCTTTACTAGTCAATGAAACCAAAATGAAATGCTATATATGCAATATATATCTCTCCCATATAAATGATTCTCACATTAATTTATTTTCATTTATTAACAGGTTTTTATATAGCACTATCAGGGTAAAACGGAGCGGTGAGCTGCTGGACACAGCTGCGGCTCTCATGTCAACAGTACGTGGACACGATTTGAAGTTGCTAAGTCAGCTGCCACCTTTACCCACACAGTACGCGGATCTGTCCTGGAGCCTCCATCACATAATGTACAGTTTTGTCAATCAGCTGTGCCATAGAATCTATTGGTTATTATACTGACAACTCTGTTGCAAACTGTTGCTATTTTCCATCTCATTCCAATTCATTATATCCATCATGTCTAAACATGAGAAATTAAAGTATCTACCATCTCTGATTTATCTATTGGACTTGAATCTATGGGCTCTATTTACTATCATTAGCACTTTGAGCGCTAATGATAGCAATTAGGCTCGCTGCGCCTCGCAGGACTGCGGGGAGAATTTATTAATACTTACCCCTCCGGCGAGGTCCCTCGACGGTCAGCGAGCCTTTCACTGACATCATTTGGCTATGGAGTCCCGGGCACATGCGCAGTAGATGCCTTTTGGGACTTTTAAAATTTCAAGTCTCAAAAGGCCATATAATTTTTTATTGAATAAGTTTACTAGATAGAATTTTATTAAAACTAGTTAATATATATATATTTTTTTTTTAACTTAGATTTTAATGGGTTTTTATTACTTAACTGTATTCCAGCGGTCTCCCGACATGTACCCCCCTCTTCCTCCCCCTAATAACAGCTATTAGGGGGGAGGAAAAGGGGTTTACATGGGGAGACCGCTGGAATACTTACCATAACGCCATCTTCAGATGGCGTTTTTAAACGTGTTGGCACGGATTGTTAAAGACCACGTATACGCAATCTACGTTGCAACAAGTAACGTAGTTAACGCTACAGAATTACTGCACTTGCGCAGTAGAGCATATTGGAAAAGCTCTGCATACGGCCCTTTATTCCTAGTGCTTATTGTTTCTTTAGTTTTTCCCTTTTTAAAGGAGTATCTCCTCCTTTCAGTGGCAAATGCAGGATTTGGTAGGGGGGTTTCCAAATACCCAATAGATACACACACATACATATATATGTATGTATATATACCAGGGTTGCCGACTTTTTAGAGCTTCCCTCCGGGAGATCACAGAGGGAAGCCATTGATTTTTTTCAAGGGGTGGGGCTTAATGATGCAATTTATGAAAATTGTGTTATTAAGCTCCGCCCCTGTCAATCACTCCTGTATTTTCTAGCGTTTCAGGGGATGGACGGGGCCTGATGACATCATCAAGCCCCGCACATCCCTAGTAATGCTAGGAATTACAGAAGTAATTGCTGGCTGGTGGGGCTTGCAGGAGATTTGCCGGCTCTCCCGGGATACCTGCCCAAATTTCGGGAGTCTCCCGGATATTCCGGGAGAGTCGGCAATCCTGATATATACACACACACACACACACACACACACACACACACACACACACACACACAGACATATATATGCAAACATATACACACACACATAAATATATATGTACTGGAAACCCCCCTGGGTGCGCCACTGCCTTTTACAGCTGCTGGGATTTTATTACTAATTGCATATTGTACCAACACAATCTCTCCAGTTTGAGCGCTGGCAACATTTTTCCACTATATGCAATATATATCTCTCCCATATAAATGATTCTCACATTAATTTATTTTCATTTATAAACAGGTTTTTATATAGCACTTTACAGAGAATATTTCACATTCACACCAGTCCCTGTCCCATTGAAGCCACATACTAAGGTCCCTAACACATACATACACACACACACACACACACAGTAGGATTATGATATTTAGCAGTCAATTAACCTACCAGCATATTTTTTAAGTGTGGGAGGAAACCCACACAGACACGGGAAGAACATACAAACTCCACTCAGATAAGGCTTTGTTTGGTAATAGAACTCATGACCTCAGTATCTAATTCATGACCTCAGTGCTGTAAGACATAAGTGCTACTCACTGCACTACACAACAAATACATGCAAGTACATACAGGGGATTGATAATGCTGCAATATTTTGAAGGCTGTTTAATGGTACAGCGGGTATAAAAAGAAAAAGGTTCACATGCATCCAATGGCCATGTTAATATATGCAAATATGCTCTGAATATTTTCTAACCAAAATGATCTATGTACGTAAAGTGTCTCCATTTGTCAAGACCTTTATCTCCAGTCCACCTTTTTTGTGGGGACAGGTTGGCACATGGCCGCCACTCGTTACAGTGTAGAGGTACAAAATATGTGGTGTGGTGCATTTTAGTTATAATCTCCTACTGGTGCAATTTCAGGAACAGTCACTAGATTTTCTGATATTTACTAGATTTTTTTTTTCATTTCTATTGCAGGTTTGTTAAATCTAGTTCCTAGAACACTGTTAAATAGTTCCATGATATAATGTTTCTTTCAGTCTGGTTTAAATAAATATAAATCATGGTTGCCAACTCTCCCTGAACATCAGGGAGTCTCCCTGAAGAGTGGTTAATCTCCCTGACTCCCTGAAGTGTTGGGCAATCTCCCTGATGCTGATTCAGTTACAGAAATCATTGCAGTATGATGACAGAATTTAGAAATTGTGTCCTATTTCCATGCATTAAGGTATATGGATGTGGCAGATGAAGAAGTCATTGATCTCCTAGACACAGTATGCACAATAAATACTGAAAATATTTATTCAGTCACATTTTAACAATCAATAAATACTGGTGCTGCTATTCTTATTGGGAAATAGTTTGCCTGGCAGTGTTAGACACACCCATGGGTGGAGCTATTCATAGGACACACCCCTTTGACACTACAGGATACACCTCTTTGGTGCAGCCTTGATAGTGCTATCAAAATCTCCCTTATAGCCATTTGCAAAAGTAGGCAACCATGATATAAATATAAAAAGTATAGCCAACACTTAGCACTTCAGATAGAACTGTTGTCAGGTAATGATGTTGTGGAACAGTAACAGGTGTAAAGGTTTCCAATGCATAATTTGGGTGCTTTCTTATAGATAAATGGTTTATTTCCTGTATTTCTCTATTTCCAGAACTTATCTGACAATTTTCCTGAATTGTGATAATTATCTCAGGATGTTTTTGGAGTTTCATGTCCTATATGTCTCAGCAGAGGGTTACTTGATCACACCGGCAAAAAAAAAGAGAAGTAACACAGTGTAGGCTGTCTTTCACTGTAATTTTTAAGTGTGTCTACACTTTCTCCCAAAAACCAGTGCAGATCCTCAATTAACTTAGGTATAAAATTCCTTTGTAACTATTAAAACATGTTTTGTTAGATTCTAACATCATTTAAAATCTACTTATTTACAGGATTAGTAAATAAATAACAGAAACATGCGAGAAAAATAGTTTGATTTAAATAAATCAAGATATTTATAAATACGGAATTCACAGATAATATGTAGCCTATGTCACTTGGATTTAAGAAAGAATTTGTATGACTTAAAGGAAAAAATAATCTGTCACTAATCTTTTAGCACCATGAGACAGATGTCAACTTGAGGAGGTGCAAGGAGTGTTCCTGGCGTTAAGCCTATTTATATATAATCTGCTAAATGTAAGATGCTAATATTCAACAGCCCAGATAATACACAGGCCAAGTGATTGTGGTTAGAATTTATATATTGAATCCAAGATTTACCACACATTAAAAAAAAACCTTTTTAATATTCACTTTATGTTTGTTATTTTCACAGAATACTTTATTACAAATGTTCAAGTAAAATTCACACAAGCTGATCTCATGCTTCAGGCAACACTGGACCAAGATAGGCGACTATAATTATTAAAAACTATACATTAAACTTCTGCCATCAAGCTAATGCAGGGGAAAAAATGATAAGCACTAAACATCATAAGTATTACCCATTACATGAATTATAATCAAATTATCTATCCGGTTTGCACTGAAATAGTGATTTCACAAAAACGCATTTAAAGCTGTTTTTATTACATTAAAAGGAGACTCTTTGCCACCCACATTAGGCTCTGGCTACAATTCAGAACAGATATTATTCAAGAACATTTCACTGAATGACCTGGCAAAGAATGAGTAATGCAGGTACCACGCCGGTAAGAGATATTGCATATGAATAGCTACTTTCCTGAAGGAGTAAAAAGGTACACACATGGCCAAGGTTTCAAAGGTAATCTCTACAGATTTAGACATAATATTTTACTAGCATAAGTTTGTAAGACAATGTTATACCAAAGAACGTCTCTAAGGACTGGATCCAAAATTGCGTACAACAGGGTACTCATTTATATTCAGAATGCATTACATGAATTACACAAAGTAACCCATTCTGACATTGGGACGTGAGCCCCATCATACATACACTGTGCATGATGGACAGGGGGGTGTATTTAACTCATACAGTAAGGGCTTGGCTAAGCCTTAGGTACAATCCTTAATTGCGAACAAGTTTCTTATGCACAGGGTATGGAATCAAGGATCGCACTGTGCATACTTAAGTCTAAGGATCCAGACCTTTGTTTGTATATTACTATCAGAGATAATATATATGTATATATACTATACTGACCCTAGACCCTATTTTAACCTCAATTTAGTTTGAGATTTAGGATATCGTTATATTTATCCTAATCAGATCTGAGGTGGAATAGCCTTCCACCTCAGATGGGAGGCTATTCCACCTATCACCCTTTCAGTGAAGAAATTTTTTCACACATTTCCTCTGAATCTACCACCCTCCAGTTTATATTCATGCCCTCGTGTTCTATATACCTTTTCCTTTGAAAAATACTACCCTCCTCTAGCTGGTCACAACACTTTATATATTTGAATGCTGCTATTATATCCCCCCTCCCTTCTCTGCTCCAAGCTATACATGTTTAGTTCCTCTAGTCTTTCTTGGTATGAATTGCCATGGACCATTTTAGTTGCTCTTCTTTGCACAGTCTCTAATACACAGGGTTATTCAAAAGGAATGAACCAATTGTGGCCACCACCTGCAGTGCAGGCAACATAAATACGATAAGAGAATTCCTCTCAGACGCGTATCAGCATATCACAAACCACTGAGTTGATCGCTGTTGTTATCTGATGTTTAATCGAGATTAGTGGGTAGCGGTGGAACATAAACACGATCTTTTACATATCCCAACAAGATAAAAATTACACACAGGGCCAGATCCTGAACTACGGCCGTCTTACACACCCGGCCGTAATTTGCAGAAAGATAGCTACTGCGCATGCGTAGTAACTATTGTATGTAATCTACGTATAATTTCGGTACGTAGATTGCGAATATGCGGTCTTTTTTAGATCCGGCCCACGGTGAGGTCTGGGGATTTTGCAGGCCAACCACAAAGAGCAAGGTCTTAGGACCTGTTTCAACCAATCCATCGCTGGGGCACTTTTTCATAAAAAAAACCCATCAGGTATCAGTGGGGCAGTGCTCCATCTTGTTGAAAAATGAAGTCATGTGAATCTGCTTGCAGTAAAATGAAGAGCCAGTTTTGCAGCATATCGAGACAGGTTTGTCCTGTAACAATGTTTTTCTCCTAGAAAAAGGGACCATAAACCTTATCCTCAGACACAGCACAGAAGATGCTCACCTTATGGGAATCTCTTTCATGCTCAACTGTTTCATGTGTCTGCTCTGTTCTCCAAATACACACATTGGGGTAGATCCAGAACTAACTCCACTGGTTACCTTACCATCCTCAGAAGGCATTGTATTTACTACAACACTCTGATGTCTATCCTGTAAACAAGATCGTATCTATGCAACTATCTTTAGGTCCAATCCCAAAGTTTCCAGTTTATTTAACAGTCTGCGATGTGGCACAGTGTCAAAAGCCTTACTAAAATGTAGATGTCTACGGCTCCCCCTTTATCTAATACTTTAGTTACCCGGTCAATAAATTCAGTATGATTTTCCCCCAGTGAAGCCACACTGCTTGGGATCCTGTAAGTTACTGCACACACTGCATCTGCATATTTACCCTTAAGTTTTTCCTAAATACATTGGGTAATATTTTAATAGCTACTCAAGCGACCATTGCACAAAATTAGAAATGCTTTTCACTGCCCTTTTTTGACAAAACAATAACTAAAACCCAGTATAGTCATAATATGGAAGCAAGAGGAACACCCTAACTCTATGAAGGCGAATTCCCCTCTAAATTGTTTCTGAAATATATGTATTAGAACCAAAGGATTGGTAGTAAGGCAGGAGGTAGTGGACACCAGCTATCTACACCTGTCTTGTCAAGTTGTGTTGGTTGACTTCTCCCTTGATGCCAAAAATATTCACATCCTTATTACAGTAATATAATTACAGTAGGTGCAGGTGTGTTTGATACAGGAACCAGAGGTTGATGGAGCCCAATGCAGCCACTGCCCCTGCACCCACTGTAGCCTCCAGAGTGGTGTCCCTATCGGCTTATACATAACACTGAGCACATGCAAAAGATGTCACCACTCTTTTTACAGTGAAGGGAATAGGAGGATGTGTATTGCTCCTCCTGGTGCTTATGTCACTTGGATTTAAGAAAGAATTTGTATGACTTAAAGGAAAAAATAATCTGTCACTAATCTTTTAGCACCATGAGACAGATGTCAACTTGAGGAGGTGCAAGGAGTGTTCCTGGCGTTAAGCCTATTTATATATAATCTGCTAAATGTAAGATGCTAATATTCAACAGCCCAGATAATACACAGGCCAAGTGATTGTGGTTAGAATTTATATATTGAATCCAAGATTTACCACACATTAAAAAAAAACCTTTTTAATATTCACTTTATGTTTGTTATTTTCACAGAATACTTTATTACAAATGTTCAAGTAAAATTCACACAAGGTGATCTCATGCTTCAGGCAACACTGGACCAAGATAGGCGACTATAATTATTAAAAACTATACATTAAACTTCTGCCATCAAGCTAATGCAGGGGAAAAAATGATAAGCCCTAAACATCATAAGTATTACCCATTACATGAATTATAATCAAATTATCTATCCGGTTTGCACTGAAATAGTGATTTCACAAAAACGCATTTAAAGCTGTTTTTATTACATTAAAAGGAGACTCTTTGCCACCCACATTAGGCTCTGGCTACAATTCAGAACAGATATTATTCAAGAACATTTCACTGAATGACCTGGCAAAGAATGAGTAATGCAGGTACCACGCCGGTAAGAGATATTGCATATGAATAGCTACTTTCCTGAAGGAGTAAAAAGGTACACACATGGCCAAGGTTTCAAAGGTAATCTCTACAGATTTAGACATAATATTTTACTAGCATAAGTTTGTAAGACAATGTTATACCAAAGAACGTCTCTAAGGACTGGATCCAAAATTGCGTACAACAGGGTACTCATTTATATTCAGAATGCATTACATGAATTACACAAAGTAACCCATTCTGACATTGGGACGTGAGCCCCATCATACATACACTGTGCATGATGGACAGGGGGGTGTATTTAACTCATACAGTAAGGGCTTGGCTAAGCCTTAGGTACAATCCTTAATTGCGAACAAGTTTCTTATGCACAGGGTATGGAATCAAGGATCGCACTGTGCATACTTAAGTCTAAGGATCCAGACCTTTGTTTGTATATTACTATCAGAGATAATATATATGTATATATACTATACTGACCCTAGACCCTATTTTAACCTCAATTTAGTTTGAGATTTAGGATATCCTTATATTTATCCTAATCAGATCTGAGGTGGAATAGCCTTCCACCTCAGATGGAAGGCTATTCCATCTATCTATCACCCTTCCACACATTTCCTCTGAATCCACCACCCTCCAGTTTATATTCATGCCCTAGTGTTCTATAATACCCTTTCCTTTGAAAAATACCACCCTCCTCTAGCTGGTCACAACACTTCATATATTTGATTGCTGCTATCATATCCCCCCTCTCCCTTCTCTGCTCCAAGCTATACATGTTTAGTTCCTCTAGTCTTTCTTGGTATGAATTGTGACATGCCATGGACCATTTTAGTTGCTCTTCTTTGCACAGTCTCTAATACACAGGGTTATTCAAAAGGAATGAACAGATTGTGGCTACCACCTGCAGTGCAGGCAACATAAATACGATAAGAGAATTCCTCTCAGACGCGTATCAGCATATCACAAACCACTGAGTTGATCGCTGATGTTATCTGATGTTTAAGATCATCGAGATTAGTGGGTAGCGGTGGAACATAAACACGATCTTTTAAATATCCCAACAAGAAAAAATGACACATGGGTGCGGATCCTGAACTATGGCCGTCTTACACACGCGGCTGTAATTTGCAGAAAGATAGCTACTGTGCATGCGTAGTAACTATTGTACGTAATCTACATTTTGTTTCAGTACGTAGATTGTGCATATGCGGTCTTTCAGACTGCATAGTTCAGGATCCGGCCCACGGTGAGGTCTGGGGATCTCGCAGGCCAAGCACAAAAAGCAAGGTCTTGGGCCCCCTTTCAACCAATCCATCGATGGGGCACTTTTTCATTAAAAAAAACCATCAGGTACCAGTGGGGCAGTGCTCCATCTTGTTGAAAAATGAAGTCATGTGAATCTGCTTGCGGTAAAGTGAAGAGCCAGTTTTGCAGCATATCGAGACTGGTTTGTCCTGTAACAATGTTTTTCTCCAAGAAAAAGGGACCATAAACCTTATCCTCAGACACAGCACAGAAGATGCTCACCTTATGGAAATCTCTTTCATGCTCAACTGTTTCATGTGTCTGCTCTGTTCTCCAATTACACACATTGGGGTAGATCCAGAACTACGTACGCGAGTGAATTTAAGCTAGCCGCTAGCGTAAAAGCACCCATTAGTACTTACTGTGCATGCGCGCGGCAGATGTTCTGCCACGCAACTCAGAGCGTAAGGGCCAGTCATGTATCAGCATCATAACTACGTATGAAGGGGCATGCCAGCCATACAACACCCGTAATTACGTTTTGGAGGCGTACAGTATGGGCATGCTTAGGCGCGTAAGTACGTTCAGCTATTACGGCCGACAGCAGTTACGCTTGGAAAAGTTAAGGTACGGTTTGGAAAGCGTAAAATGGCTAAAGTACGTACAACCGAGGGGAGTGCCTAGTAAATACGCTACGCTAGGAAACATAATGGAAATGTAGCCCTGGATCTGGCCCATTGTGATAATTGACTTTGCCGCTTAAGTAAAAAGTTGCTTCATCACTCAAAATTACATGTGAAATAAAGGTTTTGTCTTCATTATCTCCAGTATCGAATAGCAACATAGAAACATAGAAAGTGACGGCAGATAAGAGCCACATGGCCCATCTAGTCTGCCCAAAACTCGCGCAAAACTCCATCCGCTTCATTGTCATTTATAAGTGCTTGAATGAGGTGGTCTGTATGGTTTAAAATGTAGGCGTCTTCCTAGCACACGCCAGATAGTGGATTGAGAAATCACAAGCTCACGGCTAGCTCAATTTGTGGATTTCCGCAAGCTCCGCTCAAACGCAGCACGGATTCTCACCACTTGTTCGCTTGTGGGCGTCCTGGAGTTTTTCCTTTACACAGACACCCAATCTCTTGAAACTGCCAAAACCACTGTTAAATGTTCTTAGGAGAGGGCGGATTAATGACGAATCACCATTGAAAAGTACACTGCACTGTGACAACTGAATTTGCTTTTGTGAACTCAAGAACGCAGAACGTCTTTTGATGAGAACTTGCCATTCCGAGGGTAAACAAACAACTGAACGTTACCGAGGGAACGACGGAACAACAGAGCCTTTGTGGCAGCCATTCAAAACCTAGAAACCTCCTCTTTTAAATGGTCATTGACTCATTTCATGATGATGTTTGAGAACTATAATAAATGCATCAAGAGATTGGTTTATTCTTTTTGAATAACCCTGTGTTTATGTCTTTTTGGAGATATGGCCTCCAGAACTGAACACAGTGTTCTAGGTGAGGTCCTACCAACGACCTATAAAGAGGCATCACTACTTCTCTCTTTCAGCTAATACTTCCTCTGCAACCAAGCATCTGACTTGCCTTTCTTATTGCTTTGTTACATTGCTTGGCTACCTTTAAATCACATGAAATAATGACTACTAGATCCCTTTCCTCCTCAGTAGTTTCTAATGTATTGCCATTAATGATATATTGAGTTTTTGTGCCCCAAGTGCATGATTTTGCATTCTTTGGCATTAAACTGCAGTTGCCACACTTTTGACCATTCCTCCCGTCTACCTGGATCATCCCTTATTTTGTGTACCCCTTCTGAAGTGTCTACCCTGTTACATTTCTTTGTGTCATCTGCAAAAAGGCATATTTTCCCCTCGATACCAGAAGCAATATCACCAATAAAGATATTAAATTGCACTGGTCCAAGTACAGAACCCTGGGGTACTCCACTGGTTACCTTACCATCCTCAGAAGGCATTGTATTTACTACAACACTCTGATGTCTATCCTGTAAACAAGATCGTATCCATGCAACTATATTTAGGTCCAATCCCAAAGTTTCCAGTTTATTTAACAGTCTGCGATGTGGCACAGTGTCAAAAGCCTTACTAAAAAGTAGATGTCTACGGCTCCCCCTTTATCTAATACTTTAGTTACCCGGTCAATAAATTCTGTATGATTTTCCCCCAGTAAAGCCACACTGCTTGGGATCCTGTAAGTTACTGCACACACTGCATCTGCATCTTTACCCTTAAGTTTTTCCTAAATACATTGGGTAGTATTTTAATAGTTACTCAAGCGACCATTACACAAAATTGGAAATGCTTTTCACTGCCCTTTTTTGACAAAACAATAACTAAAACCCAGTATAGTCATAATATGGAAGCAAGAGGAACACCCTAACTCTATGAAGGCGAATTCCCCTCTAAATTGTTTCTGAAATATATGTATTAGAACCAAAGGATTGGTAGTAAGGCAGGAGGTAGTGGACACCAGCTATCTACACCTGTCTTGTCAAGTTGTGTTGGTTGACTTCTCCCTCGATGCCAAAAATATTCACATCCTTATTACAGTAATATAATTAATTACATTATAACCAATACTATTTATGTTAATGATGTGGCTGCATCTGTTATCAGGGGGGGGCGCAGGGTGACTTATAGGGAGATGGTCCTTCTGGGTTCCTCTCTTTAAGTCAACTTGTGGAGCACCCTGTGCGTTCCTGTGTGGGAGGACCCGGGGCGTTTGCCCTGATCGCCCTGGGGATAATCAGGCCTTGGTGGGCATATATCCTCGGATTATTGGGCAATGTGTGTCTGCTTTGACCCCAGCAATTAGAGTGATATGACAAACACTGGTAACACTGTATAGAGTGGGTACAGTCATGTAAAATTTAAACAATGTGTGTACAACCAATTCTCTTTTATAATAAGATTCAAAACAATTGTAAATCATGCATGAATAGAATTTTAAGAAGGGGTTATAAAGAATTAAATTTGTTCACTTGGAAGCAAAAACGAAAAAGTAGAAGTTAGTAGAAGTTAGAAGCTAGAAATTGCCAAGGTGGTTGAAGGGTCAATACAGCACATAGGATTCCAGATGAACAGTTTTGTTATAGATAACATCTATAAGAAACCACATTGAAAGAAAGATTCAAACAACCAATTTCAAACTTCTATTATTGTAAGTTTAAAATGGAGGGATAATAAATACCACTCAGGAAAATAAAATAGAGAACAGATCATTTAGAAAATAACCTTTAGAAACATGGCTTGAAAAAAAACACAACTAATCTATTGCTCAAAATGAATATTCTAGTCTTGGATTATAGTATTTAGTAGTCTAACTGTGAAGTGCCAGAGATATATGCATATATAACTTTCTGGGTATGACTGTCACATATGTGAAATTGAGCCTGTTCCTGGCTACACAACGGTAGCAGAATTATTTCCTGAATTATTGAAAATGTACGTCGGACTGTGATACCACGGATGACATTCTATTAGGGATTTAGGGCCGTAATTCAGAGCTCCGGGCGCATTGCATATGCGCCCCGGAGTTTTCCAATGCGTGCAACAAGCAACGTAGATGACGTTATAAAATTACTGAGCATGAGCAGTAGCACGCATCGGAAATCTCCGAGCATGAGCAGTAGCACGCATCGGAAAACTCCTGACGCATATGCAATGCGCCCGGAGCTCTGAATACGGCCCTTAATCCTAATTACAATTTTAACAATCCACGCTGACGCGTTAAATTACGACATCTGAAGATGGCGATAAGGAAAGTGTTCCAGTGGTCTCTCCATATATCCTCTTTTTCTTCCCCCTAATAGCTGTTATTAGGGGGAGGAAAAGGGGGTAAATATCGGGAGACCACTGGAATAAAGTATAGTAAAATACATTTAAATAAAAGAAAAAAAATGACCCTTTTGTACTTAAGTTTTGAAAAGTTAAGGCAGGGTTTGGGAAACGTAAAACATCCAAAGTACATACGAGCGAGGGAGTGCCTAGAAATACGATAGTGTAAATACGCTACACGATCTAACGTAACTAGCCCTAGGTCTGGATTTACCCCAGTATCCATAAAGCTACAAGTTATAAGCATTATAAAGAGAGAAAAAGCAGATGGTGGTATAATCCCAGAAGACAAAATTACTAAAAAGAGACAGGCTTGCCAATTGTAAACATTTAAAAAAGATAAAGTGTTTCTATTGTCTCTGCTGCATCACACCAATAGCATCAGTAGAGAGTCATTAGTTTTTCTTATGTGGGGTCACAGTTTACCTACATTTCATTTATCAGAGACAGTTGCCATCCTGACTGAACTCACTCAATTGATCAAATGTGGATTTGAAAACCATGTTACTAGTAAAATCTCTAGGGTACATCTGGTATAAACCTCCTTCGGTATAAAATGTCACTAGGTTATCCTCTGAACATATGTGTTTTAATATAATTAAAAAATACAGTCAAACCTAGAGCAGAGAATAGGCATGCCAGAAGTGACCAAATATCAGTAGATTTATGAAGGTAAACAATCTTGCCTCATAGTGAAATAACCCTGCCCTTTATAAATGGAGAGCTGTGTCATATAACAGATGTGGCCCAGTTCTATAGAGATGATTAAAAAAAATACACAATTCCAAAAACTTAAATTCAAATATATAAGTTATAAAAGAAACATTATTTACAATAAAAAGCTAAATATATTTCTGTATTTTGCTTCTAATGAAGAGACTGGTTCCCTTCAAAACAAGTACGGTAAATAGAAAACATTTTTTTTAAAGTTATTTACAGTGATGATTAAAAAATGCCTAAACCTCTCAGAAGTCTCCTATTATTATTATTAATTAAAATTATTAAAACAATGGAAATAAAAATGTATTAAAATATTAGGTGAGCACAATACACATACATAAATGAATCCCCATTAAATGCCGCCTTTGTTCATTAATCAAAGATACAGCTGCATATATGCTAAAGCATATGTGATATCTACCCATAATTTGACATCACTATGTTGAGGTGTTATTCCGATGTTTTCACTAAAATAACCATGACAATCAAGCTGTAAACAACATATTTATTTGTTCCACAAAACAACAATGCCCCATACACACTATTTTTTTCCCGTAAGTCCTACATTTACTTTATTTTGTATCCCTGGTGCCAAAATTTGAAATGAGTCTAGGGGCTAAGAAATGGTACATCAATCATAATTAATATACCACCAACTTTAATGCTTATAAGATCCATAAAGACTTGCTGATTGGATTACACATGCAGTTATTAATAAGTGAGTTCGCTGTGAGTGCTGAATTCCAACGTTTCAGGGACTGACCAAAAAATTTCCCTGCATCTTGTGTTACTATATTTGTACGTTCTTTTTTTCATTGTAATTATATATGTGCTTTTGGAATGTAATTTGCCCTTTATTTTGCACTTCTGTTATGCAATCTATTATGCCGTAAAGTATTGCAGAAGCGGTGTAGCACCTTATCAATAAGGTATAAAAATAATTATTATCATAATAATAATAATAATAGTTATTTAAAGAAAATATTAAGTTTTGTTTCATATTTTTGAAAACATTATTATAAAGAGTTAGGTATAAAGCACCAGCCACAGACATCTAATATTTTCTTTCATGTTTATCATATCTTATGAGTGTTCAGACAGGCTGCTTGTAGAAGCATCATCCTATCACATATATATTTTATACATAATATTTGAATCTGAGCAGGGGCATCAATAGTTAGACCGGGCAACAAGGGGCTCTTGCTATGTAGATTATAAATGTACTTTTGATAGATAACAAATGTAATCTTTACAACATGGAGCAAATTCAAACCCCACATTTTTTTAAAATATATTATGTAATATCGCAGTCATAAAAGTAACTGAAAAGATGATTTAAAGGAATTATTACAAGCAATGAACAGAAGCAATTCCTCTTTTACATGACCTAAATGGTGGTGTCTGTCCCCTCGATAAAAAGATCACTCTCTGTACTTTTGTACGCGAAACCTATGTTTTAATCATAAATAACTATATAAGATTTCATTTATTCCTTTTACACAGAAACCCATTTGGAGGGATGGATAAAAAGCATAGGATAAAATAAGACATGTAGGGACAAGTCATGAAATACACATCGGGGTTATTCAATAATGAGCCAATGTTTGCAGACCTATTAATTATGGTAATGGCCTTTTCACACAGATAAACCATGGAGACAGTGAGAAAGTGGTAGGTAGTTTATGAAAATAAGGGAAACGTGGGCTTCAGACGTGTTTAATCATTGCAATGGTTTAAAAAAACAAAACAAAGAATTGCAAGTTGGCAAACACTATTATAAATGGAGTAAGCTACTTAAAACTATATTATGATCATGTTTTTTTTCTGAATATATTAGTATCTGAAATACCATGGAAGAATAAATTATGACTTTTGGAAACCTACTGTATTAATTATTTACTGGCATATAAACAATTAGTATATGTGAACATGTAGCAGTTTAGAATATGACCACCTCCATCCCCATCCCGCATTGTTTAGAATAGTTAAAGTTTGTTGTGGTTCCAGGAAGGAATCGTACAGTGATCACTAATTACCATAAGTGTTAAAAAGAACAAAACTAATTAAATTAAATATAGTTACAAATACAAGCAACTAAAACACAAATTCTACCTTTTCTAAACATTGGACCATTAACTCACTGAACATGTCTTCTTTTTCTAAATGTAATCCTACTATGGAAGCCAAAGCAACCTACAAGAACCTCTTAAATCTGAGTAAAATTCAACATAATAATGGTGAATTTATATGGACTGAGAGACAGAACTGTGAATATAAAGGAGGAAGTTCTCCAGAATTACGCTTGGTGCACATGGCCAGGGCAAGGTCTCGGGCACCCTAGGCGAAGTTCAGCCAGTCCCTCCCCTTCCCACCCATAAAAATATCATCACGTATATCAGCACTTGCTTACATAACATAAATTCCTATTTTTACAGAATGCAAGAAGAGAAATAAACCTCAAAATTCAAAACACCTTAATTATAGCACTAACAGTGACTATTTTTTTTATTTGTCCAGCCATACATTGCTGGCCCTTTAATGCACCCAGCCATCCATGTGTCCCCCGTACATGTGTCCAGCCATACATTTCTGCCTTCCCTTTAATGCACCCAGCCATCCATGTGTTCCCCATACATGTGTCCAGCCATACATTGCTGGCCCTTTAACGCACCAAGCCATCAAAGTGTGCCCCCTGTACATGTGTTCAGCCATACATCGCTGTACCTTTAATGCACCCAGCCATCCATGTTTGCCCTTTGTATGTGTGTCCAGTCATACATTGCTGCCCCTATTATGCACCCAGCCATCCATGTGTTCCCTCTGTATATGTGTCCAGCCATACATTGCTGTCCCTTTTATACACCCAGCCATCCATGACTGGCCATTATATGTTCCCAGCCAATCCATCCATGTCTGTCTCCTTTTCTTTAGTTATTACCTACATATTCTAAACAATCACTTGGAACACAGGCACACAGCAGAATTAACAAGAGCCAATGCGCATTCACAAACTGTTTAAGTTTGGTTACCTGTAGAGCTGTTTCTGTGAGTGACGTGACAAACAGTGACAATAAAATATTTGGTCCTACAGGGCTGTAGGAGCCCTGTGTAACAAATACTGCTTTTGTGCAGATTTGCAGCAGTCGGTCCAGCGGTCTGGAGCAAGGTTTATATAAAACAACTTTGTTGTGTGTGTGCCGAGGTATGCATGCAAGCCATAGCTCATCTTTGGGTGGGCGCTCATAATCAGTTGCAGTGTGCAAAAACCAAGCAATATTGTGTACAATTTGCAGTGTGTATGTTGTTTTGACAGTGCAATGATGTTTCACCTGACAGATGCTGTTATACAGACATGAATATGTAAATATGCAGCCCAACCAGTGTAACTGAAAAAGCCAGAAATAAATTAAAAACGAGGACAAATGACCAGTCTAGGGGAGTTTTTGTTTCAATAAAGGGATTTTTACATTAGCTACTCCCAAGGTTTCTGATCGTCCAGACCATTATTCAAATTTGATTTGAGCTTTAGCTTCCAGCAAATGATCTGTATAGTGTGTATGGGAATACAATATTTTCTTCTGCTGAGTATAACACATAACTGCTAAAACTGCAAAGGATAATGTATAGTGTGTACATACAATGTCGAACATTATCTTGAAACATCAGGCAAAGAAGAAAGTGTTAGCTATTGTTTGTGAAATCGGGAAAATGTGTACTCAGCTTTAGTCTGACTCTCTATGTCAGTTAGAACTGCCCAAAAGATAAGTAAATATTCACTGTTACCTAAAACAATTAAAATGATCAATTTAGAGGCACTGTGTGAAAAAGCGTATGTTTTCATTAGGTGTGGACAAAAGACAATGGCCATTTGCATTTACTGAACACTTACAAACCATTGATAATGCTATTAAATATAACACAATGCTGACAGTGAAGGAGATGGTATAGATTGGACTTTGTATTTTTTAAATGACTTGGTTCTAACCCAAGAATGTCAGTAGTCAAATGCTGATTTAACCAATCAGGCCCAGGTAAAGCGTACAAAGTGTGAACTGCAGGGGAAGTGGTTAAAAGGATTTGAAGAGTATGAATGGGGTGTAAATGCTTCAATGCTTACAATAGAGTAGTAGTGTGAACTGGAGCAGGGAGGGTTAAATTATTAATAGGAGGAGGGTGAATGTTTCAAGGATAGTAGTGTGTAGAATTTTATGTGAATAATAGATGATTTTATATATATATATATGTGTGTGGAGAAGGGGGGCGTGCTCAATCGTCAGACAATAAGTAGTCTCTAAAGGAATGTGCAATAAGTCAATAATAAAGGTCCACAAAACTATAAAAGATCAAAGTCTAAGATGTGCAGATTGCATAGGATAGCACCAGTCTGTATATAGTTTTCAAACAATCGCTGCTTCCCTATGTATATGTCCGGATCTGAAAAATAAAATCAAGAAAGGGGGCGCTCCATGGTACAATAAAGTTTTAATTTAGTCCAACAAACAGATAAAAACGGACTGTAGTTTCAAGCAGCGTACCAGATATGTAAGAACCGCGGTTAAGCGATTTCTAAACAAGCATATATCACAGTGCCAATCCTGGTCATAGATTACAAAGTCAGATTCTCAATGTCCTGAGAGCAAAGACCATCTGTAACTTCTTAAGCTTGCAGGGAAGAAGAGAGACCCTAGAGAGTCGTAGGCTTGGTTGATGTGTGCCCCGACCCTACGCGTTTCGTCAGCTAGGACTTCGTCAGGGGGTGTGTTTCTTGGCATTTTGAACATCCGTAATATTATACCCCTCGCGCTTAGCTAATTACCATAATTAAATGACAATTACTGAGCGCTCAGTAAACAAAATAAAAAACAAATAAAAAGCATCTACAATGGCCATTATGGTCAGTGTTAAAAAACTACACAAACAGCTATATGAAAACTGCGTACAATTTAAAATGGCAAACACATAGTTAAATAGTCAGCTGTCTGATCAATATGAAACAGACTCTAGTAATGTTCAAACACGGAGCACAAAGTAGCAAATCACTCAACTAAATGATAATCCAGGTTAAGCAACAACAACAAATGTACAACAACAAAAGCAAACAATTATATAAAAAAATAATATATATATGCAGTAGGGAATGAAGGCACTCAAGGAGACTGAAGAAGTTAATTCAAAGAGCTCATTGAAGAGCTAAGTTTAATAGCAACTGGTGCTACATAATAATGGTGGACAGACGTTTCAATCGCTCCTTGGCGATTTTGTAAACTGATTTGAGCAACCACCATTTTGTTTGTTCTAAAGCATGTCTGGGATAACAGCTGTCTCAAAGTAGCTGTTTTGGAGACTTGGGGACCTCTGGAGTGGTGAGCTCTCTATTTAAAAATACATGATATATGACCCAAAGTTGGGACTCTGACAATTTTAGAGTTAGGACCACCAAAATAGAAAAACAGCCTTGTAAGTGGCTGGTGGCTTATCATTGATTTGCATATATATATATAGGCGTCCTGTATATATATCTGTGGGTGTCCGGCACTTGGCGTCTAACAAACAAATATATATATATATATATATGGGGAAGCATGGGGAATATGTTGCAGACAGGAAGGATATACAGCAGTGCTGAGTATATCAAATGTATTGGTTTAATAGGGTAAGGGGTTAGTGAATTATGCAGGAATATCAGGGTATAATATACAATAAATAAAAACACACGTTGGAACAGGAATATTTTAAACAATAAAGAAAAATTAATAGATCTTAAAAAAAAAAAATAAGAAAAAAAAGAAAAGGAAAAGGACCGTTTCTATTAGGTTAGTGGGTAGGAAAACCGATGTTTATATCTTTTTGGTACAGGATCCATTTTTATTTCAGCCAGAATGCTAAAATATAGCAAGACCCAGGTATTTCACAAGGAGTAATTTATCATAACACCAGAAGCTATTTATAGTCAGTTCCTATAAACTGTTTTAAATAAGCTCTCATGAGCTTTGCTTGGTTTGCAACCATTTTATAAAGATATTGATTTTTGCTTTTAGAAACTGAAGAATGAATTTAAAGACATTTCACTGCCCAAACAGAGGAAACTGCAGCAGTTTGTACCGATTGAATTTAAATAAGTTGCACCACCGTGATAGAAACTAGTCCTGTATTACACAAACAATTAAAAATCAGTGTAGCCTATATTTTGTTAGGGTGTGATATCTGAGCTCGATGTGTAGAATGCTGATGGTTAACCTTCTGGCACTAAAGGTAACTGATCGGCACTATTCTTAAGCAGTGATAGAGCAGTGGAAAGAACATGGAGAGTGGAGAAAAGAGCGAGTAAGGATAAAGTAATAGATAACTATAATAGTTTTAACAATTTCACCAATGATAAAGCCAATATTGTGGTGTCGGCTGTATTATTGCCATGGCGACCGTAACCAGGGCCATAGGAGCACATTTGTTCCATTCACATGTTTTTATGTGAGCTCTTTTTTTGATTATTTGTAATACTGCTAAATGCATGATTTCTGACATGGAGGCACAAATGGCATGATGTGACAGAAGATACACACTCTCCAACATGACCCATTCCATTAGGTACACAATACTCTGCTCCTGAATCAATTAGTGTTTAAAAACATTTTGCTCTGCAACCCATGTGGTTACCATAGTTACTGGCTCTGGAGCTCCGGAGCCGAGTATTTTGCACCTAATGGAATGGGTCATGTTGGAGGAGCTGAAGATTTGAGATCTCCTATTGTTCAATGCCTTGATTCTGATCCTGTCATTAGTTAAATACATTCAAATCTGTGTTAAACTAGGTTTTTTTAATTTATATTTTCTATTTACTTGTTAGCTTAAAGATAAAACAATTGTTATGTTCATTTTTGCAGAGTATTCTATATAACACCTAATAGACAAAAATAATACTGATGTATATTACATTTAATTTTATACTGTATAAGACAATAATTATGTACAAAAAATTTTGGACTCACGTAAAACTGGCACGCCCATACGTAAGTATTTACGTGACACATACGTGAATGGCCCATACGTTCACAATTACGCTACGTTACTGAGCGTATTTTCTATGGTGCGTATGCGCAGTACTTACCAAAAGGCGATTTTACGCCACGCGTAAATTCGCTCACAAGCGTTGTTCTAGATCTGGCCCATTGTATTTAATTTAAGCATTTCAGTGTTTCTCCTAAAATATTGCTTAAATTTTAGTCTAAACCTAATCATGGCAGTGAGAAAATACTAAACAAAAGTCTGTATGACATGTATTATTATTGAACCTTTACAATGTTATTACATTTGTAGAAATAAATCTGCACGTGTACTCTCTAGAACTTCAGTGAAGGGAATTCACTTGGGGGGAGAGAGGCTCTGCAGAACCTGCACACCAGGTAACCTCTAAATGTCCCCTCCTAACTGGACAACCTTTAAATATCTTTTACCACATAACCATCTGTTATTTGAGCACATGGGCTCCTACATCCAGTAGTGCACAAGCAAAACACAAAAAAGGGGATATTATAGAAAAATAAACAGACATAAACAGAACCTGTGGGCTACTGTTAATCCTAAAACATCTAAAGGTTATTGGGCTAAATATACTGTAAATTATGGGATTATTAATCAGTCAGTGAAATATATTCTAAATAGCGTGCTGGGACATATATTAGGGGCTAAGAATTTACAATCTCAGATTAAAACATTACTGATAACTTTGAATCAATAAACCTATGCCCCTCACTGGTCCCTGGGTGCTCCCAGCAGTCCCCACAGGCATCCACTGAGCAGAGTTTGCGGTGCCTGCCTGCTCTGAAGCTGCTGCTGTGCCGGGTAGAAGACAGGGCCTGCTGACAGTGTCCCTCCCAATGAGCATCCGTGCTGTTCTCCTCACCTTTTCAAGCCTCTAAAGCTAAAAGGGACAGACTTGCCAAGATTACTGCCTTGACGGAGGACCTACAGAGGCTAGAGACCCAGCATAAAGCCCATCCTATTTATCAAACTCTTAGCAAACTTACTGCTACTAGAGGAGAGATGAATTTGTTAATTGCTTTTAAAGCCGCAAATCTCTCTTATCATCCCTACTATCGCTTCCGATTAGCACTTTCCCTGGGGTATTCCTACTATGCTACCCCATTGAAGACCTGGACAAACCATCTAAAACACTGGCTAATCATGAGCATATTACACACTATTTGCATGAAAAAGAGGTCACATTTTTGCTTATCTGGTCACCATGGTTATTACAGCAACGACAACCACAAGGCAACTTTACTGTAAGTAACTCCCCCTGATAACTTAATTAGGTGATGACCCCTCCCCCATCCTTCTCCCTAATCCCCGTTCCCTATTCTTTAGGATTTCAACACCTGTGTTTATTGTATTTCCTTATCTAAGAGAAGTGTATATTGTCTGGGTGTTAAGACATGGGGAAAAAAAAAGAAAATCAGAATTATTTCTTCCTTGATGTTTAATATTTGACATCTGCAATTGATGTACATTGTATTCCATCTGTATTTTAACTCATGTAATACTACTGTATGCCCTCTGTTCTTGCTATTTAATAAGAGTTAAAGAAAATAAAAATTTGACAGGTTTTTATATAGTGCCATCATATTACACAGCACTTTACAATTTTAAAAATCATAAAACAAGACTGGGTAGTAAGAAGCAGACGGGGTGGGTAAGAAGGCCCTGCAAGCTTATAATCTATAGGACAGTGGGTTTGATACATAATGGGAAATGTTTTATATCATACAATAGACCAGTCAGACTGTATGGTAAAAGTGCTCAGTACTGTGAGTAGAATAAAGTTACAATAAGAGCAGACAGCAAATACACACAAAAGAACACATGCTGACATGCAACATTTTCTGCGAAAAAATAAAATAAAATGATATATAGATTTTGTATGATAAAATAGCCTGTTTTCCTCCCACAGAGGTTTTGCATCACACAAGTCTATTGCCTTAATTCATCTGAAAACATGTTACAGTTTGAGCTGATCCATAACCTCTGCTTCATGCTTACAGGCGGAATTTGACAAGTGCATGCAAAATCTGAAATATAAAACACTGGGAGAACACAAAGCCGTTACCATGACAATTCTTCTTTTGAAATAAAAAGAACTGTCGATGCAATAACCATTGGTCACCTGTGCAATCTGTTATGCTGCTATTGAATACTGAAGCTTAAAAGACTGTATTAAAATAAACTGCAAAATACTTCATAAAAACACAAAACTGAGATTAAAAACAAACTTTGACATAAAGATTATATTATATAAGATTATAATTAATAGTATTGCAAAATCTGCCTGTAAAATTATCATTTTGGCAATCTTGCCCTTTTTTACATGTACTTACAAAGATTTTAAAACAATGACAAAGATTTGTGGTCTAAACAGTTGCATTTTGGAGAGAAAAGGTACACAGTTCCCATGCCCAATTGTGTCAATAATACGTTTTATCCAGACCTTAACCTGTGTTATTACTGCATGCCCCTGGAACTGACCGGCCTATGACTGTTTGGAATCATTGAGGGTGGGGGAGGGGGACCCTATGTTTCATAGGCAGCCTATAACAATTTTTCACTTTTTTTTCCCCACATACTTTTTGAGCTTTAGACCCATATATCATACCCTTATAATCATGTCTTTACACTTAAAGATGATCGGTCCTCTAAGGTGTGTATCCTGAAGAAGTCTTACCAGCTCCAGTCTATCCCCACCATTAGGGGCTCTAGCGAACACTCAGACGGACGCAGGCTCTGCATACTGGTGAGTAACCCGTTTCATCTCCCTTCTTGTCTCAGGTCACTCTGGTACTCTAACCGGGTAAAACCAGTGTACCTGAATATTGTGTACTGTCATATTGTGTACCTGGATATAGTGTATCTGCACACCGAGAACTGTGATATTGTGTACCTTAACACTTTATTACATGTACTTACAAATCAGTTTTTGTCACAGATTTTAAAACCGTGACAAAGATTTGTGGTCTAAACAGTGGCATTTTGGAGAGAAAAGGTACACAGTTCCCATGCCCAATTGTGTCAATAATACCTTTTATCCAGACCTTAACCTGTGTTATTACTGCATGCCCCTGGAACTGACCGGCCTATGACTGTTTGGAATCATTGAGGGTGGGGGATGTTTCATAGGCAGCCTATAACAATTTTTCACTTTTTTTTCCCCACATACTTTTTCAGCTTTAGACCCATATATCATACCCTTACAATCATGTCTTTACACTTAAAGATGATCGGTCACATTGGCCATTTATCTGATCAATTTGAAAGATTCAGTTTCAGTCTATGACCATCAACACAGAAGAGAGGTGTTATTGTGCAATTTGGTCAAGGACAAACATTGCCAGAAAATGGTCTTTGGGCCTGATCCAGACCTACGCATGAGAGCGGAGCATATTACCGCTCCGGCGTAAAAACTTTCACTCCCATGACACTCCCCTTACCTTCCTTTCATCACGCACGCCAAACCCTACCCTAACTTTTCCATGTGTTCGTACGTATTTTCATAGCGACGCGCTGTTCGTAGCAGCCTAAGCACGCCCATACTGTACAATTTAAATGGCTCCCCCACCTACATTCCTTAACTCCAGCGTCCGTACTAACTTCGTACTATAAACACGCCCAGTCGTCGGAAAAAACACAAACAATACGGACGCCCGAATCGCCGCTACGAAAAGGTCTTTGGTACGACCGGAAGTTGTCACTATGCACATGCGCGGTGCGTTTTTTCTGCCGTTTTTACGCTTACGATCAGCGTTAGCTCGCTTGCAAACGTAGGTCTGGATCAGGCCCTTTGTGTCATCCATTTACCCTATTAATAAAACGGAGAGTGGAAGTTTTGATGAGCATGACAGGACTATAGCAGATCATCTTAACAAATATGTTTATTTAATATTCACAAAAAATGGTAGTAGATACTTGGAATAACCTGTCATCGGAGGTAGTAGAGGCTAACACAGTGGAATATCTTAAAAATGCTTGGGATAAATATAAGGCCATGTGGCTCTCATTGGCTGTCACATTCTATGTTTCTATGTAACAATAGGTACATTATATAGATATAAAATAAGATGAACCTCACCTGTTCTTCTGTCTCTTTGGCTTTTTTCTGAAAACACGATGAATGAACATCTCTGGTTGGTATTATTGACATCTGATGCATTTTCATCACAGCCACTCTTGTTCAATAACTTTCTTGTGAAATATTTCCATTACTTTCCATTATGAACCATTACCTCTGTTTCTAAAATAACAAAATTAAAGTCAAGTATTAGAGAAAAGGCATTTCAAAACAAGTAATTACTAAGCTAACACTTTGAAATTGTGCATATTGTCATAAATTCTTTAGGAAAAATAACTTTTTTTTTTTGTTGGTGAATTAAAAAAAAATTGGGACTGAGAAAAAGTTAAGAAATGAAGAAAGTGAAACATATTCATTACCCTCATCATCAAAAACAGGATGATTGCTTATAATCATTCAACTTAACTAGGGAAGCAGCAGAAATCAAAAACCTCTTTTTATAAGTTGGAACCAAAAAAATATCTTGCCTTTATTAAGAAGTGCAGAATGCCAATCAAAGCCCACTTTTCTGGGTCATTACAAAGCCAAGGCATTTTGACCCAAAGAAGTTGAAACAAACATTTATTTTGATAGTATTCTTGCAACTCTTGTTAAGTTAAAATTCATCATTCATTTGTTGCTTGGCCAGACTTTGCAGTGACAGTTTTTATCTTGCACCTCAACTTTCAGTGGGTGTTTTCACTTCTTATACTTAAACATAGGGGGCTAGCTTTACTAATACCCATGGTTGCCTACTTTTGCAAATGACTATCAGGGAGATTTTGATAGCACTATCAAGGCTGCAGCGGCAAAAGCCGCAACAACCGTGGTTGAGGTGCTGTGTGAAAGGGTCCGGGTGCCTTTACCCGGGTATAATTGGAACCCAGGACAAAAGAAGGGTTATTCCCGGGTCTGACTCGGTTAAGGGTACAATGGTAGCACAGAAAATACATGATTGGTGTAATTTGTTTACTATTGTCCTGGCAGTAAATGTTGCCAGAGCAATAGTAAACAAACTACACATTGTAATACTGCCAGGACAGACCCTTGTCCCACAATTTCCTGAAATGTGAAACAGGGTCTGTGACCCGGAGATCATCTGGTGATACGGCTATATCCCGGATTCACAGAGCCAGGACATTGATGTAAAAGGGGTATAACCTGTGGGGAAAAAAAGTGGAACTGTAACCCATAGCAACCAATCATATTTTAGCTAGTATGTAATAGGAAACAGAGCTAAAATCTGCTTAAAGGCTGGGAATGGGCAACATTTCCACTATTCCTTTTTTGCAGTTTAGTAAATCTAGCCCAGGGAGTGCATACTATAAATGGCACACATTCTAGAGGGTTTGCTAGTGTTCTTAGGGTAAAAACCTACAAACGGGAGTTGCTAGTCATGTACAGGGATGTGACTTTCTGTTATATGAAAGCTAGGGTAAGGTACCAGGCACCAAACACATTAATTGGTCCCAGATGACACTAGGACCTTGCCCAATGAATAAGGAAGGCTGGTATAATGCCTGTATCTGATTGGACAGCTTTCCTGTAAATAGGCCGGCAGGGGCACGTTGCTACTGCCAGTTATAGCATCTTGCTACCCTGCTACTCTGCTGTTTTAGTCCTGTGCTGTGCCAGTTCCAGTCAGCCTTGATTCATGAGTGTCCTTTACTGATTTAACCCCTTGTTTTCTTGTGTTTTCCCTTCCTGCCATTCTCCTAACCTGCTGCGGATTGTCGTTGTACCCCTTTGTGTTTTCTGCCGTGTACTATTTTATATGTTTTTATGAATAAATAAATATAATTTCTGAACCACTTGTACTTGTTTTTGATACATCTATATTCATGGTTTACTCTAGCGGCTATCTTTATATCTCTTTTTTCTCGTGTTCTAGCCTCTACTCTCCCTTCATGTGCTATGAGCGTGTGCCGTGTATATTAGTGTGTGTGTGTCCTAGTCTGTCCACTGTCTGTTGCGGTGTAAGTCTGTCTCCTCACTGGGTCCCTGTCTGGTCTTTTCCCCCCTTACATGCACACATAGGGGCCACTACTGGGGGCCATGACCTTCTGGGGTTCTGCAGCCAAGCCTAACTTCACCATCAGAGGCTCTAGTGAATACCAGGCCCCAGTTAGACTCCGCACCCCAGTGAGTGGTTCCCTAACAAATAAAAAAGCTTAACATATTAACTTGTTAATAACGATGGACTGGATCCTAAATTGCACCAATTGGGCATTTTCTGATCACTTTGGGTGTGCGCAGTACCAGGAAGGAATTCTGGATCGAGATCTGTTGGTAAGTATTCAACGATGGAACAGGCCAGAGCAGGAAGTGCGAGCACCTCTGCTCTGTGGACTGGAGGAAGGATGTAAATTATACAGTAAGGGCTGAAGCCAACCCTTACGTACAGTTCACAATTCCACACAAGTCACATTTTACCTGGGGACAGTGTGGAAATCTTAAAATAGCTTCCTTGGACCCTAACTCCGAATGGAGTTTAAAACACAATGGATCCGGACCACCAACAATAATTTGTATAATAGTAAAAATATTAAATTACATTAACAAAATATACAAGTAAAAGCTATGGACTGGATCCAGGACTAAGTCCAAATTCCGTACATAAGCTGCGGTCTGAATTCCGCACAATACGCAGGATCGGTTGGCTCGTTGAAATCCTATATGGATTTCCCGACTTACACACATAGTATACATAAGTTGACTGCCTTTATTTTCTGCATCCGACCCACATACATATATTATAAGGGCACAGCCCTCAAAGTATTTTAAACATTAAGATACAATTTCACCTCTTTGTTAAGAATCGTCTGTTGACGTCGCAAGGCAAGTTTTATAGAAAAATAATGGAGAACACCACATTTTGAATACTTCAAATTAAAAAAAATGTTTTCAGATTTTCACTAGCTGTTTTTTTTGTTAGAAAGATAATGTTCCAGAGTACCTTTGGGGGTGAGATTTGCGAGATATTTTACAATTTGGAAAAATATGCCCCATTATAAAGATAGGAAATTTCATAGCATTGCACGTGGCAAGTACTCAGGTTTCATGAGTGGAGCAAGATGGCTGACTTCTCTTACACAGAATATCTTCTGCGTTCTGGCAGGGAAATCAGCCATGTTACCTTTTCCTGGGGAGTTGGTGGGTGTTTTGGGGTCCATGGACACACACAGTGCAATTATTAGGTTTGTTTTCTAATAAAGTTTTAAAATCTTCTGAAAGGCTCAAGCATGTGAGGTTACATAATTTATTCATTGCACTGAGCAGTGGGGCAGGAGATTTGAATGTCATGTAATGAAATAAGTCACAGAGTGAGACGTGTGTGTGTGTGTGTGTGTGTGTGTTTATATAGATGACGGAGCTGCTGATTCACAGGTTTCTATATTTGATTACTGGGGTTATAGACTGCACCACGCACATACACAAAAGATGCCCCGCACCGTTCTTTTCAGAGTTTTATATTTTTTGTCCATTAATGTGATAATTTCATTACATTTTGGAGTTTGAGTGGTTGAGTGGTATATATCTATGTGACAGATCAGTTAAATGTTTTCAAATAAATTAAGACAATTTCTTGTAGCAGTGACTATGAGCAATACCATGTTGAATTGCAAGGGGAGGCAGATTTAAATTGTAAAACCAGAATTAAAATTAAGAGGTGAACTCTATTTTATACAATAAACATAAAGCTATTTTAGTTCTAAGTGTAAATATGATGTATTTTCCCTGCATGCAAATTTTTTTTAAATTAATTGACACCCCTTACTTTGAAAAATGGTTTAGCAGAGCTGTACACTTGCACCTAAAAAAAGGTAGAAGTGCATCTCTGAATCAGCCCCTAAATCTGTAACGTTCATTGAAAGTTTCCAATATTTCAGTTTCTGACGCTTACAGACCTGCTGGAATGTGTATTGTACGATGGCACTTTCACTACTGAAATCCTGCATGCAGGGCTCAATCACACAAATGCAATTGGACAGTGGATAAAAATGCATGAATACGAATATACGCTTTACATCCTGTAATGGATTTTTAAGTCTTTTTCCATGTTCTAGTCTCTTGACTTGCATTGGAAATGAGGTACATCCTACCATTTCTAAAGTAATGTTAGAATTGTAAAGCATGGTGGTATAACCGAGAAGATCAAAATGTATCAACATACGAATATAAACATAGACTAAAAGACTAGGGACCAGATCCTGACTTAATAACGACACCCCACTTATGCATGCAAAGTGCACAGGTGGGGTATCTGGAGGGGAGGGCACATATATATTATGTGCTATTTTGGGTTAAGTGTTCAGGGGTCTGGATCTGGTCCTAATTTTCATACAGCTGGAGATCAGTTCTGACATGTGCATTTCCAGTAAAACAACCAAATTCTGCATCTAGCACATGTAATTCAGTTGTAGTGCGGGGGTATGGTTCCAATAAAAAAAAAAGTGTAAATAGTCAATCATATTGTAACAGATAATTGAACTTTAGACTAAAGGTGGGCACACATGCAAAAACTTTGACAATATGTTTAAATGACATTAGCAATGTCCTGATGAGCATAAAAATGAGCAAAGATGTGACAATGTATGCCAGGATGTAGATGCAGAGTCATGGAAAGAAGGTCAGGACTGCATACACGCCAATTTGGAACAACATGCGACATTGCTGATCGGTAAAATTATGATTTATGAAATGAAATTTGCACTGTCCTTTCACACACTAATAAGTATAAGATATAGTTTTAAAATACTCAGTTATTGTGTGATCTGCCTGATAATTGTGTGAATTACATGTAGTGTGTACCCAGCTTTACCAGGGTTCCTTACTTTTTAATTCTTTCCTCTGGGAGACTTCAGAGGGAAGAAATGGATGCCGACATGGGGACAGGGCTTAATGATGCGATTTGCATAATGACATCATCAAGTCTCGCCAATCCCTAGTAACTCTAGGAAGTTTTATAATGAGAGCTAGGGGCGGGACTTGCGGGAAACTTGCCAGTTCTCCTGGTATACCGGGAGAACTGCCCAAATTTCGGGAGTCTCCCAGATATTCCGGGAGAGTTGGCTACCCTGAGCTTTACAACTTTAAGGATGAGATCGGTGATCATATTTTAAATGTTAAATAGGGAGAGAAGAAGAGATGGCTAGTTGTGAGGGAACTGGGCTCTTCCAGTGTGGGAGACTTTTTCTTCTTGCAGGTACTTAAATTAAGCAAACTGATTGCTAAAACACAAGTTACAAGTTTTGGCAAAAACAGAATAATGCTAGTCATTTATTTAATCTCCTATTCCTAATCTGCTATTTTTTCATATGTACCAATTCACCATGTAAGCGAGGTTATAAACATTACAGGAACCTGAGACAGACTGGTCACTACCTCTATAACGTAATGCAGTCACGCTATATGTCAGGTGATATGACAAAGTGCAATGTTTGTTGTATATTAAGTAGATATGTGGACAGGAGCTCATTTTGGTGTAAAGATTACAGGATCTGGTCCAAAATACTAATGATTATAAGCAGCTCAGCTCTGGATTCAGGGGGATATTTAACAATCATTCCGTGTTGATCAAGGTTACAATTGTCCAGTGTATGTTTGTGCGTGTGACACATTGGGCCTGATCCAGAGCTACGGCCGCCGTCGCTAGTACGGAGGCCATAGCCGTAATGCGCATGCGCCGGGCAGATGTTGCCCGGCGTCACTATCGAAACGCCCGATCGTAGATCGGGCGTCCATAGTAGCGCCGTAGGGACGCTGGAGGGGACGTCCCCCAGCGTCCCTACGCTGAAGTTAGTGTAGGGGGACGGGGGGAGGGAGGGTAATGAGGCTGGGAGGGCGGCGGTAACATACTAACGCTGCCGTCCCAGCATATCAACTCTCCCTTACGCCGGCTGAAGTTAGGGTAGCCTTCAGCCGGCGTAAGGGAGAGTTAATACGCTCCTACAAGGGGGAGTGTCGGGCCAGAGCAGCAATGTTACGCTGAGCGCTACATCGTAGCTCTGGATCAGGCCCCTTGTCACCATAGCACTGACTTGTCTACATAAAGAATCTTATGAGAAGATAAGTCCTTTTCAACTACACTGATCCTATAAGGTAGCAAATGATAATACCGCTCCGAAATAATGCAAAGCTGCTCTATCTGTCACCAAGCTGTGAAAACATTTAAAAGAATTCTAGGAACATGTCAAAATATATTTATATACATGCAAAAGGGAAAGATTCATAGACAGATGAAAAGTTTCACTGATGGATTGTTACCTGGCTTTATGCCATTTTTACAGCTTGTAGAAACAAGTTTTAGGATATAATCAATGTACTTTATACTGTACTACAATAAACAGAAATCAAGGCTCAACAATATTTATTGAATCTAGGCACCAGTATAACAATTTAGATGCAAGGGTTTTTAACAGACAATTTTATATGGACAATCATTGGTGTACATGTGCACAAAAATAGCCTGCTAAAGATATATATAAAAAAATGTATGTAAGTATGTATGTATGTATGTATCTATGTATGTATGTATGTACCTATTAAGATCTGCTCTCAATTCCTGTCTTCTTCTCTGTGCAAGCAGCAATTTATTAACCGGGAATATCAATTTGTAGCTGCTAATCCCAGCAGTTTTAGAGGGTAAGCAGGGGAGATAGAAGTAATGCGGTGACATCCCCCAATCACCCCATACATTAACCTGCTATGCTTGCTTCTCTGCGTCAATTCAGTTGCCCGGTCCCTATTTATAGTCAACATGTTGTTCTGGCAATCAGTATTTGTCGAGCCCTGATTCTCATAAATTAGATTGTGTCATGAGTAGAAAGGGAATTGCAAAATCCTTTATGACCAATTAGTTTATGTCCCATTAAATATGGTTAATGCCTTTAGATTTATCCTAATCCATATACAATTAAAACATCTGTCAATAAGCATTGTGATTTCATATAGTACTATGACCACCTAATAACAGGCTCTCTACCCAAAACACAAACAGGTTCCTAGAATGTGGTCTAATTATCCAATAATAAATCATGAACTTAAACTAAAATCATAGAACATCTTGGTTTCTTTAAAAGACTATGGCCTGTTTAGGTATAAAAAAAGATTTATATTACACTGTTTCTAAAAGCATTTTAGATTAATATATATGAAAGCGGAAGCCATTTGGGGGCAGATTTAACAGAGTGGAAATCTATATCACCTATTTTAACTCGCACCCAACAGTGGTGCAAGATAAAATCCACGATGTTCAGCTACATAATAGATGGGAATAGGCGCACTTTGTGCCTAATCTCATCATCGAGCTCAATTGAATTTGCCCCCAATTGTTTTCATCCAATATTCACAGACTTCAGTGCGAGATTGCTGCACATTTCTAGGTTTTGATGGTACTGCTATGTATGATTCATGGGGGTTCTCCAAACTGCACTCACAGTTAAATACAGGATAAGTAGCTGAGTGTGTCATTAGTTTAAACATTAGTTTGTTCTATTACACATATAGGGGTAAATCCAGACCTATGGGCTAGTTACGTTAGATTGTATAGCTTATTTACGCTATCGTATTTTCTATGCACTCCACTCGCTCGTACGTACTTTGGCCATTTTGCGCTTCCCAAACCCTACCTTAACTTTTCAAAGTGTAAGTACTGACGTACGTAACGGATTCACGTATGTAACTGCCTAACCCGGCCCATACTGTACAATTTAAATGCCTCCCTCCACCTACAAAGCATAACTACGGGTGTCGTATGGATGACCCTGCCACTTCGTTCGTAGTTACACTGATGGTACGTACGTTTAAGTCATACGTTAGCGTACATAGTTCAGGATCTGCTAAAGATATATATAAAAAAATACATGTATGTATGTATGTCTATATGTACCTATTAAGATCTGCTCTCAATTCCTGTCTTCTTCTCTGTGCAAGCAGCAATTTATTAACCGGGAAGATCAATTTGTAGCTGCTAATCCCAGCAGTTTTAGAGGGTAAGCAGGGGAGATAGAAGTAATGCGGTGACATCCCCCAATCACCCCATACATTAACCTGCTATGCTTGCTTCTCTGCGTCAATTCAGTTGCCCGGTCCCTATTTATAGTCAACATGTTGTTCTGGCAATCAGTATTTGTCGAGCCCTGATTCTCATAAATTAGATTGTGTCATGAGTAGAAAGGGAATTGCAAAATCCTTTATGACCAATTAGTTTATGCCCCATTAAATATGGTTAATGCCTTTAGATCCATCCTAATCCATATACAATTAAAACATCTGTCAATAAGCATTGTGATTTCATATAGTACTGTGACCACCTAATGACAGACTCTCTACCCAAAACACAAACAGGTTCCTAGAATGTGGTCTAATTATCCAATAAACAATAATGAACTTAAACTAAAATCGTAGAACATCTTGGTTTCTTTAAAAGACTATGGCCTGTTTAGGGATAAAATAAGATTTATATTACGCTCTTTCTAAAAGCATTTTAGATTAATATATATGAAAGCGGAAGCCATTTGGGGGCAGATATAACAGAGCGCAAATCTATATCACTGATTTTAACTCGCACCCAACAGTGGTGCATGATAAAATCCACGATGTTCAGCTACATAATAGATGGGAATAGGCGCACTTTGTGCCTAATATCATCATCGAGCTCAATTGAATTTACCCCCAATTGTTTTCATCCAATATTCACAGACTTCAATGCGAGATTGCTGCACATTTCTAGGTTTTGATTGTAATGCTATGTATGATTCATGGGGGTTCTCCAAACTGCACTCACAGTTAAATGCAGGATAAGTAGCTGAGTGTGTCATTAGTTCAAACATTAGTGTGTTCTATTACACATATAGGGGTAAATCCAGACCTATGGGCTAGTTACGTTAGATTGTGTAGCGTATTTACGCTATCGTATTTTCTATGCACTCCACTCGTTCGTACGTACTTTGGCCATTTTACGCTTCCCAAACCCTACCTTAACTTTTCAAAGTGTAAGTACTGACGTACGTAATGGATTGTCGTATGTAACTGCCTAACCCGGCCCATACTGTACAATTTAAATGCCTCCGTCCACCTACAAAGCATAACTACGGGTGTCGTATGGACGCCCCTGCCACTTCGTTCGTAGTTACACTGATGGTACGTACGTTTAAGTCATCAGCTAGCGTAAATACGTTAGCGTACATAGCTCAGGATCTGGCCCATAATGTGTACAGGAAAGATAAAGAATAATGTAGCAGGATTGTATAGACAAACAATGTACCAACCGAATATAACAGAGACCACAAACATAACGGATCTTGAAGGGTGACATGGCAGATAATGTGAGCTAGTCCCCACACAATGATACAGGAGATATCTCTAACTGAACATATGTCTGGGCTTGAGGTGGAGCAGTGACATGAGGGTCAACTTAATGCTGTTTATTAACCAAAAGGTGCTGAGGGGCTAGAAAATGGTGATTGTGTTGGACAAATTTTGGTGACATGAAACCAGAATTTGTGCTTTATATCTGTACTGCATGATTACAGTTTACATGTAGATGCCAGAGCGATGGCGTGTATTAAAGGGTTTAAAAACCACTGAACTAAAGAGTAATACTGGACCAGATACTAACATTCGTTTATGCTGCGTTCAGATCTCCAAGCATAGCATGAGCTTGTACTTAAAATGGTGGCGGATTGGAAGTATCAGAGTATGTGGAAATCACCCCATTGTCAATAGTCTGGATCTTGTTGCATGTTACTTTCATATAAAATATAAACCATCGCCAGTGAAATGCATTGATGCAGAGGGCTCTGCAATAGTAATTATAAGGGCCGTAGCATGAATTGTAACTAATACATTTACGGACTTAGAATTGGTGTTCATATCTTATTTTTTACACTTAGTATCAATTCAAACTCCAATTAACATTCTTAAATATCAACCTTCAGTCTTTATTTGGTTTTACTGAATTTTCTTTTTTTGTAGTTGTGTTAAAATGCCAAAATAGACACACACTTAGGCCAGATTTTCTAAGCAGTGATAAAAAAAAAATTGCTGTTTTTTTCAGCAAATGTAAAATCGCTGGATTTACTAAAGAGAACTCGGCATACAATTGCCCAAAATGCTGCCTCTTCTAAATCTCCATTTTTACAAAAAAAAGGCAGAACATACAAATGGCTGTATTTACTATAGAGCGATTCATAAAATCTCTCCAAAGTCGCCAAAAACTCGGGCAAAAATCAGAGGTGGATGTGAGTGTCGATTTTGTTTAAAATGACACACACTTAGGAAAAAAAAACACACACATTGAAAATGTTAAATACATGTTTAAAAAATAAATGAATAAATATGTTAAAGACTTAGCTTTAAAAGCAAAAAAACAGAGCGGCATGCTATTAACCCTTAGCATGCTGCCGCATATAGTACTATAAGGCACAGCATGCCCATGTATCAAAACGTGTGTATGTGTGTGTGTGTGTGTGTGTGTGTGTGAACGCTCACTCGCCACACTTCCAGTACAGATCTGGATACTCCACATCCAAAAACTTTAGTACTAGAAGTCTTTCCAATGAAAAAAATTAAAAACATAAAGCAAGTACCCTAGCTGGGAGGGTAGAGGTATAATAATTATATAGTAAGGGTCTTTTTAGCCCTTACACCCTAGCCAGACCTGTGAGCTGTCCCCATTTTAAGCAAGGACCGCTCAGAAAAACCTAAGGTAGAGTTCAGGGACTGCAAGTTCAAGCATGTAAGGGGAGTGGGCTCCATTTCCATGCACAAAAGGCTGGATACAGCAGGGATCTGAATTTCCATGTGCTCGGATTATGGCTGCTTTTCTGTTCTGTGCATGTTTATGCATCCGTTCTACCCAAACAGAACGCACTGTGACCCATCAAGAACTAAGAAGAATGACAGCCTAAGGTTAAGTTGCAAATTCACAGCTGCATGAATAGTGCAGCCCAGCAATGGCAGGTCTCTCTCCCATTTACTGCCTGGGGATCCGATCACAGAAAAATCTTTGGATCCAGCCCAATGCTATCAAATCAATGACCTCTTGCAATTACGACACTTTACCTCTGTATATTTCTAGGCTATTATCATACTAATATGATTATTTTCATTGCACCACGCTCACACAACCAATTTTTACATCAATAAAAAAATATCCTGAAGTTTTCCTTGTTCCAGAGAAACGCGTTATGGCTCTCTACATGTGATACAAATTTGTAAATTAATTGAAGTCAGCAACATTAGATAGAACTAAAATACCAAGTTTCAAGAAACTCTATGGGCCAGATTTACTAAGCTACGGGATAGGAAGAGTGAAGATGTTGTTAGCAACCAGTCAGATTCTAGCTGACATTCTCTAGTATATAATAGGAAAGTGAGAGCCAGAATCTGATTCTGGTTGCTATGGGCAACATCTCCACATTTCCTTTCCCGCAGCTTAGTAAATCTGGCCCTATGTATGCCAATTCTTTATATTGCTGGAAAGAGAGAGCATTCAGAGATACAAAAAGAGGATGAGAAATTACAAAAGTCCAGTATTAGAAATGTAAATAGCTAAAAAAAAATAGTTTAACAATTATTGTTATTCCTTATTTATGTGATGCCATGGAAAAATGCCTATTTTAGAAGTAGGGACAGACGAAAGCTAATTTTCGGCTGTCTCTATTTCAAAAACACTCGAATCAAACCGATCAGCATACTTACCCATTCATTTTTTGCAAACGCTGCAGTAGACCCGTCGGACCCGTAACACTCTCTGCAGACTTTTAGGTTTAGGCTGTGGAAGAGTTAGGGTAATGAAAGGGCAGGGTTAGATTTAATGGAATGGAAGGGGAGAGTTAGGGTTAAATGAGACTGCGGGTATGGGAGTTTTAGGGTTAGGCTGTGGGGATAGGAGTCTTAGGGTCAGGCTGCCGGGAAGGGAGTTTTAGGGTTAGACTGTGGGGATTGGTTAGGGTTAGGGTAATGGAAAAGGAGGGTTAGGGCAAGAGTTGCGGTAAAATTTTGACTTACCATTTCATAGGTTCATCTACGCTGTTCCAGGGATCAATTGCTTTGCCTCTGCAAGGCAAAAGCAAGTTATTCGCCAAATCAGAACAGGTTGGGAGAGAACAGCCCTTTCGACAAAGGGCCATTCGCATTGGTGACCCACACCCTTTATTTATAGGGCCTCCCATAGGATCCTCTGCGTCATTCACAGTTCATACAACATAACAAAGCAACAAATACATGGATAAAATACGTAGATAGATATTGGCCAGCCCAAAACGTCAACATTTTTCCTATCTTTTTTATGCGTTTCAATTGCATTACAGACACAACTGATCTCAGGCATTGTGACCCATCTAGATTTAAAAGGAATCAAATTTTGTGACAAAGGGGATGGGCTGGTTTCCCAAATACAAGCTCCCTCTTAGTCAATATATAATTTAGGCATCCCCTCTTAACATGTAAAAATAATTACTTTTCAAATGTGTTTTGGAATTGCGTATGTGTGAAGGGGAGATATTATAATGCGAATGTGCTGGAAAGTGTGGCCAGTACTTGTCAATCTATCCAAATTTTCTGTTTGGGGATCCAATCATATAAAAAACAAGGTCAGGATCTGGTTCTATGCTAATAAATCTAGATAAACAGCACAAACTGCTTCCATATCCATGTAGGTGGGATAGCAAAATGATTCACTGACACTGATTGAGAAAGACAAGGGGGGAGAAAATGGCAGCGGAAGAAAGATGAATTGTTCATGAGAGCTAGCAGACAGAGTACAGAGAAATACTAAAGATGGGTACACACTATGCAATAACTGGGCTGGTTAGACAGCTGTAGGCTGATCGGCCTGATCATCATAGTGTACAGGTCCATACATACTTCTGCCCATTCAGGAATTCTGAACAATCCGACAAACTGCTGGGCTGATCGTATTAAAAGGCAGAATTCATTGGCAGTGCAGGTTGAGCACTTTATAGGCAAAGGTTAGTAGTATAAAGCTATAGGCAAGTGTTAGTATAACGTTTTGTAGGTGAAAGGTGACTGACAGAAAGGGAAAGGGAGGTATATGCCGAGAACCGTGACAGAAAAAGGAGATAAGCTGCAATGGGTGTAAGAAAGGGCTGAAATGAAAAGGATGCAAAAATTCCAAAACATGGCAGTGAAATATACCCAAAAGAGGAACATTGTCAATCTAATCATGTTTTGGGTCAACCTAAATACTGTGTATGTATAATATAATGAAATCAACATAACCATTTAAGTACTTAAATGTTCAGTAAAATAATATTTTCAATATTTTAAATTACTTTACCCATTCTTTGCCTTCTACATAGGCGTCAGTGCTTGAAGTTGTAAGAATGCACGTTAGTAAAATTTACAGAGATAAAATAGCTTTTCATTGAGAAGTCAAAAGCCAACAGGAGAGGAAATTAAACTGTGCTTTTTAAATACAGAGGGCTTTTCTAGTTATCACATCAATTGTTAAACCTCAATAGAAGATACATCCATATAAAAATAACACATAGCAGTAGACAGGATGTCTTTTTCAAATACAATATAATGGGAATCTTTTATTAATAGAAGTACGGAATTAGTAGGGTCGATTTTCGTAATTATCTACAAAATGTTTGTCCTCATCATGAGTATTTTGTATAGGAATAAACCTAATCCCATAACATCATATGGTTGTGTTGTGAAAGATGGGTATACTCTTCAGTGCTGAACCTGTGCCATAAGGAAACAAAACAAGCAGAAGGTACAATGGATTTGACCAACAAGAAGTTAGGATAAAAAATGATTCAACACAGTCCGCATTACAGACTAGATAGACCTTCTTCTACAACGCTCTTATCACTTAAACTCCAAATTACATATAGGATATTGGAGAAATAACAAAGAAATAGGATAGTGAAGTAGTCAATAAAGAGATGGGATACATCCTTATGATATGTGTTTATTTATAGAAATCACTGCTAAATAAATCAAAATAATTGAATTCCCCTCGATTCAGAGCAGATGTACCATGAGAATAAGCATTAAGACAGCTATTTGGACTCGGTTAAGGGATCTCTTTACCTCATAGGACAATTTCCTTATAGCATTGATGTAGTACTGAAATATGTACCCATACATCACAATACATAGCATATTATGTGTATACTGACCTTCTCAATTGTTTCTGCAGTAGTTGTCTTTTAGCTATTATAAGTTTTTTTTGTCACAGGTGCTGTTAAATTACTTTAACCCATCAAATGGTTGGCAGTGATGTCATTTCAAAATGGCAAACAAAAAAAAAAAATCCTACTGTACAGAGTACACTTAGGGTAGTGTATTCCCTACGCCATTATCCCCTAAACACAATGGGCTGTATCCAGAGATATGGCCGCACAGGGAATTACGTCCGACTCGGCCGTAATTCCGGTTTTGAGGGTTGCGCAGTGTTGTGCGGCCTCCGGCTGTTACGAAAAGGGGGCTTTAACCCCCTTTACGCATGCCGTATCTCTGCATCAAGGTGGAGATAGGCATGCAGATAAGGGAACAGGGCGGAGGAAGCCCTGTTACGATCAGCAATGCAGCCGTAATGCAACCCATTTTGTGGGTCACATTTGATGATATTTTAGCATGTATGGATTTACGGGCTTCTTTGCTAGTAGTAAACAGAATAATAGTTTTCTACTACGTCATATGTAATTGTCAACTCTAATCCTATCTACATAATTTAAAGTATCTCCCCATTTAGTGCAAATTCATTAGCATTCACAACTCAATCTGCCTAATAATATTAAACATAATAATTTGATTGGAAATCAGATTTGTTATTATGGGTAATGGTTGTCATTATTTTGAACACTGTGTGATGGGCAATTTTAAACATTGTGTGATGGGCAGCCACTGTAACTTTCTTGCTATTGTGAATGGGTAGAAATAGGTACCCGTTCCCAATAGCAATTTCTCATTTTGAACATGGCGGCTGTATCATGTTCAAAATAGGGTGGTCCAGATTGGCAATTGCATCCCTTAGGCAAAGCAGACAGGCCCTTTAAAATAATACCATTAATGGTGAATCAGTTTTCAAGGTACAGGTATAGCAAAAATTTCTCTTTTGATTATATTAATCACAAAAGTCATTCCCTGTTTAAACACAGATCATTATCTATTTAGATCAATACATTGCTACAATCACATTTTGAAACAGAGTTCTTTTCTTAGAAGAAAAGAGAACGAAAACTTGCGATAAACAAAGAATAAAGTACATTTTACTGAGAAGACCCACCGCTTCCCTTTTCTTTTTATGTTCTTACAGGAAAACTGTAAACAACTTACTGTAACATACAGCAGAGGCAGGGACTCACACACATCACTAGTGAATAAAATCACAAGAGAAAAGGCTTCCATAGTAATTGCCTGTACAGATACTGCTGCCATTAAGAAGTAGAACATATATCACGTATAAAAAAAATCAAATATTGCATTCCAAATAAGTAATAATAAAGCATCCAAGATAGTTATTACATTATCTAAAACTGATACAGAATTTAAACATCTTATCACAATGTTTGATCCTTTTATCAAGAGCTGAGGTTAATTCAAAATCCAGACAAATCTCTGGCTACCTACATATGCGTAACAGGCAGCCAGCCACAGTTCAACAATTATAACGATTACCATTGTTCATTTGTCAGACATCACAGTGCCAGACAGTTTGAGAAAACATAATACACATAGTAGGATGGAGATTCCTCTGCTCATATCTGGGCATACATTCTATTTACAATAGGGCACAACAAAAAAATAAATAAATAAAGAGTGAATGTGGCATTATGGTCCCGGTTAAATTTATGTACATTAGAAGTGTATTTTAATCGGTGATCAGCTTGAGCTATGCATGTAGACTACCATACAAACTCTTGCCCCCTTTTGCATTTTGAGCAATCTTTTAACCACACTTCCTTTCTACACCAGGTGACTACACTTATAACACTACACACAACCTTATGCTTAACTCTTTAACAGCCAAGCCCCACGCTCTACTTCGCACCAAAACCTTGCAACATTATTAAACACAAATATTAAAATATACAATGGTAGATTTTAGAATTGTTTTGTGAAAAACAGCATTTAGCAGTACCTACTCAGCTCAGAACGACATATAGAAGCTTAAAACATATTCATCATACAAATACTTACACTAAGGTTTAGATAATTAAATTAGGAGCACAGTAGCACTCAATATACCCTCATAGTATAGGCTTTCTCCATGCAAATGGGAGTTGCCATCGTGAAATGGTGCAATTTTCTCAGAATGGGTGCTATTTTCAGAAACGCCACTGCAGACCCGTCGCACCCACCGGAGATGTGAGGAACACTCTTCGGGGAGTTTTAGGGTTAGGCTGTAGGGAAGAGAGTGTTAGGGTTAGGTTTAGGGTAATGAAAGGGGAGATTTAGTGTTAGAGTAATGAAACTTCGGAACTGGCTGGGAGAGAACAGCTCTTTCAACAAAGGGTCAATCACAGCGGCCACCCACACCACTCCATGCTTTCCCCCCTCCATGTTTCTCCAGTCTCTCTCTTCGTTCCTGTTTTTTCCTTTTGCAAACGCTGCATTTACCATGAATCAACACTAAGCCTACTAACCTAACTACTTTTCTTTCTCATTAGATTAGCTTCTCTACTCTATGCCCACCCCCTTCTACCCTGACTTTGTGGTCTACCACAATAACATCACACTTACATTCCATTTCTCCATATATTGCTACTTGCTATGACTGCAAATAAACTAGGTTCCTACAAAACTGTCCTTTCATAGCAAAATGACTTTCAAGTATGTCACAAGAGAGAGAGAGAGAGACCATCATCATTTATTATTTATATAGCCCTACTAATTCTGCAGAGTTGTACAGAGAAATTTTTTTGTCATTCACATCAAACACACACACATACACACACACACACACTAGATTAGATTTAATTTGAGGATGTTTTGTGGAGTGCGAGAGGAAACCCACACAGACATGGGGAGATTGTGGTTTTATCCGCAAGACCTATAAGATTTTCAAATTTTTACTTTTACATACTGGGGATAAATTCTAGAAAAAAAAATATACTGAAAGGAACTTAATTCCCTATTAAGCAATTTTTTTTTACTGAAGAGACACTTTGGTATGCCAGGTGTTGTGAAAATACAACTCACAGCCTGCTTCAGGAGCATAGGCATACCTGATACATGGCAAAAGCATGATGGGACTTGTAGTTTCATAACATCTGGTGTGCCACAGGTTACCTATGCCTGATCTTTAAGATGGGTGCACACTACACTTTCACAATCCAATTTCTTTAACAGTTTTTGTATTGACACGGTTTTTCTGCCAATACAGCATTCATCTGGCAAATTAAGCGGTCTATAAAAACACGCTTTAAACGATCATACAAGCGATTACACAATATCGTTTGATCATGCATGTGTTAACACTTCAACGATATCATGTGAATCGGTCGTGTAATCGTTTGATTGGAGCGATTATCGTGTGAAAAAAGCGTAGTTTGTGCTTTGATTGCACTGGTTACCCACAATGGAATAAGGTCAAGTAACATTTACAAATCCCATTCTCTCCTCATTACCCTCTACTTAATTCATTTCTTTATCTGTTTTCCTCTTTTTATCTTTGATGCACATGAATGCTTATCTCTTTTACATATTCTTACACACCCATATCCCCTCCCTCTTGTGTAGTTGTAATATTATCATGCAGATATATGTCCACTCCTGCAGGGCCGATGGAACCCGGTAAGTGGGGTAAGCACGACAGGGGAAACGCCAAGCCAGAGAGGCGCTCCCCTCCGCCTACTATCCCCCGCTTTCATAGGCGTCGGATGCGGCGCTGCCTCGGGGGGGATGCGACGGCAGACATCCCCCCGCTAAGGAAATTGGCAACTAGCTCATACAGGAGGTTCCTGTATGAGCTGCCACGGCAGTTACATAGAGCGGCTGATGTCAGCTGCTCTGTGTAACTGCATCAGATGCTCATACAGGAACTTCCTTTATAAGCTGCCTGCCAGAGGAGAGCGCCGCGGATGAAGATTCCAGGTAAGTTCGAAAAAACATGATGAGGAGGGGGGCTGGTGTCACATTATGGGAATACTGGGGGGGGGCTGGTGGCACTTGATGGGAGTACTGGGGGCGGCTGCAGGCTGTAGGCTAGGGAATAACCTGATGAATTGTGGGAGGGTGTTCCAGTGAAGTCTTGAAAGCGGGAATGGGACATGGTAATGATAAGGTGGCAGTCATTGGCATAGCAAAGAGGGCAAAGGGTAGTGTGAGTGGAGCTGAGGTTGGAGAGTGGAACTAGAGGCAGCTTTGTCGGTTAGGGTGAGGAGCTTTAAGCGGAATTGGCAGCAGAGGGGAAGCCAGTGCAGTGTGTTTTGCTAAAACATTTTTAACATATTAAATATAAATATATTAAATGTGTTTTGGAGGAGTCTCTTTTTGTGTTTAATAAAGTTTAAAAATAAAACATTTAAATAAAACAGCACATAAAATAAGGCAATATAAATGAAAATTAAAAAGATACTTTGAAACAATTACTAAAGTACAGCTGGATACATACTACATTGCATCATTTGATTGGATCTTTGAAGTGTAGGCATGAATCCGAACTTTCAGTTGATTAAAAAATGTGTTTTATTGTGTGAAATGTATTGTGTGTACCCATGCACGCATGTACTCTACATGTAATTGTAGCTTGCCACATTACAAGTTGTAGCCTATTTGCCTATATATTTCTATTTGCATGTTTTAAAGGTGTGTTAAATCCCTGCATTTCTTCCTGTCCTACTTTTTCAAGCAGGAGGAAATGCTTGGCATGAGACCCATTTGCTGGATCACACCCTAGTTCTGAGTGACAGAGTCATATCCACTTTGGAATCCAACACATCTGCCCAAGGTGCCTGCAACCAAAGTCACTGATTGAATCTTGAATGGAACAGCATATTAAGCATTTATGTAAGAATTATGTAGTTCTTTATTCTGATTTATATATAATGGTCCAGTTGTTTTGGAGATTTCCTCTAATGCAGTTGGGCTGTTGTAGTAGTCATCTTCTTTAAATGTAACAAATACTTGTTCCTTGGTGTACCTTGCTGGAGTTGAATTCCAAATATTTGGATATTCCCCTGAGAGATATTTTTCAGAAGCATTTGTGCCATAAGTTGAATTCCTCAGTTCTACCGTTTTGTTTAGTACAAGTCGCCGATCGATGTCCTTCTGTCTGCAGTTGATATAGTCTTTTCTCCAAGCTTCTGTAGAGATGTATCGTTTGCTTTGTGAATGTTCCTTCATGTTCTCCTTAGATTCCAGGATGTACTTAGAAAGTTCCATACCCTCGAATATTGAAGTAGCTATGATATTTTCAGCAGATTTGTATTCACTTGATTTTGATTTTAAATCATGCCAAATCTATGGCAAAAACAGAAAAATGTTTTAAAATCTATCAGTAACTTAATGAATATATAATAATATAAATGTAAAACATTATATTGGTCATTGTGTGGGTTATAGTATCTATATATGCTCTAAGCAAGTGCAAAATGAACATGTTGTTAACCTATTCAGAGAACACAAATTGTGCATCTTGAAAAGAAGTTAACATGGTGATTAATCTAGACCGGATGGAGACCTCTGAAGACAGATCCCTGCTGTATTCCAAAACCCCTCCCACATACGTATGGTCTTACAATAAACTGACAATACCCTAGTATAGATCGGAAATCTGGACAGGATATAAGGATATAAACACGCCCTTACTGTAAATTTTATATAGATCCTACCACCTAGTGTAAATGCAAGCTTCCCTTCTTGTCCCACCCCACTGTTGGAAAGACTTCCAGCACAGAAGTGTGAATTCTGAGGACAAGCATAAACAGTCACCAAAGGCTGGATCCAGACTTAAGTAAGTGCTTGAAATTAGTTACTTATGGGCTAAACCATGTTCATTGCAGGGGGAGTCAAGTTAGTTGTATTCTTTGCATGCAAGGATATATCTTTGAATTTCTTACTGCACACAGATACTGACTTAGCTCTATCACACTGTTAGGATAGGAAACATTTATTTTATTTATTTATTTTACAGGTTTTTATATAGTGCCATCAGATTATGTGGCGCTTTACAATTTTAACAATCATTGTAACAGGACTGGGTGGTAACAGACTGACTGGGTGGGTAAGAGGGCCCTGCCACAGGCTTACACTCTATAGGATATTAGGGATTGATACATAAGGGAAAGTGCTATACAATCACACAGCGGACCAGCCAGCTTGCATGGTAAAATTGCTCAGTGCTCTGTGTGATCCAGTCACAGTGTTGGTAACAGAGGGGAAGGGAATTTTTGTATAGAATGAAAGAGAAGAAGTTTGATTTAATCATGAAGTGATGGTCATATAATAAAGTTGTTGTACATAATAGTGTAGACAAATGTTATGTAGGTTGTGGAATTTGGTACGCTTGTCTGGTGAGTTTTGAATCACACAGCGGACCAGCCAGCTTGCATGGTAACAGTGCTCAGTGCTCTGTGTGATCCAGTCACACAGCAGTGTTAGTAACAGAAATGAGGGGAATTTTAGTATAGAATGAAAGAGAACAAGTTTGGTTTAATCGTGATGTGATGGTCATATAATAAAGTTGTTGTAAATAATAGTGTAGACAAATGTTATGTAGGTTGTGGAATTTGGTACGCTTGTCTGAAGAGGTGAGTTTTGAGGGAGCGTTTGAAAGTTGAGAGTAGAGGATAGTCTTAGTGGGTAAGGGAGGTTATTCCAGAGAGTAGGTGAAGCCCGGGAGAAGTCCTGTAACTGGGAGTCAGAGCATTTGTTTAGTGTGGAGGAGAGCTGTATATCCTGTATTTCTTGAGATGAGTGAGGATATGTATGCAGGTGCAATCATATTGATGGCCTTGTAGGTTAGCAAAAGGATCTTGTATTTGCTTCTGTAAAATACAGGTAACCAATGTAGAGACTGACAGAGTGGAGAAGCTCTGGAAGAGCATTTGGCAAGCAAAATCAGTCTAACTGCTGCATGTAATGTTCATGCTGATTATACTGGATTAGTCTCAAATTAGTGATTAAGAACTGAACATGTATACAAAGATATTGAACTGTAAGCAAACATGAGCCGATATGATTACAAGACACAATTAAAACCACTGACAGGTGAAGGATGCACTATGGGAAGAAGGCAGTCTGGTGGAGGTAGTGTGATGCCCTGGGCAATGTTCTGCTGTAAGCATGAGGTCCTGGCATTCATGTGGATAGTAGTTTGACACATACCAGCTAAACATTGTTGCGGACCAAGTACATCCCTTCATGGCAATGTCATGACCGGATGACAATGGCCACGTTCATTAGTATAATGCACCATATCTCACTTAAAATGTTGTTAAGGAATGGTTTGAGAAACATGGGGTGGCTTAAGGTACAGTTGGGCCTACTGGTGGGTGCTGCTGTGCTCACTGTGTCCAGCATAGGATGCTCTGTCGCTCCTTAAAAGTGCTACTTCAATGATGCAGAGGTACCCATATATTAGGAATGAGGAACCTCATTCAGATTTAAGAAGGAGCTTGAAGTTAAGAGAGGAAAGTTATACCTGGGAAAACCATGTTGATTATTGCACACAGATACTGACAAGTTTTACTTTTACACTGTTATTTAGACTTGGGATAGGAAACATCACCTCTCAACGCTAATACTTTTTGCAACAGATGAAATATGACTCCCCTGCAATCAACATGATTTAGCCCAGGAGTAACTTTCCTCTCTTCATTTCAAGCTTCTTGGGCCAGATTCAATTAGCCGCGATGACGGGAAGAAGTACGCGCTGCGCTTTTTCCCGTCATATACAGTATGAAAAATAGGCGAATTTTTATGCGCACCTCTATGGGGTGCGCATAAAAGTCACCCAAAAAAAATTCACGGAATTAGCTTCGCACCGCAAAATACGCTGCTACAAAGCTAATTGAATCTGGCCCCTTAAGTCTGAATCAGACCCGAAGAGCTTAAACTGCCTCCTTTTGCTTTTTCTTTTAGTACTACTCCTAACTCAGAGTCACTTCTGGCCAAGTACTCAAACTGATAAGAGAGGCAGATGAGTGAATGATATTTTGTTGTAACTTTATTGACCTTTAATCTGGTCTTCCGATTCAATAGCCAATATTGAAATCGCAGAATTGTGCTGTGAGAATCTTAATATACGTACTTTAGTTTGACGGCTGATAAAAGCTGAATGAATGACAGTGTATAATGAAACATCCAACCAGATATCTACATGTTTTAGGAAAAAAAAAAAAAAAGATGTTCGTGTTTTAAGCAGATAAGGAAATGAGCGGATTGAATGAACTGTTTGCTCTCTTATCTGCTGTAAAATTTTTATGTATTCAACCAATTTTTAGGATAACAATTTTTAGCTCGTCTCTATTATTGTGAATAAACCAATAGAACAGAAACCAGAATATTTCAATTCTTTAAATATAACATTATATGCAGATAATGTATCATCTTGAAATCTTTCTGAAAAAATAATTAAATCTTGCTCTTGTTAATTATCAAATCACATCAAATAATAATAATTTCTAATACCTTCAACATAATTCTGTATTTCTTTTTATTATTTTTATATTAAAAATACAATTCATTTTACATAAAATATTAAATATGCATCTGATTAATGATTTTTCAGCAAATTTCATAAAATTCGTTATCTTATTTTCAGCGTTTCAATGTATGAAAGACTTTGTTGACATTTGCACAAAAACATAGAGCCCTCAATAGGTTATTGCAGAGAAAGGGAGAGAATTTATAGTCGAGTGCAAACAGAGCTCTGATTAGTCATCATGTACTGTGGGAATAATTTTTATATCCCTTATGAAATAAACCAAGGAAACAGCTAGTTAGAATTTATTTTAAACAAAGGAATTTAACTTGCATTGCTCTTTCCAAGTACTGGATGACTCTATTCTAGGCTTTTAATGCAACAGAAAAGATACAAACAAGACATGCTTTCTTAGAATAATAATAAAAATAAATAGTTCCTAAACTCCAGTAAAGCATAGTCTAGACCAGAAATTTGGGCCTGAATCTTGTGTCTCTTTTTTTTATTGACAATTTATTGATTCTATGTGTAATAAATAGACATCGGATTATATGCACTATCAAAATGCCAAAATATGCATGCAAATATGCACTAAAAAAAGGCGAAATATGCACAAAATATGCACAATCAAAAAACTATTTATTATTAGAATTAACGTTTATTTTCACAATCTATGGGAAGCAGTACTCACATGTTGATCGATCTGGTATTTTTTTGATGAAGGTATTCGCTTGTCACAAACCTGGCAGAAAGTCACAGCGCCATCAGTGGTAAATTGGCCTGGGTAATTTTTTATCCAAGATTCCATTAAAGTCTGGGTATTTTTTTTCACTGGCGGCATTATTTCAACAAAAATAAGATTTTCGTAGGTTACCAAACACAGCGAGCAATTGAATGACAAACAATTGAATTGCGTGATGCAACGAGTGCCAA
>WWET01000440.1:164960-192439 GCA_011038615.1 Limnodynastes dumerilii | reverse complement strand
ATATATGATAAGCCACCAGCCACTTACATTATACATATATATGATAAGCCACCAGCCACTTACATTATACAGATATATGATAAGCCATTAGCCACTTGCATTATCCATTATACAGATATATGATAAGCCACCAGCCACTTACATTATACAAATATATGATAAGCCACCAGACACTTACATTATACAGATATATGATAAGCCACTTACATTACATATTATACAGATATATGATAAGCCACCAGCCATTTACAAGGCTTCTCTGTTTTGGTTATAACTCTAACACTGTCAGAGTCCCAACTTTGGGTCATATATCATGTATTTATAAATTGAGAGCTCACCCCCGGCAGAGGTCCCCAAATCTCCAAAACAGCTACTCTGAGACAGCACCCCCTTCCAGTGGCTATCCCACACACGCTTTAAAGCTTTAAAGTGTGAATCCGGTCCACAGTCACCAGTTTTACCTTACACAACAGCACAGAATTTGGAGGGTTCTCCATACATAAGGAACCCCTGTGTACTAAAGGAAAGGGTCATCTTATTTAAACCCACTGACACATATTAGTGCAAAAGCTTTCCATTATCCTGTTATCCACCAGTCAAGACCATTTTAAATATATTTGAGTCTTACGAGCCCTATTATAACAAGCTTACTTTGGCAGGAACAGCTGCTACGTTCTTTCTTACTCACAATATCACAATATTTTACGTCTCTCTGGATTCCTAAAACCACATTTATTGACTAGGACAATCTTTCCTTGTCCTTCCTAACCTACTTCCCCTATAAATGCATTAATACTTATACTTGAGCCCTCTCCATAGCAGGAATCGACACCTGGTTCAGCACTACCTTTTCTCTCAGTGTCTCACAGATTCCTAGCCCTACCACACAATTTTCTGTGCAGAGAATTATTGCTATTGAGCTAAAAAAGACCATCCTGATTGGTCACCTAATAGGACACTGATGGAGTTTTTGTACATAAAATGCACAAACCCCACCAAATAATACCTCATAATATTAACTGAATAAAAGGGAACATCCTAAACTAGTAGTATTTTGAGCATGAGATTTAAAGTACAATTTACACAAAATTAATTTGTGTATTATGACGTTGGGCCAGATCCAGAGCTACATCCACTAGCATATTTACACTAGCCGGAGACGTAAAAACGTTTTGCAGTTACTGCGCATGACAGATATCCTAGTATCAAGAGCGTAACTACGAACGAAGAAGCGTGCCAGCCATACGACACCCGTAATTAAGCTTTGAAGGCGGGGTTAGGCATTTCAATCATACAGTATGTATGATTTAAGGCGTGTAAGTATGTGTAAGTGTTAATGGCGTGTAAGTACATGCGGCCATTACGGCCGACAGGAATTACACTTTGAAAAGTTAAGGTAGGGTTCGGGAAGCGTAAAATGGCAAAAGTACGTACGACCGAGGGGAGTGCCTAGAGGAGTGCATAGTAAATACAATAGCGTATATATGCTACGACTTGAAACGTAGCTATGGATCTTGCCTATTGTTCCATAAGTTTTAATAACAAAATTGTACACCTCTCCAGGATGCTTGTCTCTTCAATCATGCAGCACGGACTTGCCACATCAATTTGCAGTGCACATTCAGCATTGTGATTCTTGGTGCTATATAAATAAATTCAACTTTTCAACACCACCATGGGAAAAGGAATATATATGAAAAGCAGTGCAGTTGCATTAACCATATCTTAGTCATAATGATCTCCCTTCAACTGAATCACATTTAGAACACGTTAGCTAAAGGATGCCCCATGAAGTATGGAAGGAGTTATAAATACTGGTCTTATTTTGGAAACTGGGTCAAGCATGAAGAATAGCAATACACTGAAAAGACAGACACTTTTGGTATTCTGAAACTGATAAATATTACTGCATACCCTTTTAACATCTATTGCATTACGAATAAAGAGAAAACCAAGTCATAGATGTAAGAGAACTTTGCAAATTTGCTATAAAAAATGTTCTACCTTACATTATTGTCTATAGCTGCAGCATGTTTGAAACACAAATAGTTGGTTTGCACACCATATTGCTGGTGGGTCAATCAAGCACTAATCTATTTAATATGGTCTGTCAGCAGAGGCGGATTGAGAACTTTAAGTGGTCCTAGGAAAAAAAACCCGCAGGTATGGGCGGGATCAACTTTTCATGGGGTCCAAAAAAAAAAATTGTAAACTGGATTAGTACAGAATAAAGAACCTACTGACAAGTATTTCACATTCCAATAAAGCGATTTATAGTGACCTCTATGCAATGCAGGTAGTCACTGCCATCCCAGTGACCCCCACATGAAACATATAGCATCCTAGTGACCACCATCCAATGCATACAGCATCCTAGTGACTACCTCCCAATACATACAGCACCCTAGTGACTACCTCCCAATACATACAGAATCCTAGTGACTACCTCCCAATACATACAGAATCCTAGTTTCCACCACTCAATAAATACAATATCCCAATGATGTCCATTCTATACAGACATCATTATGGCATTCACCACTTATGAGAGTCAACATCTTTATTTTTTTAATAATTGCAACAAGGCTCTCATGAAGGAAAGCACTTGGGGCTGGATCCAGAACCAAGTCCAATAGGGTACTTACACAAGTCATTTTTGTAAGTCCCCTGTCTCGGGACATTGGTGCATGCACATGGCAGTATATGTATGTAGGTACAATGAAGGGGCCGACCTTTCATATACGAGTGTTGTATCTCCGCCATACAGGCAGGGATAGGCATTTAAATGAGGGGTCGGGACGGGGAAGACCCGTTCCGACTTTATTTGCGTCCCTACGGACACATAAGTGACCAGAATTACTACCGTTAAGAGGGAAGTGCCAGGGGTGTGCACCCCCCTCTACACTGCGTAACTACAGGTCGGCGCACGCACGTAAAGTGTGCAGGGGTTTGGATCTGGCCCTTGCTCATTACTTAGGACTACTCCTTCTGCATTAAATGACTTCAAAATCCCTGTAGACTATTTCAACAATAAACATAGACCAAACCCCCAGATGACAATAGTGCTGATTTTACTTGGCATATGCACTGTGCAGGCTAAAAATCTGTTACTTCTCTGGGCTGTGGTTGCTGTTGTAGAGAAGATACACAGCATTCAATAGAGGTGACTGTGCTCCCTTACAAGAAAGCATTTAGAAAAAAAGGCAAGTCCATAAGTAAGAAGAATATGTCACTCTATACCCAGTGGTCAATGATTGTTTCTGTAGGCCATTAAAACAAATACTGTAAAATCTTTTATTTAAGCCTGCTTGAATACCTGCTTAAAAAGTTTGGATTTATTTCGTCTGGTTGTTACTATCTTAGTAGCAAGCTGTCTTATTTGAGCATCAGCATCACTATAATTTATTACTGATTAATGGTTTTTCCCTGAATAGTGTTTACTTCCTCTCTATTAGCAGTAAACGCACCCTCACAGCCTTGCATGTTGGTTTCATTATTCTATGCAAGAAAACAGAATGTGATTACTCATGAATGATAATTTCAGACTAAAGTCCACTTTAAATATCTTGCAATCTCTCATCTTTCTCACCATTTCACCCTTAGAAATCTCAGTCAGTGCAATAATGTCATATCAGTGGCTTGATAATTCTTAATGCATAAAATAAAAATAAAAAACAAACTCCCCGTCAACATGTTATGTATGTTCCATTCATGACTATCATGAAACTGTGACACTATAAGGTCTATATGACTGACAGTAACTCAATTGATTTAGAGGTTATTTCCTTAACAGTAAACACTTGTACACCAAATAAAAAATATATCACTTAACTGCCAGTATTGCCCAAGCATGTAAGATGGCAGATGGTTCTACTAGTCTATTTCTTGATATTCCTTAATAGAACTGCAGATACTAAAGGAATCTTTTCCTTCTTATCATCAAAGAATAGGTTGCTTCTGCCACAATCATGACAGTAAGGGGTCTGCTACTAAAGAGAAAAAAAAAAGTGCTTTCTGTAAGCAAGGTAGTAAGAGAGAGAGTTCACCAGCACAAAAAAAAATCCTGGGTTATTCATGCCTATGCAATTTAACTAGCAACAAGACATAAAACAATAAACAAAACTTTGCTGAAAAGGTAAGTTTCACAAAAGACTTTTCATGAGAAGAACATATATATATGTACACATACACACGCTTTTTTCAAGTTGTAAATGGATACAAAATATAATATTCAGGACCAGAGACAGACCCCCCATATGCTAAGCTTACATATACGAGCCTCTTGTGTTAGTAAGCTTAACGCTAACATTGCGTGCCAGATGTTACCATACTCTAAGAGATTTGTCCAACTGGGTGGCCCATCCCTTCCTTCCACCTAAGCTCCACAAGGTGTATAAATTTTAGATTGTGGCTGGTTTTAGGAGTTCAGCGGTAGTATGGACTGCTGATCTGCACAGATGAACCTCCGAAAATGCCAATGATACAATTTCTTCTTTACATAATAACAAATCCCCTGACAGAATTCTATAAATGAAACCTAACATTGTTCCCATACCTATCTCTCATTTTTAACTTATACATTAACAAGGACCTCCATTCCCTGACCTTAATTGGCACCCGCACTATCTTACTCCCTAAACCAGGTCATGACGCCCAATTGATAACCTCCTATTGACCCATAACTCTTTTGAACCAAAACTTTAAATTACTGACTAAAATCATTGCTACTCATCTCCAAGCTAACTTTCACCTTCACCTGACACATCATCGGCTAGGTGTTACCCATGGTAGTCATTCAGTGCGTGGGATTCGCACTGCTATAGCAGCAACTTTATCCACCCATTTATAACAGACTTCTTCCTCTCCAGCCATACTTCTTAGCTTAGATGTAAAAAAGGCCTTTTCTTTACATTTTCTAATCTTATCAGATATTTCTATCAAGAAGCCAATACTCACCTTATCATTAATGATGAACGGGGGAAACCAATAAAAATGACATGAGTTACCAGGAAAGGTTGCCCATTATCCCCCTACTGTTTAATTTGGCTACGTATCCACTATTACATTATCAATGCCAGGAATTCCAAGAGATCGATACAGGGGATTATGTAACTAAACTTACTGCATTAGCAGATGATCTTCTCAATATTTCGAATCCAAGAGACTCAGTAGAGGTTATCTAAATAATATTCATACCTTTGTCATCATAAACCAAGACAAATCAGTAGCTCTGAATTTAAACATCACCACTATACCATCTTGAAGTGCTCCTTTCCTTCACAGTGGGCTAGGTCTTCTTTCACTTCTCCAAATCCCAAAGAACATACACATTCTATACTCCTTAAACATGCCACATTTGATTCCAAATTTTTACAGGAGATAAAAGGGTGGGAGAAATTACCCCTTTCTTATTAAGGAAGAGCTAACCTTCTTAAAATGATTAGCTTTCCAAAACTACTATTTCCCTTGCAAGTACTACCAATTACGCTCACCCCTATGGATGAAAAAAAATATAAATTCAACGTTTCGAAAGTTTATTTGGGGCAATAAGTTATTTCAAACTTCAAGTGTAGAAAATGGTGGCATAAACTTTACTGATATCAAAGTATACAACCAAGCTTGCTTTCTTCGAGTCATTCAAGATTAGATGCATAACACTGGTATAACCATAGAGCTCCTCAAGTAGATCAATCATTGACAAAAATGTTATTGTTGTTCTTACATATGACTAAAGCAGATTCTCAGAGGTGATATTACACAACCAACTATTAATGATAAAAACATGAATAGGGGAAAATGAGCGCACTACCCCTATGCTGCTGAAGACTACCTCCAGGGGATGTCCCAATCCCTTAAAATCTTGTTTCACTAACCCACTATTAATGTCTGCCTCGTGTACATGGAAGACAGTTCAAAAAAAACAAACTGCAACCAAAGCAATCACTATTTCTTCCCTTATTGGACAAGGTTCCTATCACACACACAGTATTCCATTGTTACTTACCAGTCTCATAGATGGTGCCTTCTCCCAGGGCTGCCTTACTTCCTGCATTATTATGCTTTGCGGTCAGATTAATCCTGCTCATGTGACTCCTGCTTCTGAGTCTGACATCACTTGGGTGGTCTCCTCATCAGGCCTGCTATTTAAACCCCACTCTGAGCAGTAATCATTGCCAGAGTATAGATCCACTACGCCTAGCTATTTCCTTGTGCTGGTTTACATTCTCATGACTATTTGGCTTTGTTCTTGACTTTGGTTCCATTTCCTGATTTGGTACCTTATTCCTGTGTGTGTTTGATCCTTGGCTTGTATCGTTCCTGATTTGCCTTGTGACTATGCTACCTCGCTGACTGTCTGGTATTGACCCTGCCTCTCTAGCATCTCTTCAGTCCTGCTATTACCACAGCTAGGGCTGACAGCTGAGACCACGACCTGGTCACCACTTGCAGCAAATCCCTTCCCCACCATCAGGGGCGGCTTAGATTCCACACCCAGGTAATCCGCTGTGCTAATCTGGACTGGTAGTATTTCCACTATCATCTCGGTGTGCCTGACAGTTCCCTTGAAGATTAATGATATAAAAGATATTAAAGCATTATTGAACCAAAGAACAGAAAGACCTTTGAGTCTAGATCAGGTTCTTGAACGGTTTCAACTGTCGAGATTGCAATCTTTCAATGTTCATCAGGCATTGCATTACACACACAGGGGGTAGATCCAGACTTAAGCGCTTGATATGTTTTATCACGTAGCGTATTTATGCTAGCGTACTTTCTAAGCACTCCCTAGGCACTCCACTCACATGTACGTACTTGGGCCATTTTACGCCTACCAAACCCTACCTTAACTTTACACAGCGTAAGTACTGACGTACGTATAGGGCTCACGTACTTACGGGCCTAAGCACGCCCATACTGTACGATTTAAACGCCTCACCCCGCCTCCAAAGCATAATTACGGGTGTTGTATGGCTGGCACGCCCCTTCGTGCGCAGTTATGTTGCTGATACATGACTTGCCCATACGCTCAGAGTCACGTGTGGTAACATCTGCCGCGCACATGCGCAGTAAATACTAATGTGTGATTTTACGTCAGCGGCTAGCGTAAAATCACTCACGTACGTAGGTCTGGATCTGGCCCATACAGTCACTTGCTCCTTTAACCCTCAAGACTGGATTAATGATATAGATAGAGAACTCGCACAACCACCCAAAAGGGGGAAAGCCAGATCTAGAAATTATCGAACTATACGCCCTCTAAGAGATCATGAGAACGATACTCATGGTTTATCTAAATGACTTGAGTTATTCCCTGAGACTACTATAGAAACGTTATTGCAAAACCTTAGCTACTCATGCAAAACTTTTTAAATATCTTTCATAGAGGTTATTTATCGCCTAAGCGTAGATTTCAAATGAGTCTTACTGATACAAATAATAGTCCCAAATGTAATGCTTCCAATGCATACTTTCTACATTGCATGTGGGATTGTCCCCCGATAAAAAAATTCTGGAAACTGGTACAAAATTATACATATTCAAATGTATTGGACTATGCCCATTTGTCACCCCAGTGGGCAGTTCTGGGCATCATGAATCCAATTCTAAAATACTATAAAAAAAAAACAGCAAGAAATTGCTCTTAAGAGTTTCTGCGTCAGCAAGGAAATGTATTCTTCAACACTGGATACACCCAACCCCCCTACACCTGCCCTCTTCCATGCAAAGTTATTTCATGTTTTCCGCATGTATTGGCTAAAAGATTTGTTACATAAAACACATTGCACATGACAATTGTTTAATTTGTGGGAAAGCTTTATTGAGACCTTGCCAGAACTGATTAAGGCTCAAATTTATAAATGTTTCAATCTACAGCCTGGTACGAGATGATAATATTCTTAAATGACCCATCTAAGGTGTTGGAAAACATGTCCTGATACAGTATACTGTATTAACTAAAGCAGCAAATTGTGACTGGTTCTATCTAATTCTGATTAAAATATCCTTAGATTGTGAAATTGTGATTTATAGCTGCTGTTGGAATATATTTACTCTTTGTTATTTTCCAATATGTTGATGCACTTTCTGACTATCTGTCTCTGTTATTGCCCTTTATATTAAGAATTGTTTACAAGCTGTTTGTATAAGACATTGTGATTTGTATTGTGATATGCTCCAATAAAAAATAAAAACCAAGACAAATAAAGAAAACTTGATATTTCAAAAACTACCATTTAGGCCCTCTAGTTGTCAACATTTATGAATCATATGCACAATGGGCCTGATCCAGACATAGGATTTTTTTTTACATACAACCTAAGTTATGCACTACTAAAGATAATGCACCCCCACTGGATCTCCCTTTTCACATACATAACTTAGCTGACTTATGTGGTCAAAACCCTACCTTAACTTTTCCTTGCATATCTCTGGTCTTATGTAATGCCTTGTCATAAGTAAGTACCTAACCCAGCCCATACAATTTAAATGCCTCCCTCCGCCCACAATGTGTATATCTGGCTTGTGTCGGGATGTCACACCTTATCGTATGGAGTTACATCTGGTCAGAGTTACGATGTACCCACAGCCAGACTTATGTATGCATAAATTGTCTGTCGTTATTAAGTCTGGATCACGCCCAATGTAAGTAAAACATGGGAATATAGAAAATGGTCACTTGCCACATATTATATATGAATATTAAAGAGATAGCCCATGATGTCATTAAACACCACAAGCAATGCAAATGGTCAAGAGAGGTTATTTCTAGTCAGTCAAGGATGTTTACCTACACTATAGAGAACAGGTATACTTATGACCATCACAATAGGAAGAAAAATGCCTTTTCATAATAGTTTATTTAGGTTTTAAATTAGTTATAAGAATCAAGGGACAGAAAACTGTCTTTATTATAGATTTGTGTTAATGTCTATTGATGTGTATGCCAAAAATATCTGTCCCGTTTATAAATCATTATAAAAAAATTGATCTCATGAACCATTCACATATACACAGGGGATCGATAGGCTGCATTCCTCATGAATGTTAGTTCACTGTAATTACAATCGGCGTCAGTAAACACGGCTAATTTAGAAATACAGCAGACAGCAGAAAGCTAAATTTTGTCTATCTCTATTTTGAAAATAGCTGTATTTCTATCCATTCATTGGGTAAGCCGCAGACACGTCGCACCAAACGAACACTTGAGTAGGGTTAGGGTGCAGGTAAGGGAGTTCTACGGCTAGGCTGCGGTGGGTTGTAGGTCCCTGCATAGAAGATCTGAATTTTGAAAATTCAGATTCCTGCCTCGATGAGGCATTGCAATCAATCCACAGAGCACCGAGCATTCGGTGCTCCAAAAACTTAGTAAAAATAGTCCCCCCACTACTTCCCCTAATTCTTACCCTAACCCTCCCCTCTTACTACCCTAACCATCTCTTCCTGGCAGCCTGTACCTAACCCTCCCTCCCCTGCAGCCTGACTCTAACCCTCCCTACCGCGCACAGAGAGATTACTCACCTGTACCTTGGTCCGGCGATAGCAGCGGCAGAGGGATATCTTCTTTGCGAAAGTGAATAGGTGAAGTATGCCGAACGGCACACTCACCCATTCTGCAGAAAAAAATTCTAAAACTGTAAGTATTCGAATAAGGGACATTCGAAAAGAAACTTTCGGATGTCCCTTTTTCGGAAGCCACAGTTTTTTGCCGGAGATTGCAACCGGATGCGGGAAGGGGAGTTTTAGGGTCAGGCTGCGGGTAGGGTTAGGGTAATGGAAGGTTAAGGTATTAGAAGGGGAGGGTTAGGGTAAGGATTATGGTAAGAGTTGAGGTAACATTAATTCTCACCATTCGGTGCAGCGTCTTATTTCTTACGTCAATTGATTGCTTCAGCCTCGCAGAAGAGAAGAAATCGATAACCCAGTCAGCTACCAATTTGCTGGGAGAAAACAGGCCTTTCGAAAAAAGGACCGTTCACAACAGCGACCCACAGGGGTTGTAATTACAATGTACTTCCCCTAAAAGGCACTTTTTTCAGGTGAAATCCACAAAAATGTACTTTTACATTCTGATGACACAGGTACAGTGATTTCAGGAGATTTTGGCAACTCCATTCAGTACTTTTTCAGAGAAATATTTGAAAGGTAAAATATATAACAGGAAGAAGGCCAAATAAATATGAAAAATTGTTGTCAGAAAAAATTATGTTTGAATAAATAAAAAATCTAATCATTTCCTCTAAGTAAAACAACAAGACAGAACAAGCATATTTATAGTTCAGGAACATGAACATTTTAATTTTTTTTTAAACATGGGTAAGTGCTGTAAATGCAGCTCATTTAAGGAAAGAGGTGCCATTATTATAGAACCCAACAGTCAAATACATTTTAAAAAAAAATCACAAAAGTTTCTCCAGATATAAACAACCTGCTGAGTGCGTCTGAGGGCCAAAGTTGCAACATGCTCGATACACACCACATATCTCATTTTGGATCCATGCAAGGTGTTTCTATTATGTTCACAGGAGAGATCTCTATAAAGCTGTGTATGGAGAAATACATTGTACAAAAAAATTTTTAAAATCTAAGTGAATGTTTCATTGAGTTGGTGGTATATTCTTCCTTTTATCAGTAAAATAGGTCTCCAATATGGAATCTCATTTTAAAAACTAGGTGCACAGATACTACTATTCCATACTTGCAAAAATACCAGCAGTCCACATAGCTACTTCCATTAATGACTGATAACCTATACACCTCTGCACAGAGAATTCTGCACTGCAATTCTGTCCTTTATAGAAAAAAAAAAAGTTTATAAGACTTTCCCATTTAAAATTGTAAAAGGAACAGCACAGCATCAAGTTGTTAGAAAGAAGAACAGAGGCGGAACTAGCGGGTTGTGGGCCCAGGTGACTTATAACGCGGTTTTGAAAATGACACGGCACTGCTCCCAGAAAAGACCCGGGTTTTTCTGGGATGGTGATGTGAAAGCGGTATAAGTGAATGTTTCATTGAATTGGTGGTATAGTCTTCCTTTTATCAGTAAAATAGGTCTCCAATATTGAATCTCATGTTAAAAACTAGGTGCACAGATACTACTATTCCAGACTTGCAAAAATAGCAGTCCATATAGCTACTTCCATTAATGACTGATAACCTATACACCTCTTCTTAGTACTGCACAGAGAATTCTGCACTGCAATTCTGTCCTTTATAGAAAAAAAAAGTTTATAAAACTTTCCCATTTAAAATTGTAAAGGGAACAGCACAGCATCAAGTTGTTAGTAAGAAGAACAGAGGCGGAACTAGCGGGTTGTGGGCCCAGGTGCAAAAAAATATGCTTTGGCCCTGATGATATCCCAGGTAACCTGGTGGGCAGCTTCGGCGAGGGCCCCGGTGCCACTGCACCAATGGTAGTTTTGCCCCTGATGAAGAATAATAAATTGTATGATGTTGTTTATTTCACGGTTTTGAATGCCTGTGTTCTTATTTTACAATTAGTGTATTGTTTACTTGTGCATTGCAACTAGTATTATACTGAATATGAAATAGAAAAAGTTCTAAAAACAATTTATGCTGACATCTTATACAAGCTAATAAGTTAATAACTGAAATTCCACAGAAAAAAGTTGCTTAAGAATGCTGACTAAAAGTCACATGAATGGCAGGTCTTAGTACATCTGAAACTCTATTAGAAGTTCAATTTCACAATAATATCCCACTGCAAGTGAGCAAGTGCTTGATCTGTCAAGCTTGATACCTCGTTGTCTGCTTTGCTGTCTGTGCTCGCTTCACTTCATTGTATTTTGAAAGAACACCAATGCAAAATTAAACTACTGAAAAGTATGTACTCCTTTATTACATATTAAATACACAGACCATACATAAAACATCATACATATAGGATAGAAGACTGTTCTGGGGTATCTAATTGTAACTATGATATCATACTTTAGTCTCCCAGATAAAATAAACTGTTTGTATAAAAAAATTAAAAAAAACAGCAGCAAAAAAATAAAAAAAAACATGTAGCTACAAGATTTTAACACCTAATTCAGTGGTTATAAGCTAATTGCTAATTAAGTCAATACCTTTGTGATAGTGTGGTTCGCCAATGCAATGGTCTTAAGTTTAAAAAACTGTCACACTACAGCTGAATGCAGATTGCCGGTAATTGCCAACAGTCCACATTTTAGAAAGCGGCGGTTATGTGAATCCTGAATTCGAAGAGTTATCCGCTGAAAGGTAAGTAATTTTGCCTAACCCTACCCTTCGTTTCCCATGGCCTAACCCTAACCTTTCCCTTCTTTAGCCCTAACTATAACCCCCTATGCCCCGCAGCTGAACTCTAGCCCTCCATGCCCCATAGCCTAACCCTAACCTTCCCCTTAAGCCCCAACCCTAACCTTAGCCACCACAGCCTGACCCTAACCTTCCGCTGTAGTCTCTCATTATTGGCAATAAGGAAATAGGTTCCCAAACCCAACAGCCATTTTCAGGGCTGTTTGAACAATGATATAGCACCATTCAGTGGGCGGCTATATCATGTCCAAAATACAGCCGCTTGGACTGGTGGCTGCATACCCTTTCTTAGGTTAAAGGAAAAACAATATTCAATTTAAAACAATTTTTTGCTATATGTAAACATTTAGTAATATATCTATAAATGTTACAAAGCCCCATGCAGCATAAACATTTTTTTTTACATGAATCAGGAACATTTTCTAATTGTATTGTGATCTTGAAATCCCTGGGACTCTCCAGGTATTGTGAAACAACATCCTTTAACATCTATCAGCAATAAAGCGGTAGTTTTTCAGCACATAGAAGCCACAGGCTGGCCAGGCTGCTGTAGTGGGTTTGTGTGAAAGCAGAGTGGTTTGTTGGTATGATGGTCTGTTTTGCGGGAGACCATCGTAGGGCAGCTGAACAGTGACTGCTGGCAATTTTTACCTAACCCTAACATTAACCCTCTCCTAACCCTCTGTTTACCACAACCTAACTCTAACCTTCCCCTTCAGCCCAAACCCTAAACCTCCATGTCCTGCAACCTAACCCTAAACCTTTATGTCCTGCAATCTAAATCTAACCCTTGATATCCCACATTATAACTCTAATCTGCTCCCAGAGCAGCTTATCGCTATCGAGAACGGGACAAAATAGTAATTTTCTATTTTACAAGGTTTCAACAATTATACAGCCGTCATTCAGTTTTGATACCCTCTCCCCTGATTCTTCAGCTTGCTCTGCTGAAACCTACTAATGCTTTATCCTCACTCATTATGACAGTTCTGTAATGCAAATAAGATCCAAACGGAGTCTACATGAGTTGTGAAAAAACATAAGCAGCTATACTATAATTTAAAAGAGACCGTGTTACACATTATAGATAAATAGCAGCAATGGCACTCATGTGCTTTTGTGAACTACAGATTCCATTTGAGAGTCAGATGGACTTAATGAGACAGGTGACTCAAGCCAGAGAAGAAAGTACAGCAAGTTCACTTGCAAGTGATGGATGATGCTTTTTCATTGCTATCATCCTTTATGGTTTTTGTGGGTTGTGTTGCTTTTATGAAAGGAAACCATAGACAAATACATTATATTGTAACTAGCCATAAGGATATCTATGTTACTTTATATAAATTGCCTGCGTCAGTGCAAGTGTCTAAATATGCTGACAAAACTAATTTTAGGTGCACCGTCTCTATTTAATGAGAAATTATAGAGCATAATGTAGAATTATGTAGCAAAAATCTAAAAACAATTCTTGAGCTTTTCCATCAGAAACTGTTACTCTTTACCTGTCAAAAAGAATAAATGCATTTCCTCCTTAGTATTCTAGAGGTGCCAACATGGAACCTTTAGGTGCAGAACCACAAGTATCAGCACACTCTAAAAGCCAGGATCTGCTAATACCTCTAGCGTGCCAGGAGCAAATAAAAAGGAAATATGGACATATTTAAATAAAAATTCCCCAGAGATCCCCTGTTAACCATATTTAAGTACTCACCTATTCAGAAGTCTTCCTCTTGTAACAAACTACGAGGTGGCCAAAAACTAAGAGGGGGCCAAAAAAAAAAAAAAAAAAAAAAAAAAATATTACATAACTTCCTATAGGAGAGCCTATATTGCAACTATGGACCTGATCCAGATTTAAGTGCTTAATCCATACATTAGTATCTGTTGCGGAGGTTAGCATATGGATTTTGGTAAAATGGGTAGACCATACTTTAAGTATTATGCACGCATCTCTGTGTATGGATACCAAACTGTATGTAAGAGCTTAGCCAAGCTTTACTGTACAATTTCAATAACTGTGCCCACCCACCATGCATAGCTTGAATGCATGGAGAGTGGGCCAGGCCCTGTGCGGAGACTGATTTCAGCATCGGGTGGCCACGTTCCGATGTGGAATTATTGGTACAGCGCATGCAAAGTACATAAATACATAAGTCAGCTGATTTTCTTAATTCTGGACCCGGCCCTGTGTCTCTATTTATGACAGCAAATTTCCCATGTTATTATCAAAAGAGCCGTATTAACTATTCATAGTATGAAGACATTAACAACCTTTTCCTAAAATTTTACATCAGATAATCAGCATTTAGGGTAAAAAAAACCTCCCAATGTATAGTGTGGAAATGTGATCTTTTGTTAGATTCTTATAAATGTTTCCTTTTTCCTAGGCCTACCTTACAATAACTTGTAGGATATTTGCAGGAGTCTTAAGCATAATAAATAATTAACTATGTTTTTCTATACGCTTATAGGGGCACTGGGAGCCATAACATAATAAATCATGAACAAGTAAACATTTCAATTCTAAGCAGAAGACCTTATATAGTCATCAAACATCCATTTGACAACAGAAGTTGGATCACAAGTTTGCTAATTCCAAAAGGTCATAACAAAAGACTGGATGCTGCAGACTGATGTACAACACCCCAGAAAAGGTATTGTCTAAAATAGCCAAATAACAACCATGTCTGCTTAACCAGACGATCTAGAAAATAGAACAGCATAGCAGACACATTAGGTTCAGTTGCATTACTAGTGCCTTGCTCATGTAAGTAGTAATGAAAACATAAGCTTTATTTGGAAGTCCTTCCAAAATCCTGGCTGGCATTTTGATTTCTTATGCCTGATTTCTTATGAGGCATAGCAGTCGATCCCCGGAGCACCCCACCTCTCAGCCTAACCCAAAGTCTCCCACCTCTCAGCCTAACCCAAAGTCTCCCACCTCTCAGCCTAACCCAAAGTCTCCCACCTCTCAGCCTAACCCAAAGTCTCCCACCTCTCAGCCTAACCCAAAGTCTCCCACCTCTCAGCCTAACCCAAAGTCTCCCACCTCTCAGCCTAACCCAAAGTCTCCCCCCTCTCAGCCTAACCCAAAGTCTCTCCCCTCTCAGCCTAACCCAAAGTCTCCCACCTCTCAGCCTAACCCAAAGTCTCCCACCTCTCAGCCTAACCCAAAGTCTCCCACCTCTCAGCCTAACCCAAAGTCTCCCACCTCTCAGCCTAACCCAAAGTCTCCCACCTCTCAGCCTAACCCAAAGTCTCCCACCTCTCAGCCTAACCCAAAGTCTCCCACCTCTCAGCCTAACCCAAAGTCTCCCACCTCTCAGCCTAACCCAAAGTCTCCCCCCTCTCAGCCTAACCCAAAGTCTCTCCCCTCTCAGCCTAACCCAAAGTCTCCCACCTCTCAGCCTAACCCAAAGTCTCCCACCTCTCAGCCTAACCCAAAGTCTCCCACCTCTCAGCCTAACCCAAAGTCTCCCACCTCTCAGCCTAACCCAAAGTCTCCCACCTCTCAGCCTAACCCAAAGTCTCCCACCTCTCAGCCTAACCCAAAGTCTCCCACCTCTCAGCCTAACCCAAAGTCTCCCACCTCTCAGCCTAACCCAAAGTCTCCCCCCTCTCAGCCTAACCCAAAGTCTCTCCCCTCTCAGCCTAACCCAAAGTCTCTCCCCTCTCAGCCTAACCCAAAGTCTCCCCCCTCTCAGCCTAACCCAAAGTCTCCCCCCTCTCAGCCTAACCCAAAGTCTCCCCCCTCTCCGGTGGTCTGGTCCAGCGGCGGTGCTGGCGGCTTTACCAAAAAATAATCTTAAAAAAATTCTGCAGTTTATCACATTCGAAATAGGGACAGACAAAAAGAAACTTTCAGCTGTCCCTATTTTGCAATGTGAAGTATCGTTGTGGAGACTCGGAACGGGTTCAATGCACACCTTGCAGTAATCAAATAAAAAAATCAGTCACAAAAGGACGCTTTACTGTTGATTATTGTGCAGATCACACGATAAACGTCAGTTTTAAACAATATCTTACCAGTGTGTACTGTCCAGCATTGTGTGAAACAGCATCTAAAGGCTTGATTTTAGGAAGTGTAATTTTCTATTCTGCTTTAGATCCAGAATGTGGGCATCATATTCAAATTTTGACTGAAGCAGGGGGTTATGGTAGAGAAAAACAAATATCTGCTGACAAATAGAGTGTAGTGTGTACAGCAGCATGAGCCTAATCATGGCTACTAATCTATGATGTCAGTATACTCACTGTAAATTATCTGGTCATAAATTATCGTTCACAAAACAACCAGTGTGTACCCAGCTTTAGCAAAGCTGCATTTCTTGAGCAGTCAGCTCCGTGTCCTGCGTGTCTTCAGTCTGCATGACTGTGCTCCTCCCTGCTGATCAATGCAATTATCCCCTACTTTTTGTTAAACCACTCAATTTCTTCTTTTCTGGATTGACAGCATTTGAAGTTGGGAGAACAGATTATGTGTAATTATGTGTAATTCTGATTTAGTAAAAAATTGTAAGGTATATCAATTATAAAGTTCTAAAGGTTTTCTGAAACTTAAATATGCACTTCTTAGAAGTAAAGTAAAACAAAATAATGGCAATACCGTTTTCCTCCATTTTTAACTTTAATGGTTTTATATTTTAAACAGGGAAAAAAATATGTACAAAACCGTGAATTTGACCCCAAATATGTAACATGATGAATGAACAACATAAACAAGGAACTGTTTGTGTTGCAACTTATTACTATATTACCAAGAGACTAATATATAATAGCCTTTTACAAGAAATTGCTAAAATGCATAATAAAATGCAAAATAATAATAGATAACAGCAGCAAAAACTTCATGTACATGCAAACCAATGAAAATGTAAAGGTTTTCTATGAAATCAAAAGAAATTTGATTGGTCCTCCTGGTCACAACTACCTCTACACCATCCGCTTTAGCTAAACTGCCTTAAAGGATCCATGCCTCAGAGGCTCCTGCTAGGAAGAGAATTCCTTTGTACAGTGGTTCTCAAAGTGTGCACCACCTCACACTGGGGACTTCAGGGTAAGTGCTGGTGGGACATATCACCATATTGCTGCCTTTCTTCCTGCAGCACCTTACTGCACACAGGCATGCTGGGTAATAACAGGGACTGTATTTTCGGTAAGGGGGACGTTTTCCAATTGCAAGGATCGGAAAATGGCTGCATTTTGTGACAATGCATTCAGTGCACTTCTAGTATGGATCTAGATCCTCTGGAAATACACTTCTGTAATGATCGTGGGCGAGATCCAGACTTAAGAAGGAGCTTGAAATTAAGAGAGAAAAGTTACTCCTGGGGCTAAACCATGATGATTGCAGGGGAGTCATTTCATCTGTTGCAAACAGTATTAGAGTTGAGAGGTGATGTTTCCTATCCCAAGTCTAAATAACAGTGTGATAGTAAAGCTGGTCAGTATCTGTGTGCAGTAAGCAATTCAAAGTTATATCCCTGCATGCAAAGAATACAATTAACTTGACTCCCCCTGAAATTAATATGGTTTTGCCCAGGTATAACCTTCCTCTCTTAATTTCAAGCTCTTTGTTAAGTCTGTATCCATTCCTGTGTCTCCTCAGCATTTCAGATTGCGGGAGATGCAAGTGCAAGGAGGAGAGGGGGTTTATTAAAATTTTACAATAATGACATATTAAGCACCCTCCACCCTATCCAGACTTGACCCATACCTCAACATCTTTTCTTTGAACTTATGTTTTTTATATTTACAAGCATAGTTTAGGACATAAATACTTATTAATATGTGGCTTCAGAGCCCCTTAAAAACAATTGAGACACTAAGAACTACTTTAAAAAAGTAGTAACAACAGCATTAATAACATAGAAAGCGGAGTTAATTCAATACTGAGACAATAAAGGAAAACTATAAAAAAAAATGTATTCTTAAGATTACAATATTAATTATATATTACTAAAAACAGCCAGGCATGCTGCTACTGTATGGTTAACAATCACTAGAGTGAATATTGAATGAGAATGTTATATTATAATATACAATCATTACATTTACACATCTGGATCTGCACAGTCTTACCTCTACTACTCATACAAAGACATCATGCAGACTGAATATGTAAAGTGTAAAAAAAATAAAATGAATGCTGTGCACTTTGAATGCTCATTTAGTAATAGTACTACAAGAGTTCTTTATGTATTATTTCATCTCAACAGACCAAGTTGCAGTTCCTGCTAAACACGGCATTTGGTTGCAGGTAACATAGGGCCTGATCCAGACCTACGCTCATGAAAAGATCATGTGTGTAGCGTAATTACACCAGCGTGCCTCTGATGCACTCCCCTTGGTCGTACTTAGTTTTGCCTTCTTATGCCGAGCAAACCCTACCCTAACTTTTCTGATCGTAACCGCGTGCGGCCGTAAGCTCCTTGCGCAGTTACGACGCTTAGCACGCCCATACTGTACAATTTAAATGCCTCATCCCGCCCCAGGTGTGTGTTTATGGGTTTCGTAAGGCAGGCATGCCCCCTCAAGCGTTGTTATGAAGCTGGTACACTCAAGGCCCATACGCTCAGAATTTCGTAGCGTAACATGAGTGTAACATCTGCCCTGAGCATGCGCAGTAAGTACAAATAGCCGTTTTTACGCTTACGCAATACTGAGACAATAAAGGAAAACTATAAAAAAAAATGTATTCTTAAGATTACAATATTAATTATATATTACTAAAAACAGCCAGGCATGCTGCTACTGTATGGTTAACAAAGAGTAGAGTGAATATTTAATGAGAATGTTATATTATAATATACAATAATTACATTTACACATCTGGATCTGCACAGTCTTACCTCTACTACTCATACAAAGACATCATGCAGACTGAATATGTAAAGTGTAAAAATAAAATAAAATGAATGCTGTGCACTTTGAATGCTCATTTAGTAATAGTACTACAAGAATTCTGAGATCTTTATGTATTATTTCATCTCAACAGACCAAGCTGCGGTTCCTGCTAAACACGGCATTTGGTTACAGGTAACATAGGGCCTGATCCAGACCTACGCTCATGAAAAGATCATGTGCGTAGCGTAATTACACCAGCATGCCTCTGATGCACTCCCCTTGGTCGTACTTAGTTTTGCCTTCTTATGCTGAGCAAACCCTACCCTAACTTTTCTGATCGTAACCGCGGGCGGCCGTAAGCATAGTTACAACACTTAGCACGCCCATGCTGTACAATTTAAATGCCTCACCCCGCCCTAGGTGTGTGTTTACGGGTTTCGTAAGGCAGGCACACCCCCTCAAGCGTTGTTACGAAGCCGGTACGCTCAAGGCCCATTCGCTCAGAATTTCGTAGTGTAACATGAGTGTAACATCTGCCCTGAGCACGCGCAGTAAGTACAAATGGCCGTTTTTACGTTTACGACCATCGTAAAAACGTAGGTCTGGATCAGGCCCATAGGGACAATGGACCTTATTTACGCTTAAGAAGCTGTGGCTTCTTAAATGCGGTTCTTTAGAAAGAAAATGATCTACAACGCACACAGTGTATAGAAAGCATATGAATTGGTAAGACCACAATGACGAGTCCAACCTCATTTATGTAACCAAAACAATATTGCCCCATTGCAATACACACTCAATGTGATAGGGGTGCGATGTCTATTATTACTTATATTAGAGTGAGATTGAGAACTATGGACCTGATTCATATTTAAAAGACTTTAAGTTCTTAATTATATGCAACTAAATAAGGCGATTCCCCTGACACGCCCCCGGTTTTCATCATCTTAACCGAATTACGAATGCCATAGGGCTACCTTATCTTTAGGCAGGGCTGCGGTCATCGCTTGCATCATAGATGACGTCACATAGGTGCGGGGCCCGGCAGACACGCTTCAGCAGCGGGCCGGTGTGCAGGGAAGTGCCTCACGGATGGACCTGGGAATCGCACGTGGATACATGCATCCGGATATGCAACGGAAAAATACGCATTAGAGAGAATTTAAATAAAAAGAGGCGGAGGGGGCATTTATATTAAGGAAAGTGGATGCGATTACCATGATACGCACGTACGGAGGACATATACACACGGGACTGCACACAGAAAGTTAAAGGTGGTCTATGGTGGTTTAAGTCTCCGTGAGCACGGCTGAGAGAGGGGAGTGTAATGGATGTGAGGGGATCTGGCCTGCTCCGTGTGTGTGTGTATGATTGCAGCCCGAAACGGAACTCTGAATACGGCCCTAAGTCACTAGGAACCTAGAAGAAATAGGCACGCATGCACAGTATATCGCACAATGGGCCGGATCCAGAACTACGTCCGTCTTCCATAGACGGACGTAATTCAATGAACAATAGCTACTGCGCATGCGTAGTAGCTATTGTACGTAATCTGCGTATCGTTTCGAAAAGTAGATTGCGTATATGCGGTCTAAAAGACCCACACTTGTCTGAAAGACAGAGAGGAGAGACCCAGTGCTAGATTTACTAAACTGCGGAGGAAAAGTGGACATATTGCCCATAGCAACCAAGCAGATTCTCGCTGTCACTTTCCTATTACATCCTCCAGAATGTCAGCTAGAATCTGATTGGCTATGGGCAACCTCTCCACTTCTTTTCCGCAGTTAGTAAATCTAACCTCTTTATTTAGAGCATTCACAGTTTAAAGGTACAATTGTTTAAGATGGGAAAATTAACGAACAATGAAAATGGGGAGGGACAGTTATATATATACCCTCACAAATTGCTTTAAAAAAAATTCCCAAATAATGAATTTGAGATGATGCAAACAAACTTATGATTAAAGTATATATTAGAGGTCATAAACTGTGAAATATCAGTGAACCCTTCAGCATTGCTCTCACATTGAGAGGTCTCGGAATAGTAATTGCATTAATAGATATAAATCCTAGAAATGTGGAACTCAAAAATTCCCAGCCCCAGTTACAACATGCACAAGATTCCTGTTAATTTAGATTAGGAAACATCTAATCAATAAGTAATACAGTTTTAGCTTGTGAAGTTTTAAGACATTTTGTAAATTCACTGTAATTTTCAGAGCTATGCTATTACAGGTTCATTTTCGGGTGAGTCAGTGTCACATACAAATTCATATGTCTGTTGAGTAATTGCCACCAACAAAAGTACATGCCTATCATCCTAGCCACGCTTTCTTCCATTTTGACCTTCATCATATGTGATGATTAACATGTACTTTTATCTGGCAAGTGGCATCTAAATTGTTCCATTTAAAAAGTGTAAACTAAAAACATGGAATAAAGTGTATAAAATGAGAGATAGTCAATAAAATACACAACATAGGGGTCTGTTCACATTGTTTTGAAGTAATGTGGCTGTTTAATCCCAGATTTGGGAATCAACAGTTTCACAAATCTTAGTTAAATAGCCCATAGTGTCTGACTTCTGATGCTGGGGTCTAATGTTCAGGCGGAATAAGCATTTACCACTAACCACCAACAATTTCTATATTTTACAAATAGGAGTCATTGATGATTAGTAGTAAATGCATATTCAGCCACAACATATTTTACTCACATTCTCAGGGCCGGATTCATAACTCCGTAAGTGTTCAACATACGTGCTTAATTTCCTGATACTAGCTACTACACATGCGTAGCAACTATTTTACGTAATCTACGTATCGTTTCGTTATGTAGATTGCGCATATGCAGTCTTTAAAGACCGCATATATGCAATCTACGCAAACGAAACGCTAAGTAGATTACGTAAAATAGTCCCTAGTATAGGGAAATTAAGCACGTATGTTGAACACTTACGGAGTTGTGAATCCATCCCTCAGTCTCCAGCTGCAGCCATCAAGCACTGGGCATACGGGAGCCTGGACATTTATGTTCAGGCTGAAGATGCACTACCATTAATAACCAATGATTGTAAAATATATTAAGATTCCTATTTGATCATCTATATTTCTCCTCCATCTCCAAAAAAAAACCTAGTCTCTTATAACTGAAGGGGTAATTAGGGACAGGCTGCTCTGATTTGGACCTATTACCCCAAAATCGATTGGGACCTACCTGACCCCTGGTGTAAGAACTAATAAAGAGGATATTATGCTAACTAAGCATTTCCCCAGACTATTTGCCCAGGTTATTCTAGCACTGGAACATAATGAGTGACTACAGATCGCTTTTCCCATGGCAGGGAACCATGAATACCATGAATGCTGCTATGTCTATTTTATCATTACAAACTTGTGTCTAGTTCTACCAGTAAAGGGTGTTATTAAGAGAAGATATATCCTGGAACAGCAGGAGGGGAAATCCAGGCATTAGATTTGTGTTGAGTCACTTCCCACTAAACACTTTCACATTAAATCTTCAATCTTTCATCACAAATGATTGAAAATAAATAATGGGAATAAAAGCTGAAAAGTTTTAAGTAATATTTAATATCACTGTAATATATTAACATGCTTATTTAGTAATATTTTATGCACCGATTACAAATTATAAATGCCCATAGTGTTCTATTCTTTCATATATCTGGAAAGTCAGTGTCAAGCGAAAGCGAACACTTGCTACAAACACATACACACATATACGTGTGTGTGTGTGTGTGTGTGTGTGTGTGTGTGTGTGTGTGTGTGTGTGTGTGTGTGTGTGTGTGTGTGTGTGTGTGTGTGTAGAACAAAATGGAAGCGCTATTATATATAGAGTTTTACTTAGATCACCATAAAATTTACAACACACATAAAACAATCTATGGCTATATGGCTATTGGAACTAACCTTGACCTACAACTTCTTTTTGACAAAAGCATTTATCTACAGAGGCAAGGCTGTGCTATGGGGTCCAATGTGGCCCCTACCCAAGAATATACCTTTATGTTTTCCATTGAAAGTCGATTTTAGAAAATCCTGAGTGTGCAAACTGGATCTTCTTTTACCATAGTACATGAACCACATTATTCTGCTTTGGAGAGGAACAGTTGAAGAATTAACTACTGCCATGACCCACGTCAATTCCATGGATCCCAACATCAAATAAACGTATGAATGCACTATTTGGATGTGCTAAATACAAAACAAGACAACAACCTGCATACCTCTTTACACAAATAAAAAAATCAAACGACTGACCACAACACATTGTTGAATACCACAAGCCACCAGACCAAATTTGCCACCCAGGGGCTCCCATATTCACAATTACTAAGCGTCAAACACATAAATAATGGTGAAAGCAAGGGGGGTAAAGGAAAAATATGCGCACTTATTGGCTGCTGGGATTACCACAAGGCGTCTCAACCTTAAATAGAATAGTAGCAAAAAGGGGGGGGGTGGAAATACTTTCAGTGCCAATAATTAATTCTCAGTGGGATATATACATAAATAATGACCCCTCTGTAGCGGAGCTCCAGATGAAGGAAATGGCAACAAAGTGGATAAGACAATAAGACCCAACAAGCAGTATCCACAGATTACAAACTACCTGGATTCAAGAACAAAACAATGCTAAATTGCCACACTAGATCCAAGAATCTGAAATACATGCTCTGTGAAAATGAAATAAACAGTGAGAAACAGTTGACCGCTGGTACATTCCTCAAGAGACAGGCTGGTTGTTATAAATGTACAGGGTGCGCTACGTGTCAATATCTGATGATGCGCTCCTCATTCATAGAAGCTTGGTCACAAAAATCATATAAAATCATATTCAGGTCCTCAATTGCACAAGTATGTAGTTTACATGATTACATGCCTTTGCAACTTACTATATGTCAGCAAGACAAGCTCTGAATAGAAAGACTACAGATCAACTCGTCACCAGAAATTTTCAAGCCTTAAAACACAGTTTGAACAACCTAAAATACATGGCTACAGACTCAATCTCAGCATCCACAAGAGGAGGGAATAGAGACTAAATATTACCTCAAAGAGAAACCAATGAATATTTAAACTCAAAGCGGTAGCCCCCAATGAACTTAAGGAGAGCTTGCTGCTAAGCTGCTTTCTCTAACCCTATCTATTATTTCTCCCATGGACTTGCGTGCCTTACCTTAAATATGCTACATTGTGCCCATGTATCTATTACCTTTCTTCTCTACTTTGATAATATACTTGCGTGTCCTCCATTTTGAACCTGCCGTTGTTGCTACACACCTCAAATTAGAGTTGTGCTCACTAACGTACTTTGAGACTTTTAGATATGACCCAACATGGGGACTCTCATTGTTAGAGTTAGGACCACCATATGCAGATAGGCCTTTGATAAGCTGGTGGCTTATCAAATATTTGCGCAAATATGTGTTTTATTTTACAGATAGCACAGTATAGTCTGTTACTGGTTTATGGCATTGTTGCTGGGGCTATTTTTGCTTTTGTTTCTGTGGCTAGCAGATTAACCCCTGCCTTTCATGCACCTGTTTAACATTTACCTATAAATTGATTGAGCAACTTCCATTCTGTGTTTGTACTTTGAGACTTGATTGTCATTCTTTGCATTAATCAGCTCTCTTTCTAGCTTTTTCCACCATGTTTATCACTCTGCCTCTCTATGCTTAAAGTTGGACAGCTTCCTGTTCTACTCTCTCTAATGCTTTTAACTTTCTCCTGTCCTGATCTATGCACACTATATTAACATGGGGCTGGATCCAGACTTAAGAAGGAGCTTGAAATTAAGGGCCATATTCAGAGATCCGTCTGGCGATCGGTCCGCAAATATACGCACGGACCAAAACCCCAGTCACTCCCCTTGCTAATCCATGCCCACGGAGACTTCCGCCTCCATAGATCAGCTGTAACTTTCAGCGTTTTCAACTTTCAGCGTATAAAAAGATACTACGTAACGTACTTAAAAATGCGCACGGAAAACTGAGAAAAAACTGATCTCTGAAGATGGCCCTAAGAGAGGAAGGTTACTCCTGGGCAAAACCATGCTGATTTCAGGGGGAGTCAAGTTAACTGTATTCTTTGCATGCATTACACTCGGTTACGTCGGCTGAAGTTAGGGTAGCCTTCAGCCGGCGTAACAGTGTGTAATAATGCCGGGACAGAGGGAGTGTCGGAGGAGTGCATCAATGTTGCAACATCGTAGCTCTGGATCAGGCCCATAGAGCCTATGATTAGGTCTCTAAAGCTTGTACATGCATCCCAGATTTCCAGAACCTTCTTAAATGCATATTTAAATTGCATTTGGCTTAGAGACAGACAATATTGCTTTAGAAGCTTGGACAAGCAACAGAAAAAGTAGGTAAAGTTTTTAAAAGACCTGAGTCATTAAATGTACAGTGAATTATTACTTGCACAGATTCACGGTCAATCATATATATGTATCATATAGTATTGGACTGATTTTTGTGTGTTTATGCTTGTTTATTTGTACAAGAATATCCTAAGCACCTTTTGCAAAAGGCAAATCACTTAAGACGTTTCGTTAACAGAATATTTGGTCCAGATATCCAGAGACTACTGAGAAGGAACAAATGGCTTTGCAGGGTTCAGATGTGTTCAACATATCCAAACGGGGCTCATAGTTTTTGGCAGCATGAAGGGAAACAATTGATGATGATGACCTATATACAGATTTTCTATATTCTCAATGGCCTACCACAGAACTAATTCAAATAAAACATTGATGTTAAGCGTGAACAGCACAGTATCTGGTTAACGGATGGTTCAAAGAAAAAGCTAGCAAGTCTACAATGAATCCACATGTCACTTAGTAAAATATTAATATTTAATATTAAAGTATAAGACCTCTGCATAACTTAGTGAGGTTATAACGTGGAACTCTATAGACAGAGGGGCCCCTTCTTGAACTGTAAACAGGAGGAAAATCAACAGAGGTTAGAACAAGTATGTACTAAGGCTATGTGAGAGGGGTATGGACTAATGCATGAGGAGCTGTATAGTTTAAATGCATGTTGGTGCATTTTTATAGCAATCGCCTACTGAAGCTATGTAGATAATTAAAAAGTTGGAATTATAAATGGGTATGAGGCCTTCAAGGCAGGTCCCACAAGGCTTTAATTCAAATATATTAGATCCCATAACACTTTTTTTTTTAAGTATATTACAACGCCACATCTAATTCATTTCAAATGAATGGAAAAGGTGGCTTTCGGGTTAACCTGGAGCATACTTGTGAAAAATACAGGTACATGATGGAACATTATGTAAGGAAAACATAAAAAAAATAATACAAAAATACATTTAAAAAAAAAAAAAGCACAGTAATTGCTTGAAATGATTTTCCATGAAAGATTTAGTATTAAGGAAAATAATTGAATATAATAAATTGTTCATGATAAAGAATTGTGTCACAAAGGAGAAAATAGCTAAAATGTCAGGAAAAAAGTGAACACATCATAACTATAATTATAAAATAATGCCGCATACAAAATATATTTGAACAACTAACTAAACATTAATTGCACAAAATATAATATGGAAAAATAAAGCATTATTTGTATTCTCTATAGACATCTGGGTTGAACCTTCCGAACAATTAAAATAATTAAAAAAAATTTCAATAATTAAATCAAATGTTTATCAAGAGATGGATGGATAGATAGATAGATAGATAGGTAGATAGGTAGATAGATAATATTGTTATTTTACAAAGATATTTCTTTCCCCCAAAAATTGGGCACACACTGAATTCTATGTTTCTCTAATCTTATATTTCCTATCACTATTGGAGAAAGGTTTTTGTATGTGTCCATAACAGACTGCTAACTAATACCGCGTTCACATTACCACTGCCTAAAAAGCCAGCTTTTTAGGCAGTGGGCAGAATTAAAAAAATTCAAAGTGGTGCATTTAGACTGAGCTGAAAGCACCGGCTTTTTATTTTTTATTTTTTTTTTAGAAGCCGGCAGCAGGGAAAAAAGCCGGCTTTTTAGCTCAATCTGAAAGCAAAAAGCCGGCTATTGAAAAAGCCGGCAAAAACCCTTCTTTTTAGCCGGGTCTAAGACCCGACTAGAGAGACCCGGGGTTTGCGTTCAGATTGCCAAAAAAAGCCGGGGTTTTCATGAAACCCGGCAATTTCATGAAAACACCAGCTTTTAGGTGGTAATCTAATACCGTGTTCAGATTGCCACTGCCTAAAAAGCCAGCTTTTTAGGCAGTGGGCAAAATTTTGAAAATTTTAGCCTGGTGTGTTCAGACTGCGCTGAAAACATCGGCTCTT
>WWET01000440.1:143740-155973 GCA_011038615.1 Limnodynastes dumerilii | reverse complement strand
ATAGTAGTAGTAGTAGTAGTAGTATAGTTGTAGTAGTATAGTTTTAGGATTAGTAGTAGTATAGTTGTTGTAGTAGTAGTAGTAATATAGTTGTAGTAGTAGTTGTACAGTTGTAGTAGTTCTTGTATAGTTGGATTTATAGTTTAATTTAGCTGATCATTTTTTTTTTCATTTATGGTTATAAAAAAAAAAATTTTTATTATTTTTTTTCAATGCTTTTATATGTTTTGAATAGTTTTAACATTTCTTTAATTTTGTAAACTAGTTTAATATTTTAGAATTAATTTGCTTGCATTTAGGAATAGCATGTAGTTTATATGTTTTTACCATTTGTACTTTTCCGTTTATTGTGAATACTCTTTTTATTTAATTTGTAATGTTATATAATTTTATAAATCAATTTGGGTTTATTTTAAATTATTATACCTTCAGCTGTGCTTGATATATGTTCACTCTGATTCCTTCCAATTGTGATGGATTGGGACTCAGTGGACATCACAGAAGATCCTTTATATGAAAGTGAATAGATTGGATTACAAATTTTGACACCAACAAGACACCATGAACTATGACAAAGACCATGGGCCGGATTCAGAGCTCCGGCCGCAATGCAATTGAGGACGGAGTTCTGCGAAAAGTGCTACTGCGCATGCGCAGTAATTTTGGAACGTAATCTACGTTACTTCTTTCAAGAAGTAACGTAGATTAGGTTCCAAAATTACTTTGCATGCGCAGTAGCACTTTTCGCAGAACTCCGGCCTCAATTGCATTGCAGCCGGAGCTCTGAATCCGACCCTATATTCTCAACAGTATACCTTGATCAACATCAGATTGTGACATCAGCTGTCTCCCATGTTTGCTACAGTGGTGTCATCAATATCTTAAAAAGTAAACAGTGTTTTTGATTACTCAACTGCAACAACACTTGTAGTTTGCACATCAGGATACAAATATTTACCTTCAACCTGTGCAGTATTCTGAACAACAAGTGAATCGTTGTCATCAACGGGATTGACTGTGCAATGGAGATTGGCTTTTTCCCCATTTCTGTCCTGTTCAAGTTGCAGACGACCTAAACATTTTTATACAATAATTTTTATGACCAAACAAAAATGTGATATACATGGACATGAACATGGGATAACTGTAAAAGGTACATACTTTTAATAAATGAACGGATTTTTCGGAGCTTTCGTGGTTCTTTTCGTTTGAGGTCAGACCATCTTTTCTGTATTTGCTGCTTCTCCCTTTTAATTCCGAACTTTACATGGATAATCGCAATAACCTTTCTCAGGATTTTTCGTTTTCGGAAACTTACACTAGGGTACACTTTTTCGGAACAATCATAGTCCCACTTATCAAAGTACCGTACCATTAATTCTGTTTCTGCCTTCCCCATCGGTACATTTCTGTGTGCTACATCTGTAGAGGTCCCTGCCCTTTCTCTACGTTTTTCTACAGCCTTCTTGCCCTTAAAATCTTTCTTGCCCTCCATAACAGCTTTCATGCCCTCCATACCAGTAGACATTGCCGCCATCCTTCACAGATTTTCGCGGGTAAAAGTTCTTGTTGGGCGGGGTGAGGATACCATGTTGTCACAACCAAGCTGTTCTCAGGCAACTGAAGCTACCACCTGTGTTACCCCAACACCTACAGTCAGAACCAGACAGGACACACAGTTTTCAAGGACCAAGAAAAGGCTATGTACAGAAGCAGACAACAGGATTCCATTAGCAAAACACTTCTGGAGACAGCTCAGAAGTATTTTGAGAAACAAATGGACAGTTTTGATGCAATAGGGATGAATGTTGCAGCTAAACTACGCGACATGGACCCGAGATTTCGTGAAGAGACGGAGCGTATTATAAACGAGGCACTGTACAAAGGCAGAAGAGGGATGCTTGATGAAAGGAGTACTATTACATTCAATGCTCCTTCCATGCCCCCACAACACTCGTTTCAACCTATTTATAATGCACCGTACCAAAGTACACAATATGTACCCCCACGATATCCCTACTCCCCTAATGTTACCTCAACGCCCAGATCATCTTCATCTCGTGAAGCTGGTTTGTCCACACCCTCACCAGTTGAAAAACCCCAGTATTACAATTTTGAATAATTTATAAGAATATGTTTACATAGTGTAAAATATTATAATCATTATATATCATTTATTTTTTTCTAAAATCTTAACCAATACCCCCTCCCTTGTTGAAACCTGTGGTTTAGTTGTATGTTAGGTTAAATGTTAGCATGCTAATAGCATTAAAAACTTTAATGAATTATTTATCATTGTTGTGTGGTTCATGCATAGCTGTGCTAACAGCTTACCTTTAAGTTATCTTTTTTTAATCCATGGATTATAGCCTCACATGTTTCCTGAATGATTTGTACCAAACTCTGTGCAGAGATGGCACAGCTAAATTTAAGGTCCTCTAAGGATCTACCAGGGGCAAGAAACCTCAATGTTGACACCAGACACTGCTCCGCCAAAATTGCTTGCCTCAATTTGGTGTCTTTCTTGCGTATGGCTGGAGTCACAATATGCAATATTTGGCTGAAGGTCTCGTCATCCATTCACAGATAATTTCTGAAATCATCTGTATTGTTCTCACGGATCTCGGTAAGCAACGGCAATGTGACAAAGATTCACGTTGCAGCAGCCAATCCTTGGACCAGAAACGACGGGGCCTCATATTCCTCTTCCTCCTTCTTGCCAAATTTCGGTCATGTTCAACACCAAGAAGAACAAGTCCAAGCATAGCGCGAGCTTGACCATGAATGACATCCATAGCTACAAAAGAGATAACATAGACATATTTGTAAAATACATACTATCACGGATCTGGGAACTTCTTGGTTGCTCCCGGGTCGGAGGGGAGGGGCGTGAGACGGGCTGAAGACAAAGTGAGCTGGCTTCAAGTAGGGTCTCTGCATGTAGTTTCCTCACATGTAGCGAAGCAGGGGTACTGGCATCACTGAGGAAGAGTCTCATATGATTACAACCGCGGGAATGGTAGCGGTAGGGAAGACTGGCAATATGGATGTCTACTGCAGGTTGAAATGTGAAGACTGGACTGGATGGCAGCGCTGAACTGGATGGCAGCACTGGACTGGATGTTAGCACTGGACTGGATGTTAGCACTGGACTGGGTTGCAGCACTGGACTGGATTGCAGCACTGGACTGGATTGCAGCACTGGGCTGGATTGCAGCACTGGGCTGGATTGCAGCACTGGACTGGATTGCAGCACTGGACTGGATGCAGCACTGGACTGGGTAACGGGCTGGACTGGATGCAGTACTGGGCTGGAGGCAGTACTGGACTGGATGCAGTTCTGGACTGAAGGCAGTACTGGACTGGAGGCAGTACTGGACTGGATTGCAGCAGAAAACAGGATCACGGCACTAGACTGGAACGAAGTAGCAGAATAGCTGAGCAGGATCACACAACCAGGCACCTTGGATTGCAGCACTGGACTGGATTGCAGCAGAAAACAGGATCACGGCACTAGACTGGAACGAAGTAGCAGAATAGCTGAGCAGGATCACACAACCAGGCACCTCAGAAGATGAGAAGATCTGGCAACGTTGGACAGAGGTTAGGGGGTTTAAATACCCCGCGGTAGTCTTGGATAGGCTCCCTGTGTCACACGCTTACCTAGCCTGTTGCCCGATTGGCTGAGGTAAACATGTGACGCGGCGCAAGATGGCGGCGACCATGCGTCCACGAGGACGCCGGATAGTAGCTGGGGACGCCGGCCGCGTCGGACCCCGCCAGGAAGGCTGAAGCCTGCGGGGACGGCTTGACAAGGCAGCGGAGAGGGGCCCCTTAATCCGGTAAGTACAGCGGCGTGAGCTGCCGCTCGTGACATCACCCCCCTCCATAGGGGTGGCCTCTGGACACCTTAACTTGGCCTTGGAAGGATGTTTGGCTAAGAATTTCCGAATAAGTCTAGGTGCCTTGACGTCAGTAGCTCGGACCCAAGCACGTTCCTCAGGACCAAATCCCTTCCAGTCCACCAAGTACTGGAGATGGCCGTAACGTATCCGAGCGTCCACGATTTCTTTGATCTCAAACTCATCCTCTGATGACCCAATGATCTTGGGAGGTCTTTTGATGGGAGTGTAGAATTTATTAATGACCAAAGGCTTGAGGAGTGATATGTGGAAGACCTTAGGTATACGGAGGTAGTGAGGTAGGTCCAGCTGATAGGCCACAGGGTTAATGACTTTTACAATCTTGAAAGGGCCGATATATCTAGGAGCAAATTTCATCGACGGGACTCTAAGGCGAAGATTCCTAGAGGATAGCCACACCTTATCTCCCGGATGGAGAATTGGAACCGCCCTTCTTTTTCGATCAATCCAGACCTTGTTAAGTGCATGAACTTAGTTACTCAAGGGCTAAACCATGTTGATTTCAGGGGAGTCATATTTCATCTGTTGCAAACAGTATTAGAGTTGAGAGGTGATGTTTCCTATCCCAAGTCTAAAGAACAGTGTGATAGTAAAGCTGGTCAGTATCTGTGTGCAGTAAGCTATTCAAATATATATCCCTGCATGCAAAGAATACAATTAACTTGACTCCTCCTGCAATTAACATGGTTTAGCCCTTGAGTAACTAAGTTCATGCACTTAACAAGGTCTGGATCCAGTCCATTATCTGTAATACAAACACACACATACTCTGCCATATACAGACACACATACTCTCTTATATACAGACACATATTCTCTGTAATACAAAGACACACATACTCTCCTATATACAGACACATATTCTCTGTAATACAAAGACACACATACTCTGCTATATAGAGTCACTTATAATCAACTATATACAGACACACATACTCTCCTATATACAGACACACATTCTCTGTAATACAAAGACACACATACTCTGCTATATATAGACACTTATAATCAACTATATACAGACACACATACTCTCCTATATACAGACACACATTCTCTGTAATACAAACACACACATACTCTGCCTTATACAGACACACATACTTTCCTATATACAGACACAAAGAAACACATACTCTGCTATATACAGACACATATAATCAACTATATACAGACACACATACTCTCCTATATACAGACACACATTCTCTGTAATACAAAGGCACACATACTCTGCTATATAGAGACACTTATAATCAACTATATACAGACACACAGGGCCTGATCCAGAGCTACGAAATTTCGCACGCCGGGCGAATGCGTACGTTCGACCGTGCGAATCTCATAGTCCTCTTCCTCCTTCTTGCCAAATTTCGGTCATGTTCAACACCAAGAAGAACAAGTCCAAGCATAGCGCGAGCTTGACCATGAATGACATCCATAGCTACAAAAGAGATAACATAGACATATTTGTAAAATACATACGTTACATGATGCACAACGGAAAACACATGCATACACATAATGTGTAATACAAAGACACACATACTCAATAAGACACAGGCACTCATACTCTCCTATATACTGACACACATTTTCTGTAATACAAACACACACATACTCTGCTATATACAGACACACATAATCTGCTATATACAGACACTTATAATCATCTATATACAGACACACATACTCTCCTATATACAGACACCTCGCTCGAAATCGGCCAATTTCGTAGCTCTGGATCAGGCCCACATTCTCTGTAATACAAAGACACACATACTCTGCTATATACAGACACTCACACTCTGCAATATACAGACGCTCATACTCTGCAATACATTGACTGACCTACATAGTTACAAAGACTAACCACAACAAAATACACATATATAAACTGTGTGAAATTAGCGTTTTGTCCTTACCTTATCGGAAGATATGGCAGCCTTTAGCTTTGAAACACAAAGTTTGTTCACAAAGGCTGCTCACAAAGGCTACTCACGAACAGATACAATGATGTTCACAGGAAATGACGATGTTTCAGCATCCTGTTCCGGCTTGACTCCTGAACTGCTGCTGTCAATCACCCTCTGACATTGCCCCTTTTGTAAAACATGTGCCGATAATCGCATAGTGTGTGGCCATTAAAGATTTTTTGAACACCGAAAAAAGCACATAAAAATCGCTCAGTTTTTTAAAACTTTTTTAATATTGGACGAATTATCGCATAGTCTATGGAACCGATATCGTTACCTCTCACTAGCGGAAAAATTGGCAGAATTATCTATAATTTTACGCTGTGACGATAATCGCTCTAGTGTGTGGCCAGCTTTATATATAGTGGCCTACAAACCATAGCTTAGACTTTTCACTAAACCTCTCGCTAATTCCACACTAATCACCCTTTTAGAACCATGACCGTTATAAAATAAACAAGCAGTATACGACACATTGCCCTGACCATGCTTGTGTTTTATTTTCCTTCCTTACAACCACACCTGCGTGTAAACCCTTGGGGTCAGATTTACTAAGCTTCGGAAGAGGAAAATTGGAGATGTTGCCCGTTGTAACCAATCATATTCAAGCTCTCACTTTCCTATTACATATTAGAAAATGTCAACTAGAATCTGATTTTCCTGCAGCTTAGTAAATCTGGCCCTTGATGTCAACTCTCATTTGTACAGATATTTTCAATACTCTTTTCACTAAACAAATATGTGTAAATTGATCAATTAAGCAATACTTAGAATGTCATCCTTGTAGTTAGTTTTTCACTTCGTAGTTAGATAATGGCTGTGTTTAATATTTAGTAATAGGGACAGCCAAATTACGATTTCCTGTATACTAAGCATTGTGCAGCTTATGAGCCAGATCTGAAATAGAATCTTTACCAATCTTAATTATTTAAGTGCCTTTCTACTGCACTTATCAGTATGATGTTCACAGTTTGAAAACCGATAACCACAGACTAAATAGTGTACAACATGTAAGATACTTGATGCTTCATATCTGTCATTCTTTGAGGTAAATACTCACAAATAGAATCACTTCTAATGCTAGAGCATTGTTTTTTTTCTGGGTCCACAGGTTAGATTACACACTTTGTTGAGTGGACATCTGTTTATTTGTAGTGATATCACTTTGAAGCAGGACACATACAGTACCCTTTATCATTTTATACAAAACAATGGACCGGATTCAAATGTACAAAGAAATGTCATACGTAGGCTCTGGAACTGAATTTCTGATTCACGATACAGCACGTAGGAGAGCAGAGTGCTCCCCCTGATCTCCTACGTGTGGAGAGTGAATCCGTGACCAGGGGGCAACTATTGAGATGCATGCGGAATAGCGGATCGTATGTAAGGGCTAAACACAGCCCTTACTGTACAATTTAAATGCCGTCCACCATGCGAATCTCATTATGTCTGGTGGGTAAGTCTGCCCCAGTTGTGGAAGATGATTGCAGCATTGGGCGGCTGTAATCCGACACACAAGTATAGGTACTGTGCATCCAGCTCTTTTCCTAATTCTGGATATGGATATGGCCCCATGTGTTTAGTAGATTTACATTATTTATTTTGATCTTTTGAACTATAAGGGCAAGAAAATCCAGATAAGGACAGAGCACATTAAAAAACAAACAAACAAAAAAATAATAGGACACTACGGGCCAGATTTACTAAGCTGTGGATTTGGAAAAGTGGAGATGTTGCACATGGCAACCAATCAGATTTTAGATGACATTCTCTAGTATGTAAAAAGAAAGTGAATCTGATTAGTTGCTATAGGCAACATATCTACTTTTCCAAACCTGCAGATTAGTAAATCTGGCCTTAAATCTTGTAACTCTTTGGTCCACATTGCCCTTATTTTCAGTGAGGTGCACTGTTTGGAAACACAGCAAATATGTCAGTGCACTTACTAAATACAATGTTAAAGCAGTGCTTTATTGCGTTTATAACAGTTCAAGTTATGCTTTAAATAGTTTGTAATCATCTGTTGAGATTTTGTTTGCTTATCAACTAAAGAAAACAATGTGTTGGCTTAAACTGATATTAAATGTCTTTTGCTACAACAAAAAGTTAGAGGTGATCAGAATACATAAATGAAATCAACCATTTCATCCATTATGTGTACTTTGATAGGTAGTTTTAATAACACTACACACTCTTTTTGATAATCATTAAAACCCATAGAAGTGCATACAAACTAGTCTAAAAATAGCTCAAGGAGCATCTGACAAATATGATTTAACATCAGATGACCTTCCTAATTAGTAGTCAAGAGAGACAATCAGAAAAAGTCTATATATCACAGACTGACTTGGAAAGGTATCCACCCTGGGTTTCTGGGGTCGTAATAGTGGTTTAGCGAGGTAGCGGAAGCTTGGAGACTTTATGTAGGACTTGCTCATGAGTCAGTATGCAAAGGCAAGGCAATTCAGGCTTGACTTGGATGGACAAGGCAGGCTTGCCTGAACTGGACAAGATAAGCTTGGCTGGATTGGACAAAACAGGCTTGGTTGGACTGGACAAGATAGGCTTGGCTGGACTAGAACAGGACTGGACTTGAATTAGGCAAGTTTGACTCATCTGGACTTGACCAGGATTGGAATGGACCTGACTGGACCAGGAATGGACTTGAGCAAGGCTTGACTTGACCTGGACTGAACTAGGAATGGACTGGACTAGACTGGAACAAGAGTTGACTTGAACTGGACTGAACTGGAGCAAGGATTGACTTGACCTGGACTGGACCAAGAATGGACTGGAACAGAGCAAGGCTTGACTTGACCTGGACTGGAACAGGAATGGACTGCACTAGAACAAGATTTGACTTGACCTGGACTGGACCAGGAGACATGATCTGGAACAGGACTTGAATTGACCTGGAATGGACCAGGAATAACAATCTGCACACAGCAGAGGTCAAAAGCTGGAATAATAATCTGCAGACTGTGCACTGCTGGAATCATCAGGCTGATTACTGCTGGCTGGTTTTGCAGGGTGATACCTGCAAGCTAAAGACTGCAGACAGAGATCTCCCAAGGAATAAACAGGAACCAAGCACCTTGAATGACCAAGTTGTTCTGGCACTGTGGATACAGTGCTCTGGGTTTATATAGGGAACCCTGGCTCTATTTGGGTAGTCAGATCATGTGCTTCTCCCAGCTTTCTCCCGGTTGGCTGCTGCAGATCATGTGCACAGATCCAAAATAGTGGCGCCCATACACTGGAGAATAGCAGTGTTTGGTACCAGCAATACACAGGGAAACATGTGGTGGATATCAGACATAAAGCTGCCACTACTGATAGTGGCAATTCCCTTGAGGCAGAGAGTGGACACGCCTGGAGAGAGCCGCTGACAGGCGGCTCTTAAAGTGGTAAGTCCTATGTTTTAAGACACTATGTTTCTGCTGAATGACCTTTTCCATCAATAATTGTTACCCATTTGCTATATGGTTTAAAGTTTTAAGACATTTGCTACCATCTTGTGGATTTTCAAAATATTGCAGCCACCTACACATTAGAAGCATCAAAATCAAGAGTTATAGGAAAACATTATTAAAACCATCTTACCAAACAAATCAAACAATTAATAAATTCTGTTAGTACACTTCATTTTACAATGTATATTGAGCAGTGAAACATATTTTATACTCTCCCATTTATACAGATACATGGAACCCAAACTTATTCCCCCCCTTTTAATTCCTAATAAGAAGAGAATACCATTTATGTGTTAATAACATAAGTTAATAATAACACTGGACCTGATCCAGAACTACGCATTGGAGCGAATTTACGCATCGCATAGACGTAAATTAGCTGTTTTGTACGCACTGCGCATACGCACCATAGAAAATACGCACATTAACATAGCGTAATTGTGAACGTATGGGCCATTCACGTATGTGTCACATAAATACTTACGTGTGGGCGTGCCAATTTTACGTTAGTCCAAATTACGTGTGAAATACGTGAAGTAGGCGGGGGGTTGTATTTAAAGTGTACAGTATGGGCGTGCTTAGCTGCGTAAATTCGTTCAGCCCATACGTACGCGTGCGTATGATTGCGGTTACGTTGGAAAAAGTTAAGGTAGGGTTTGAAAAGCGTATCTTGACAAAATACGTCTGTGCAAGGGGTGTGCCGAGGGGAGTGTAACGAATTTACGTGCACGAAAATACGCTCCGCGAATAAACGTACGGCAAACGTAGTTCTGGATCTACCCCAATGTCTTTTGATATATTCATATAAAAATAAATACATATCCACAGCCATATTTAACGACTGCAAGACAATAATTTGATAAAACATGATGATTATTTTCTTTTTAAAAACAATTGATTCTTTTAAATACATTTACTGTCTCATATTCTTTTTTCAAAGCTGTTTCTGTTTCAGGTATTCTTTGCTGATTTCACTCAATTTACTGGTTTCTCAGTTCTATTTTCTATTTCTCTTCTTTTTACTTCTTCTAATTATGAGCTTATTGTTGTTTTTGTATCTTGTTCTTCTCTCCTTCTCATTTGATCGCTCTCATAATACTCCTTAGTATACATACACAGTACACTTGGGAAACCAACATTTAAAATTTAGCAAGCACGATGGTGGATATCACCAAAACAAATATCATTGAAGTGTTCCCTTATCCACCTGCAGAAAACAACTTTTTATTTTTTCCAAACCTGCAACAATTGCCACTTGTTCACCTCCTATTTTAATTTTCTAGAGGACTATAATATTTTCCCAGTCACTAGTCATGAATGTACTTAAGTATATTCACTCATGCCTCATAGTATATTTATTTTAAATATATATTTTGGATCTTTAGCCTAAGTAATATCACAACATGATTTTACAAGTAAAACATTTTATGCACTTTCGATGCTAATCAATATTGATATAAGAAAATAATCCAGGTTAAAACATGATTTTAACATAAGCTAAAAAAAACATAAACTAAATGTGGATAATCAAACATTATTTTCTACTTTCTTTTTGCACTTCTCAGAAAACCACATTACAGTGTCAGAACAGCAAATGTGTGTCTGTGTTGGTTTTTGTCTGTGTAAAGTTGCTATTTGTACCTGTGGTTTTTTGGTGCATGCTTTGTGTTAACGAATTAACCTTTTTTTTACTAATACAACTTTTTATTAGTTTTTGCTAACTGCCTGGCCATTAACATTGAAAGTACCATTACCAAGGCTTAATTATTAACGTGGGCCCAGCAATTACATGCATAGTTACCTATAGTTGCCTTGCCTGCCAGTGTATGCTTACATTTACACAGTTACATGGTTGTCATTGCCTAACTATATAGATGCAATCATTTCTTCAGCAATCAAAAAAAAAAAGTGTATGTGGATATAGATATATATAATTACATGAAGTCAGAAAATAGATTTCACTAGCTGAGGTAGATATAATGAGTGAAAATGAGAAATGGTTAATTTTTCTTAAAGTTTCTCAAAACTAGAATAAAAAACATAATTAAAAGACAATTTTAAAATAAAATCCAACAATCATTACAATTTAATAAAATAACTTAATATATGTTGCTGGTACGCTATGATAATTACCTTTATCAATATTTAGTATAAATTAAGCTTGACAATATTTTACTTATTGAAATATTTGTATTTACTTTAATATTTACTTTATTATTGGAAAATTATATCTGTTAATAGAACTTTAATAATATTTACTGCAAATAAAAGCAAGTGAATACAATATTTATTTTGTGAAATCCATCACATAATTAAATTGTAGAAGCTTTGGAAGGCCACAGATTTAAAACTGCTGCTTGACCTTTGCTACAGTATATATACAAAATTTACTAGTAATGTAAACTTTATAGTACATCTAATAATTCATCACATACTAACTTGAGAATTTAGAATTGAATTTAGAATTTAGCTTGTTAACTAAACAATAAATCAAGAGAACCCTAAAGATGAAGTCTTTGGGCTGCCTGAGGGATAATTGCAGGTAGGCAGGAGGTATTATTATTATTATCGTTTATTTATAAGGCGCCACAAGGTGTCTGCAGCGCCGTACTAAATAAATCAAAATACAGTACAGACATATAGGGCAGGGATGGACAGCATAGTATATAATAAAATACAGTACAGAAATACAGGACAGGGATGGACAGCATAGAATATAATATAATAAAATACAGTACAGACATACAGGGCAGGGATAGTTAGCATAGTATATAATAAAATGCAGTACAGACATACAGGACAGTGATGGACAGCATAGAATATAATAAAATACAGTAGAGACATACAGGGCAGGGATG
>WWET01000440.1:131201-142105 GCA_011038615.1 Limnodynastes dumerilii | reverse complement strand
CTGATGCTTCCAACCTGATGGAGCTTGAAAGGTGCTGCAAAGAGGAATGGGTGAAACTGCCCAAAGATAGGTGTGCCAAGCTTGTGGCATCATATTAAAAAAGACTTGAGGCTGTAATTGCTGCCAAAGGTGCATCAACAATATTTTGAGCAAAGGCTGTGAATTTCTTTGTTTTTTGATTTTTAATAAACTTACAAAAATCGTCATTATGGGGTATTGTGTGTAGAATGTTGAGGGAAAAAATTTATTTATTACATTTTGGAATAGGGCTGTAACATAACAAAATGTGGAAAAAGTAAAGCATTGTGAATACTTTCCGGATACACTGTATATTTATAACAACAGAATAGAAGTCCAAGGGCCAGATTTACTAAGCTGCGGTTTTGGAAAAGTGAAGATGTTGTCCATGCAATCAATCAGATTCTAGCTCTCACTTTCCTATTACATACTAGACAATGTCAGCTAGAATCTTGATTAATTTACTACAGAATAAAAATCATCTTTCTGGAAATATTATTGTCAATTTACAGTATCTGGCATATTTATACCATCACAAATGTAGTATTGTCTTGATATATTTTAATATCTTCTCTGGAATATTAGCCAACTTAAACAGCTGATTATCTTTCATCTTTATAATTGTGGTGTTGCACAGCACTTTCTATTTGTATTGATTTTTTTAAATGTTTTTACTTGTTTTAATGTTAGTAGGGTTGTTCTATTAAAGCATCTATAAATCTCTTAGTGTTTCCATTTTTGTTCATGTTACTAAATGGATTTGATCTTTCCTGTTAGATAGAAATACCAAGCAGGAGTGCCCCCTTTTGCCTTGCCTCTTTGTTTGGCCATTGGATCAGTGGCTTGTCCTATTAGAGATATGAATGCCATTCGGGTGTTAAAGGTGGCTGGCTAAAAGGTAAATCTTGTCCTATATACCAATGACATATTGCTATTTTTGGCAAATCTACGGTCTCTGTCAATCCTCCTCTGTCTTTATGCAGTTTGGTACTTTCACTAGTACTGAAATAAATGAAGGTATATCTATTATTCTTCCCCCTTACTGGAAATGTACAGTGTTGTCCTTACACTGATATTACCAGATTCAATAATTGTATTTGGCCGTAAAAAATACGATTACATTACACTTCATGTTTTCCTTCAAACTGAATGTCTGAAAAATAAAATCGAGCTATGGAAGAAATAGCTACTGACAGTCATGTACAGAGTTAAACTTATAAAAATGGTTGTGCTACTATTTTTTTGGTGTGCTTCAGAAACTGTTTCATTTGAGGAAACTATAATGGAAAGTATAATTTATTTATTTAATAAGAGGTTTTTATATAGTGCCTTGCAATTTAACAAAAGACTGGGTGGTAACAGACAGACTGGGTGGGAAAGAGAGCCCTGGCACAAGCTTACACTCTATAGAATATTGGGGATGTAAGTGTGAGTACTATAAATCACACAACGGACCAGCCAGCTTGCATGGTAAAAGTGCTCAGTGCTCTGTATAGGCCAGTCACACAGCAGAACTGAGGGGAATTTAAGTATAGAGTGAAAGTGAACAAGTTTGTGTAAATCATAAGAGGAAAGACATATAATATAGTAGTTGTAAACAGTGTAGACAAATGTTAAGTAGGTTGAGAAATTTGGTACGCTTGTCTGAAGAGGTGAGCTTTAAGGGAGAGAGTGGGTGCAGCCAGGGAGAAGTCCTGTAACCAGGAATCTGAGCATTTGCTTAGAAACGAGGAGAGCTGTATTTCCTGTAAATATCTGAGAAATTGAGCTGGGATATATCTTGAGATAAGTGAGGAAATGTTTGCAGATGCAGTCTTGATGGCTTTTTAGGTTAGCAAAAGGATCTTGTATTTAATTCTGTAAAATACAGATAACCAATGTAGAGACAGACAGTGGAGAGGCTCTTGAAGAGCATTAGGCAAGGAAGATCAGTCTAGCTGCTGCATGCAATATAGACTGTAGGGGGTAATTTTATAATGTGGGAGACCAATAAGGAGAGCATTACAATAATCATTGCAGGAGATGATTAGTACATGAATAAGAGTTTTTGCAGTGTGTATTCTGGAAATGTATTATTAGATGTATGTAACAGGATTTAGAGACAGATTGTATGTGGGGAACAAAGGACAGTTCAAGTCAAGGGTGACATTTTAGTATCAAGCTTTATGAGTAGGGATTATTTCAGTGTTGTCGACAGAGATAGAGAGGACAAGTGGGTAGTTTTTATTAGTGGGTGGAAATATTATTAGTTCAATTTTAGATAGATTAACTTTGAGATGGCTTGACATTCAAGAAGAAATGGCAGAGAGGCATTCAGTAATGTGGGCCAACACAGTAGGTGAAAGGTAGATTTGTGTATCATCGGCATAGTGATGATACTGAAATCCAAATGACTTTATTAGCTGTCCGAGGGAAGTTGTATAAATAGAGAAAAGCAATGGACTCAACACTGAGCCTTGTGATATTTCAACATATGGAGGAAAAATAGGAGAGCTGGAACCAGAAAAGCGAACACTGGTAGAGCAATTAGATAAGTAGGATGTGAACCAGAAAGAAGCTGTGTCCTGAATACCTTGGGATTGGAACATTTGTATGAAAAGAAAATGGTCAACAGTGTCAAAAGCAGCAGAAAGGTCCAAGAGAGTTAGAAGAGAGCTGTGACCTTTAGATTAAGCAGTGATTAAGTCATTGATTACCCTGGTCATTACAGTTTTGGTGGTGTGTTGGGAACAAAAGCCTGACTGAAGAGAATATAGAAGATTGTGAGGAAAGTAAGTAAGTTAGAAGAGTTTAGTCAAATCTCTCGAGCAGCTTTAAGGGGCATTTAAGCTTGGAAATAAGACAATAATTTGAGAACGAGTTTGGGTCAGAATTTTGTTTTTTCAGAACTGGAGTGATTAGAACATGCTTAACAAAAGGTGTAAAGATACCAGTAGAAGGAAAGAGATTGCAAATTATAATGAAGGCTGGACACAGAAGATAGACATCCACGACATGTGAAGATACATAAGTACAGCTAGCAGAGCAGGAAGAGCAGAAAAGAGCAGACACTTGCTCTTCATTTGTGGGTTGGAATGAGGACATGCTGTCAGAGTGCGGAGGAAAGGTGTTGAGCAGTATATTAGTTGATGAGGAGGAGGGTGACAATTCCTTTTTTGATCTTGTCAAATGTATGAAAGATGCATTTCGAGTTAGAAGCCCGAGTAGAAATGAGAGATTAAATGTAGGATTGTTTGGTATTTGTCCAGAGCATTTCCATAAGGGTGATAAGTGTTGTTGTAAGTTAAAAAGTCATAGAAAAATCAAGATATTCCAATGAGTTTTTAAGGTTTCATGTGTCGTTAGTGTGCCATGGCTGTCAATGTAGTCTTTGTCTTTGTGACTTGATCAAGGGAAGCAGCTAGAGTTTTGGTAAGGTGCGATACTGCCATATCAGAGGAGAGCAAATGATCAATTGGAGATAATAGTTGATGACAATGTTACAGTAAGGGTTGGGTTTAGGGGATACACATGGATCGGCAGTCGTACGGACCTCTGATCCGTACATTTAACTTAAGACAGGCTTATGACAGCATAACTGCCATAACTCCCACATGAGATAGGGGAGTTCACTCCCCTCTCTTGTGCGCAGACTCCCACACATATGGAAAGTGTACGGGAGGTCTGGATCCAGTCCATGGTCTGAGATAGGGTGAAGAGAGTTATTAAGATTGAGATTGAGCATAGTTTAGAGAATACAAATCAATACAATTGCTATATGATTGGGGGAATCATCCCAATTGAAGAGGCCAAGAAATGAGGTTATAGAGAAAAGCATAGAGGTATCAGGAAATGAAGGGTTATTAATGGGGATTTTAAAATAATCTAAAATAATGGTTGGGATGTCAGAGAATAAGAAATGAGTGAGCCATGCAGAGAAGTGTTAGAGAAATTGTTGGCAAGCTGTATTGGTTGGGGGACAGTAGATCACAGCCACACACAGAGAGAAAGGGTTGAAGATGTGAACAAAATGTACTCGGGTAGAACTGTAAATGTTCAATTTGGGAAAAGGAGTAGTCCAATCCCACCTATCTTTCTGTCTGCAGGCCTGGGAACATGAGAAAAGTGGAGTCTGCCATATAAAAATGCAATGGCTTAGGCAGTGTCAGAGTCAGTGAGCCATGTTTCTGTAAAAGCAAGAATGTTGAGGTTGTTAGAGAGGAAGAGGTTAGTTTGTTGTAGACAGACCATGCATTCTTAGGGCACATTTTTGAACATTTTGCTATCTAATGCAAACTCAAGATGAAGCCACTGGCTAAAATAGTATGTAGTATAAGTATAAGTAACATTGGGCCTGATCCTAGCCTAGCCTTCAGCCGGCGTAAGGAAGGGGCCATATGCCCGCACAGGGGGAGTGGTGGGCCAGAGCAGCGATGTTACGCTGAGCGCTACAGCGCTTAGTGTAATATCGTAGCTCCAGGCCCTATCCCTTACGCCGGCCGAAGTTAGGGTAGCCTTCAGCCGGCGTAAGGAAGGGGCCATATGCCCGCACAGGGGGAGTGGTGGGCCAGAGCAGCGATGTTACGCTGAGCGCTACAGCGCTTAGTGTAATATCGTAGCTCTGGATCAGGCCCTATGTATCTACTTAAGTTTCTAAAGAACGAACGTACTTAGCAAACCGCACTGTCTGCCCCATTTTAACCCACCCACTTTTCTTAAATTTTCCCTTTTTACTTATCTCATAAAGAGCGGCTTTGTAAATTGCTCTTAAGGGATCACCGTTCTTAAAACCTACGTAGATTGCGTATATAAAGGTACTACAGGTGTGCAGTGTAACTGTTCCTAAAAATACACACAAAATTAGCAGCAGCTTCTTAACTGTGAATCAAGTCCAGACTGTATGATATAATATAACTTCACGCACATTAGATATTTTCACTTCTTTCATTAAATTTGTCTATTTTATTGTAGGTGCACTAGCAGAAGATAATGGTATAACAGAGCTATAACTGAAATACAGCTTTTTGTGTTGAACCTGCCTGCTAACCCTTATTCCTAGTATAAAGTGAGCTGCTGCAGCATATACACAGAGGGCCTGATTCAGAGGCTGAAGATAAGAACTTAAAGTTACACCTGAGCTAAACCATGTTGATTTGAGGGGAGTCAAATTTCATTTATTGCAACAGTATTATAGTTAAAAGGTGATGTTTCCCAGCTCAAGTCTAATTAGCAGTTTAAAAGTTAAGTTGATCAGGTATCTGTGTGCAATAAGTAAAAGCAAAGCGTTCTCCCTGCATGCATAGAATAAAATTAACTTGACTCCCCCTGAAATCAACATGGTTTTGCCCAGGTGTAACTTTAAGTTCTTATTTTCAGCCTCTGAATCAGGCCCACAGTACCCAGATTTAAGTGCCTAAAGTGCCTATGAAGCCTGTAGCACTGGGGAAGTAAAAACATCAGCTGGAGTGGTCAGTTACATTAGGTTATTTAAGATAAACCAAACCAGGGATAGTCTTACCAAAGTAAGCCCTGAAAAGACCAATAATAGTAATGATGCATTCTAAACCTAGACTATATAATCAATCAATTCATCTTTCATCAAATAAAGATGAATTGATTGATTATATAGTCTATGTTTGGAGTGCACCATTACTATTATTAGTCTTTTCAGGGCTTACTTTGGTAAGACTATCCCTGGTTTGGTTTTACTGTACCAATAGGTTGCACACGCTGGAGAAACTTCCATACTTTGGGGAGTCTCTCAGCACCTTATTTAATTATTATTTGCAGTTATCACTAACCCTTACTGGTGAGGGATCTTTCTCTTGTATATTGTGAACATTAGGTTATTTGCAGTGAATGGGACCCCAATAGTTTTATACACTGTCCATTATTATTAGTAGACACAGCTCACTCATAGAAACATAGAAAGTGACAGCAGATAAGAGCCACTTAGCCCATCCAGTCTGCCCAGTTGTTTATTTAAAACTATACCTGACCCTATTTACCCTCAATTTAGTTTGAGATTTAGGATATCTTTATATTTATCCCAAGCATGTTTAAACTGTTCTACTGTTTTAGCCCAAACCACCTCAGATGGGAGGCTATTCCCCATATCTATCACCCTATCGGTGAAGTAATTTTTCTGCACATTGAATCTATCACCCTCCAGTTTATATTCATGCCCTTATGTTCTATTACACCTCTTTCTTTGAAAAATGCTACCCTCCTTTACACAACCCTTGATATATTTGAAAGCTGCTATTATATGCCCCCTTTCCCTTCTCTGGTCCAAGCTATACATGTTTAGTTCCTCTAGCCTTTCTTGGTATGTTTTGAGACACATGCCATGGGCCATTTTAGTTGCTCTTCTAATGTATTTATGTCTTTCTGGAGATATGGCCTCCAAAACTGAACACAGTATTCTAGGTGAGGGTGTACCAATGATTTATAAAGGGGCATCACTACTTCTCTCTTTCTGCTACTAATTCCTCTCCCTATGCAACCAAGCATCTGACTTGCCTTTCTCATTGCTTTGTTAGATTGCTTGGCTACCTTTAAGTCACATGAAATAATGACTCCCAGATCCATTTTCTCCTGTTAGGAGTACCTTCAGGATGTGCAGCCAGCAGGAGAGGGAGTCTCGGGAGCAGCCACAGGCCAGGTGGTACCGGGTAAGAAGACAGGGTTTATAAGAACGGTTACCAGGGCGCGGAGTCTTTGCTACCAGGTGGTGTTCACCAGGGCCCCTGATGGTGGGGATGGAATTGGCTGCGCCCCAATAACAGGTCACAGGCCCCGGAACCAAACTCATAGGAGAGGAAGATTGAAGAAAAGTACAGAAACTGAAAGGCGGCAGAAAAGGCAGAGTAAGCAGTGGGAGAAAGACTGGGCCGGAAGGGTCCGGCCAGTGACAAACGACGGAGAACACTGAACAGCGACAAGAGACCAAGAAGTGGGTGACTGGACTAAACAGGACTGACTGAACGTACAGGGACACATGCACACACTCAGACAGCAGGGAACCCAAAAGGGTTAACAGAAACAGTCACACAGGAGAGGAAGGGTTAACACAGACTGGAGCAAACAATAAGGTGGTAGAAAGGGGGAATGGCACACTAGGTAGCAGGCAAGGAACTGGGCAGGAACAAAAGGGCACTCAAGTTGCAGGAAAATATAGCACAAGGCAAGAGAAAAAGGCAAGGCAGGCACAGAAACTTTAACAAGAATCTATAACCGGCGCTGAGCAAAGCTAACATCAAAACTGATATAGAGGCTGCTAGCCCCTGATAACATCCAGCCTAATATGCGAAAAGGCGCTTCCCCAGAGCGAGGAGGCGCTTAGTATTGCTGCAGTTGAGAGAGCGTGGAGCGCATGCCTGATTGGAGACGCGGCGGCGCTCCACATGTCCTTTGTTTACATGCTGTCTGCAGCATGTACGGCAGGATGGGTAAGCTGGCAGCTCCTGGCAGTGCAAGCTATGCAGGTGAGTGGAGGTTCCGGCCGACGGCTCCCGGTGGCTCCTAACACCACCTCAGTAGTTTCTAATTTAGTGCCATTAATGATATATTGAGCTTTTGGCTTTTTGTGCCCCAAGTGCATGATTTTGCTTTTTTGGCATTAAACTGCAGTTGCCACACTCTTGACCATTCTGCCAGTCTACTTAGATCATTTTCATTTTCTGTACCCCTCATGGCAGGTCTACCCTGTTACATATCTATGTGTCATCTGCAAAAAGGCATATTTTCACCTATATTTCACCACAGGCAATATCACCTATAAAGATATTAAATAGCACTGGTCCAAGTACAGAACCCTGGGGTACTCCACTGGTTAACTTACCATCCCCAGAAGGGATTCCATTTAATACAACCCTCTGGTGTCCATCCTGTAACCAAGATTGTATCCATGCAACCATCTTCAAGTCCAGTCCCAAAGTTTCCATCTTATTTAACAGTCTGCAATGTGGCACAGTGACAAAAGCCTTACTAAAATCTAGATAAGCTATGTGTACAGCTCCCCCTATTTTTCTAATACATAACTGACCCAGTCAGATTTGTTTGACATGATCTTCCCAGTGAATTTATGCTGCTTGGGATCCTGTAAGTTAAAGGATTTAAGATACTGTACAATTTGTTCCTTTAACAGTGTTTCCATCAATTTCCCTACTAATGTTAGACTCCCTGGTCGGTAGTTTGCCGCTTCTTCCCTACTTCCACTTTTATGCAGAGGAACAACATTTGCTATTTTGCTGTCCTCTGGAATCAATCCAGTTATTAGTGACTGGTTGAATAATTCAGTTAATGGTTTTGCCAGTACCCTTCTAAGCTCTTTTAGTATCCTCAGATGTATCCCATTTGGTTCCATTGATTTGTCCACTATCAGTTTTAAAAATTCTTTTAATACCTGCTCCTCAGTGAAAGTAGTAGTAGTAATTGCCTCATTGTATAAATAGCATTTCCATTTAAAAGTGGTCCCTTCCCCTCTCGTTCTTTTGTGAATATTGAACAGATATGCTTGTTAAGATGATCTGCCATAGCCCTTTCAGCCTCAACAAGACTCCCAGTCTCCGTTTTGAGCTTTACTATTTACTCTTTCGTTTTCACCTTTCATTTTTATACCTAAAAAATCTTTTGTCCCCTTTTTGTACCAAGTTAGCCAGTTTTTCCTCAGTTTGTGCCTTTGCTGCTCTGATAATCTTTTTAGCCTCCTGCTTTGCAAAATACTCCTCTCTGTCATTATTATTTTGAGTTTGCTTATAATTCCAAAAGACTATCGTCTTTGCTTTCGCTAGAGTTGCTACCTCTTTTGTAAACCAAAACATTGCCCTAAGGCAGAGGCCACAGATAAATAAATGAAATAATTCCTTAAACTAGGCCTCCAATAAGACACATCCATACTCTTCAACAGCACACAAGCATGTGCCTAGCTTACCTATGCAGTAATTTTGGCTATACATACCTAGTTCACAATATATTATCTGTCAATCACAAGGCTCTTTGTGTTGTGACATACCAGGTCGAGTCACAATTAATTAGCCTTTACTACACAGAATTGGTATCTCTCACAGCAACATAAGCAAGATTTTGAAGCATAGAAATTTTTTTGAGAACAGCGTGTTGTGAAATAGACACTTGGTTGTTTAAAACTAGAAATTATAGTATTTTTATACATATACCCTATTTGCTCACATTGAAAGGTGAATTGTATTGTAGCTTCACATTGAATCTAAAATAAAACATATACACTATATGGACACACATATCTTCACAGGTAATTAATGTGGTTACAAATATACCATAGAGAGACAATTATATATTATGCACAGCCGATGTGTCTTCTTTGTACACATTAATTAAACATAATCAAGGCACAGATGCCGTTGAATATTACTTACGAAATTCTCCAGACTTAGAAGATAAAAAAAAATAATTCATCATAGATTCCATTCTATTTATTTTAAATCATAATTATTTTAAATTTAATAGAAAATGTTATCTACAGTTGCAAGGCACTGCCATGGGTACCAGGTTTGCTCCGAATTATGCTAATCTGTTTATGGGCCACTGGGAACAATATATAATTTGGCACCATAACCAGTAACCGCGGAGCACCTGGTCCTATGGTGGCAGTATATAGATGACATCATTTTTATATGGGATGTGCCCATTTCTAAACTACAGGAATTTGAAATGTTTCTAAATACCAACGATAGAAACCTTAAATTAGAATTTTCTTTCAGTATTAAATCCATCAGTTTTTTAGATCTAGAAATGTACCCTAAAGATGAAACATTTTTGACAAAGACATATTTTAAAAAGGTAGATGCAAATAATTACGTTATGCCTACCAGCTGCCATTATCCGCCTTGGACTAGGAACATCCCCAAAGGCCAATTTCAGAGAATAAGAAAAAATTGCATGGAAATTGAGTCTTTGATTCTCAGGCAGAATTTCTTACCCAAAGATTTATAGACAGGGGGTATCCCCTTCATACATGTAAAGAGGATATTAATGAAGTCAAGAATCTAGAACTAGTTGATCTTATCTCTACTAATAGAGAAAAAGAGGAAAGACAACCCTCAATTCCATTTATAACATAATTCAATGATGATCATAAAGTTATTAGAAAAATATTTAATAAACATTGGCACCTATTATTAATGGACTCAGATCTGAAAGATGTTCTAACAAATAAACCCCAGATGATTTTTAGAAAGGCTCCAGATATAAAGAAATCATTATCCCCGACGGTGTCCCGCCAGTTGGAAACTACAAAACCCAAAAATGAATCAATTTGGTTTTTTTTCCCTGTGCCATGTGTAAAGCATGTAAATATGGCATTAAAAGTAAAGAATATTTTAGTAATCAGACCAATAAAAACTTATAAAATTAAGAGTAATATCAACTGTAATACTGATTTTGTCATGTATCTATTGGAGTGCCCTTGGGGTCTCCAATATGTTGGTAAAACCTCCAGACCATTTAAAACACTTTTCTAAAAATTCCTAACTGTAACCCCTCTGGCTTAAAATCAAAGGCAATAGAAAGTGTTCCAGTTGACATTAGGGGTGACAATAGAGGCAAACGTCTCTCCCAAAGGGAAACATTCTGGATCTATGAACTGAAAACTATGAATCCTAGTGGTCTATACATTGATACTGATTTAGCAGCTTTTTTTATAACAGAATTTTTTATAATATATAAAACTTCTACAATATTCTGAATTTGTATTTGATTAATTCCATTTCACTTAGCACTTTAATATATGATAGGATTTTAGATCATTTGTATTAATTTCTAGTAGGCTTAAATGCCAATACATATGAAATATTTGCTAACTAAAAGTGTTTTATATATTTGTTATTTATTTATAACTCTAATTTGTGATTTAGAGTAATGTATGT
>WWET01000440.1:101599-114218 GCA_011038615.1 Limnodynastes dumerilii | reverse complement strand
AAACCCCAATTGCAAATAAAAAAAAAAATAAAAAAAAAAAAAAAAAAATAGTCATCGCTAGCAAACATTATGAAGATAGTCTGGTGCCTTTACACAACAGCTGCCATGCCCCCTATTGGCAGGTAATTATGCCAAACCACAATACATTTTCAAGAGAAAACTCAAACACCTTAAAACTTAACAAATGAATACACAGACATGTCTAAAATTAGTCTAAGGGTAGTTTTAGAAAGTAATGGAAACTAAAGGTGTCCCCTGCTCGGTCGCCATCAACCCTTTAGGTAAATGGTTTCCTTGAACAGAATTTGCCTCAGATAAAAAAAAAAAACAAAAAAAACCCATACCTAGCTCTGGTCAGCCTGCGTGCTGTGCCCCAGGCAGATGGCGGATAGAGTTGGTTAGGACCATAATTAGCAACCTGTCTTGTCCTGTTCTTGTTAAGAGTCATATTCTGAGATGATTTATCTGTCTCCTACGTTGTCATCTGAGTGTCTTCCCCCTTCCCCCTCTTGTTTTCTGATGTCCTCTAAAGGGGTTGTGCATTATATGGAATGTGATTGATATTCATGTCTTTGTAACTTTGATGTGACCCTAGACCTCTTTCTTTTCTATACCCCTTGCAAATATTCTTCAATAAAAATTATTCATGTAAAAATATAAAAAAAATAAAAAAAACACAACAGAGTAAGACAAATGCATACATAAGCCGTGTTTAGGCCTTCCTGTTGTATGTAACAGTCACATTTAAACCCACAAAAAATGTCAATGTTTGTGAGCTATAAAGGTCTCTATTGGGCATTGAGATATTCAAAGAAATAAACAAAGGACCCAACTACTCACAATGAAGATGTTTAAATGGTCATTTGGAGGGCAGATTTTCTTTTCTGGAAGATTGCCCGGTGGAGCAATAACATTTCTCCGTCTGCCAGGCATACTGGTGCCAGACTGGTCCCTACTTGTGCTTCGAGCCAGCGAAGCAGAGAATCCAAAGTTATTCAGCGAGCCCATGGGTTCTTTAGAAGCCTTATTAACAAATTCAGTCATGTCTCTAGCGTCCACTTTGGAAATGACATCACATTGCTTCCGCAGAGATTCAACTTTTACTTCTCTAAATCTTGTAGTCCTGGAAAACGTGGGATCAGTCATGTTGCGAACCTGTGGAGGACGTAGAGGACTGTAAGAAGTTGGTGGCCTCAAGCTTCCCAGTTCAAAGTATTTAGGTTGCTTAGTGTCATCGACACTGTGGGGTACTGTCCTAGTAGCAGCAGTTAGGGTAGAAAGTGCATTGTAGGAAGACTCTGTGGCATGTGGATTCCCAGGAGGTAGGCAAGGTAGGCATGTGTGATCAATGTGGGGGAGAACTCTTGAAAGCCTGTGACGGGCAGATGTTACTGAAGCACTTTTGGGACGTGAAACTGTAGGAGGTCGCGGATCCAATTTCAAAACCATGTTTTCCAAACTCTTCTTCGGCTGCATCAAAAACAAAAGGAAATGAATACAATTTAGAACATAATTCAGCAGCAAATAAAGGTCTCAAAAGCATCAAGAATAAAATACTATAAATTAATAAAACAGAATAAAGTACTGGAAATGAACTCAAAATAACTTGAGTTTAAATGCTGAGGAACTGTAAGAGTTCATCATTAGAGAACAATTATTTATACAGCAACTCAATTCTATTTTACAAAAGACAGTTTTTTCAAACATTTCACCATCATTATGACAAGAATTATGACAATGACAAGAAACTGAAATGATTTGTATCTTTCCGTACACAGCTTGATGCTTTATAAACAAATCAATAATTGTTAGAGGATTATTTATGTATATGATAGCAACTTCTTATAGGCAGTGCATAGGCCATAAATTGCAGGTCGTTGGGCCAGCAATGCAAAGAACGTGCTGTGTGTGTGTGTGTGTGTGTGTGTAGGTAGGTAGCACGTCTGAAAACATAGGGGATTATGGGAAAGCTGGACTAAGAGATAACAAGATAGGTCTGATGGTCTCTCTCTTTCTCTCTTCAGAACTGCAATACCCAAACAAACATGTATGTCTGCATTTCACTCTTCCCTGGGGAAAGTGGTGAATTGGAAATGTAAATTGATAAGAGAATAGGATGAAATCTGGAAAAGGCAGACAGTCATGGAAGGGAAAGCTACATTTAATGGATTAGAACACTGCAGCATACATATGAAGATGGGGGAGGCAGTAATGGAAGATGGAAAAAGGAGGACAGTAACAAGAGGAGGATAGTAAAGGAAGATTGTTATTGTACCATGTATGCTTAAGTATTCTTATTTGTACCTTAACTAAGAAATTTTTTGAAAGTTTACATAAAACATAACTTTATACAATACAGCTGCATTGTGAGCTTCCTACAGTATATGAAGCCTTCATACAGTAATTTTACATTGGTTCCTCTGTAAAGGACAGTAAGAAACATATTGGATACTAATAATGATTTAGTTTTGATAGTTACTAATTATTAAGTTGAGCAGACCGGATGTGCCAAGCGGCTCTTAGTTGCCGATACAGTCTTACGTATGGCACGTATTAATCTAAGTCTTGTAGGTTGTGCAGCCATAGTACGTTTGTGTAACTGTAGGCGTACGTAATGCAAGTTACGTACGATTAATGTTATGTAAAATGGACTGACCCCTCATTTATGACCGTCGTAGAGGCAGAGATAGACATGTAAATAAGGGGTCGGGGCGGGGAAAGCCCTGTTACGACAAGGTATGCGGCCGTAAGTTTGCAGACCTTGGGCCTGATTCATAACCCCGTAATTTTTAACATACGTGCCTCATTTTCCCATTTTAGCTACTATGCATGCGTAGTAACTATTTTACGCCATCTACGTAGCGTTTCGTTACGTAGATTGCGTACATGCAGCCTTTTGCGTAGTATTTAGAATCGGAAGATTAGGTACGTATGTTAAAAATGCCGGGGTTGTGAATCCGGCCCCTGGTCGTAAGTTTTAATGTAGGAATCTGGACACGCAAGTGTCCAGATTTACTACCCTGAGTGGAGAGTGCAGGGGGTGTGCACTCCCCGCTACGCTACTATACGTACTGACCCTCGCACGCCCGTAAGGCGTGCCTTTGTCAGGATCTGGCCCTATGTTTCTATGAAGTAATAACCTTAAGCAAACCAATAAGAAACACTACTTGCCAAAAGTCTATTGAAGCTTTATAAGGGAATGTAACTCTTACAGTGAAGAACTGAAACCCAAAGTCTGGCTGCAATAAACCACAGATTGTGGAAACGAGGCACAGGAAATAGAGATCCTAGGTAGATTTTCAAAGCTGTTGGACAAGCTCCAGGTGAGGAGCACAAGGTGGGTTCAGGTATAATTATGCTTGCTAAGATAAATGATTTGTCTTGAGCCTATAAACACCTTTTTATTGAGGTTCATACTCTCCATATTTGATTTCAACAACTTCATTTTGTTCATAGTGATTGAATTTTCTATGATCTGTTGGCCAGATGGAGAAGCCTCAATTTCATCCGCATCTTCAGTAGACAAGTTATAGATCGAACCTCCACTACAGAGAGGACAGAAACAGATCACTTTACAGGATATAAGCATGTGGAAGTAAAATAAAGTCTAGAGATTACTATGTCTTTATGTAGCGCCAACATATCCCATGGCGCTTAACAGTTGTGAACAAACACTGTAATTAACATAACTGCAGACAAAGGGTTAGAAAACCCTGATAATAAGCAGGAACCCCAAAAATATTAAACGCCTGTGTCTGCCTTTGCAAAGAACCCATGTGACTACAGTGTTATTGTATATAAAAATTACTTCAACATTAAGGAGTAAAAATGAATAAAAAGGATTTGTGGAGGCCTTAGTAGGAGTCTTTATAGAAATGCAATTTTAATTTAGCAGTGTCTTATCCCAACTATTAGTGCACAGTCTTTCAGGATACTGAGAACATGGATATATTAAGCAACAAAATAAAATGAAAACCTACATTACTAAGGCAACTAGTTGTGTAAAGCTCACAAGTTAAAAGTTTATATTAAAATTAAACCGATTAAACTATTCGAATATTAACATTCTCTTCTAGCTACTATCTGTGAAGTAGACATTTGTACATTAGATATTCTTCAGACCGCAGAAAAAAGAAAATATAGAAAAGTTTAATTGAAACCATTACACAGATAAAAACATTATGCAAATGAGAATTACTTTATTATGTTTATGATGGGCATAAGACAATTGTCAGATTTATGCATGCAAGATTAGTACTAAGAAAATAATTACTTCAACATTTTGCAGAAAAAATTGTTGTGTTGCTACCTGAGGTTCCAACAGCTCTGACCTGAGGTAACCCTGGTAACAGCTAATGTTAATAAATAGGACTGAACTGTTGTATAGCAGTATTTGAGTCAGGTAACCTGTTGTGCCATTATACGTTGAATTAATAAATGCAAACTTACAGAATACCATGGATCTAGGGCCCGTATTCAGAGTACCAGACATATAACATATATTTTTCTTACATAGACTGCGTAAATACGGTCTAAAAGACTGCATTTACACAATCTAAGAAAAAGATACGTTGATTATGTTAAAAAATGACTGCGCATGCGCAGTAGTAAAAATCACTAAACATAGGACGTATATGTTATACGTCCGGTACTCGGAATACGGGCCTAGGTGAGAAATAAAGAATGCTCAAAGTGTTCTTGCTAGAGTCCATGCTATAGTTTGCCATGGGGACAATGATTATTCACAAATGCTGTTTGATCATTAGGGATAATTACCCTTAGAAGTGTAGGCCGTGCAGTTAATGTGAGCCCAATAACCCAAGTGATGAATGACCTATGGGTGGTTGGAATTAAGCTTATATCACTTGCTACAGCCATCAATTTTTTTTTATACGGATTTAATACCATCTTTTCCACTGCTTCAAATATCTAATAGTTTATGTCTGTCAAATTTGAGGGTGTTTGCATTAAACTCACTCAGAAGACTTAAATCGCTGAACAAAAATAAATAAATACATAAAAATGAGCAGAAGTCCATTGTAGTAAGTTGCTAAAAATGAGAAAATGTGAAGCTGCCTTAGGTCATCTGCCAAAGATGCAACTAATTAGAAAAAAGTGTGACAGTGAATATGTTTTATAATAAATAGATTCAAACTGGAAAAGTTTTTAAGTCAAACAACCTTGGATACCTGTGGATTGACCCAGGGCTAGATTTACTAAGGGAGATTTAAATCTCCCCCATAAAATCGCCCCACATCGCTGGGGTTGGGGGGCGATTTCCCCCCCCCCCCAAGCTCTGGATTTACTAAGGGGCGATTTTTACACTCCAGCGATGTGTAGCGATTAAACTCGAGAGAGTTTATGTTAAACTCTGTGGAGTTTGTACTAAACTCGCTGGAGTTCCTGGGCAAAAAAATAAATAAATGGCTGCCGCAGCAAGCTCTTTACCCTTGACAAGCAGCTGCCTATAGTACTATAAGGCAGAGCATGCCCATGTATTGCAGGGCATGCTTAGCCTTATAGTACTGTAAGCGACAGCATGCCAAGGGTTAATGGCATGTTGCCGGCAGCATAATGTGTTCGTTACAGTGTAAATAAAAAAAAATCTTCATGCACCTAATAAAAGAAATATGTGGCCTCCATTCCTATTAATAATAGTACATGCCCCCTTAGGTCCCTAAATAGTTAACTCCATGTCCGTCCTGGTATATTAATAGCTAATCAGCTGTCCCCTTTAGGTGTTAACTTAGGTTGTCAACCTTAATGTCCTTAAAAAACATATGACCTGTGTAAAAGACATTTCCAAAAAAGCAGGACAATGTAAAAAAAAAATAAAAAAAATAACAGACAAATAAAATTTTTATCTGTCAAAACAGCACAATATAAACATAGATGGTACTCACAGTTCTGCTGTCCTGTATGTTGATGGGCGCCGATCAGCTGGACGGCTGCTGTGCTAGGGCAGGTGACGTGCTCTTCTTCTTTCAGTGTTCCCCCAGCGAATGACATATGTCATGCCAAGGGCCACATTTATAACCTCGGGCACGGCAACCTCTGACGTCATGCCGTGCCCAAGGTTATAAATGTGGCTCCTGGCATGACATATGTCATTCGTCGGGAGAACACTGAAAGAAGAGGAGCGCGTCACCTGCCCTAGCACAGCACTCGTCCAGCTGATTGGCGCCCATCAACATACAGGACAGCGGAACTGTGACTTTCTCTCAAATCTTAACAGCAACTCACTCTATACTACAACAGTTCTATAATTATAGGAATGAACAGTTGCTATTATATGATATACAACAACCTAAACCCTGGCTCCCATAAGCCCCAAAACCTGCCTATTAAGAAAAATAATCTGGTATTTACCTAAATGATTCTGAATATGGAGTAAGAGCACCATCCTCTCTCTCCACCACACGGAAGAAATTCAGCTGATCGCCTTCATGATACACCAAAAATGTAACCTGCTTATTTGAGGGAGACTTTTCCCATATCTCTTCTGGCACAGGATCAATCGTTTCATTGATCTCCCTTATAGGATCTTCTGGAGTAACTAAATATCACAAATAAAATAGGAAAAAAATAAAAAAAGACAAATATGTAACAAGAGAGAAAACCAGGAAATGATACTGTCCATAAAGTGAGACAACCCCCTACACAGGCCGCGTGGCCACAGAACATTTTGTAAAACTGCAAACGTTTCTTTAAATTTGAGCAGGGTGTTACAATATCCATTTCCTGGAAACTTCCTTTATGGAAACACCCTCTCCTCCTGCAAAGAAAGCTAATGTCATGGGTTCTGTCCCTGGTATTATGTATTTACATATATTAATGCTCATTTTGCTTTAGTTAGTGTTTTATGGTTCAATAGAGCTCACAAAGTTCAAAAATAATGCATTTCGTAATATCCGTAGCTATGTCACACATCTGTTGAAGCATGAATATGCTTATCTGCAAAACAGTATAATGGTCACTATATTGCAGTCCACAAGGTACAAGAAACACTAGAGGGGTAAAGTTAAAGTGTCTCAATCTAGACAATGAAGGATTTAACTATATATTAGAAAAATCATAAAAATACTTTCTGAGGCAAATCACCTGGACTCCAGCAGTCAACTATACTTACCTCTCCGCGCGTTTAGTGGACCCCCTCTCATAGCCAACACCAGCTTTAAAGTGGAACCTCCAGAGATTCTTAAAAATAAATAAAAATATCATGTTTGGTCTAAGTTATCAGGAAAGGGCTGACACACACATCTGTCCAAGACGTTATGCTTACCTATAGTCATTCAAGCAACATTCATCCTCGAGTTCAACATTTCTCCAAATCAAGTGTTGCTGAGTAATGGGAATGCCTAGAACAAGGTGTCAAAATTCAATAAAAAAAGTAAAATACACTGAAAATTAACCAAAGCCATGAAACTTACTTGTTATTTATAAATTTCCATATATAATATAACTAAACATCCCAACTAGATTTAATCACACTGGAAAATGTGTCAGTAGCAGTTGTTGGTAAGAAGTACTGCAGGATTTAAAGGGCCAAGCTCTTGTTAAAATACACAACTACAATGTATTGTGCTCTACCCTAAATACTAAAATCAATGTAAAAAATTTTGGGCCTGATCCAGAATTAGTAACGTTAGGGGACTTGCACAAGTCTCCTAAACGTTACAATTACATATGAGCGCTGCAGATTAGCAGTTATGCTACAGATCTCCTAGCGTACAAAACGCACAGATACAGATTACACGGATGCATATCCATGCAGAGGAACTTGAGTTACAGTTCGCTCCCCACTTCCTTGTGGACTTCCAGACATCCGTGCATACGGAACATACGGTCTGGATGATGTCCTTTGTGTCTTTTTGGGTAGGCAATTCGGTCACCCCCTTGTTTGCACCCTAGATTTAAGTCTTCTGCACTCAAAGGCATCACTGCTATTCAAGCTATGCTCATTACTGAAAACACAGAATGTTAGTTTTATATATTGTAACTGGTGTTAAGTTGACCAAGTTGCACAATATTTTACTCTTTTAAGAGCACCACAAGCTAAAGCAGTTGGACACCTAGAGAATCACTGATATATAACAGGGAGGGGAGCTACAATAAGTGTTTGGTTCAAAACCAATTTAAAACCATAAACTACAGTGGGCCAGATCGTAAACTACGTATGTGAGTGATTTTACGCTAGCCGTTGACGTAAAATCGCCCATTAGTATTTACCGTGCATGTGCGCGGCAGATGTTACGCCATGTAACTCTGAACGTACGTACCAGCCTAGTATCAACAGTGTAACAATGAACGAAGGGGTGTGACATCCATACCACACCCGTAATTAAGTTTCTGATGCAGGGTGAGGCATTTAAATCATGCAGTTACGTATGTGAAGCCTTTACGTACGTCAGTAGTTGCGTTTGGCAAGCGTAAAACGGCCAAAGTAAGTACGAGCGAGGGGAGTGCCTAGAGGAATGCATAGAAAATACGCTACGCGTTGAAACGGAACAAGCTCTTAGGTCTGGATCGACCCCAATGTATTGAGTTCTGCCTTTGTGAATGTGGATGTACATCACCTAAAATGGCTAATACATTGTTCCAGAAGAAACATTGGTTGTTTTCTTATTAGCTTTATAAACAGATACCCATTTAAATGTATCAATCACTGAGATTATTCCTTTAATTGCGGTTTAAAAATGACCTTTAAGAAATGTTATTTTTGAAGAGGAGCCTTCACAACGAGTAGAACTCAGCAGGGGAGATAAAAAAAAAAGTGGAGTTACCGAAAGCACTGTTTACACCTTGTCCCCTAGTAGCAGTACAATAATTAGCACTGGGAGAAACCTAAGAACACAATGACCGAACATACACAAACACAAGGGCTTCCTCACCAAATGTCAGCCTAGACTAGTTCATTAGCTCCGCAGAGAAGTCTCCTGCAGGGTTTATTTAAGGCTTTTTAAGAACGGTTTAGTCCCTTTAAACATGACCTCTTGTCAAGCTAGAGAGTTACGAGGACAATAAGCCATCATTTGCTACATACATAAATAGCAAACAATAAGAATAGGTTATACATAACAGAAATGAGGAAAATTAAATAAAATGTGCTGAAAGTAGACCTGTGTTTTAATTAATACCACTGATCTATTATATTTTTACTCACCTGACTATGAAAGAACTTGACTGGTTGCTATTGTCAACAGCAATTCATTGCTCTTTGTTTTCGATTCATTAAGCAGTTAAATACTAACACATATTACAGACATAAGCAGCCTCTAGCACTCCAGATCCAGATTTAAGGGTTCAACTCTGTGCATGCTGAATACTGAATCGGAAGTAAACACTTAGCCAAGTCCTTTCTGTATGAATTAAATACCTATGCCCACCTACCATGAGTATCTCGTATGCATGCTGAGGGGGCTAGCCCCAATGAGGAGGATGAATTCCACACAGAACACAGCATCGAGCAGCTGACGTTCTTAGTTTAAGATCAGCGCCATCAACACAGGTGGTCATCACAGTAACTGACTGTTGGAAGCTCTGGAGCAGAGCATTTTGTACCTAATGGAATGGGTCATGTTGGAGGGTCTCCTGTATGGGCAACAACTCCACTTTCCATTTCCCGTAGCTTAGTAAATCTGGCCGTACACATTTTTTTTCAGATCAGAGAACATTTTTTTTTTGTTCTTGGATCAAAGAACTATTAGTAATTTCCTTGGAATAACCTATGAGGCAATTGTGGTTTAGCTTTTGAGAATGTATTTCCTATTTTAGTCACCATTACTAATACCCCTTATAGTCCAGGTCTTATATGGGACAGTGAACACGGTTTCAACCAGTGTTAAAACCATTCACACCACAGATTTGTCCAAGGTAAATCCTAGGTCACCTTTCACACTGACCCTTGTCTGCAGATGCAGAGAGTGATTCCCATCCCCCAGTTACAGGAACCAGGGTTGAACAACACAGGAACACCCTTTCACACTGCAGCGGATCTGGGTCCAACCAGGGAATAACCCTGGTAGTGATCAGGATAGCTGACCCAGGGCTCCCAACCCAGGTTGACCCATTCCCACCAACACACAACCTAGATTATTCCTGGGCCCATGCCTTGGTGATAAAAGGAGGATTGGCGTGTTCAGAGCTGTAGGATTAGTTATCTATTTTGAGACTGTTATATTATAAACAACCTTTATAAATACTAACCTTGTATTGGTCAGCTATAAGTAAAGAGCTCGGTTCTCCATTCATGCCAGGCAACAAACCTGATAACCCAATGCAAGTTTTTACATATACCCACATCTATGACTCTGCCAAAACGAGGCAGATTAAAATCTCCTATGATTATCTCTCCTTTGAATGCCATATAAGCGATATCTTGTATTATGGCATTGTCCATTTTTTCCTCCTGTCCTGGTGGTCTTTAATGCTTTTTAATGTTCACCCAGGTTACTGAAATATTCCTGATGAAAGTAGTATATATTCCTTCCTTCACATACATTAATCCAATTCTTTCCACGCCACTCCGCAACTCAGCCAAAACACTGCACAGTCTACTTCTATATACTGTAAAGCCACGCACTATCTGCTAAGCTGTAGGCACAAGGTGTAAGCTATAAGACCTTTCAGAAACTCAACGCAGGCCGTGGAGAATTTGTTGAGTTCACATAACACCAGTCACCAACCTACACACAGTGTGATGGGAATTGCTGTATACTAAGAGTTATTGGGTCAAACACAACTACTCCAAACTTATCCCCAAAACCGTACAAAAACTAGGTTTGGCTTGACTATAAAATAAGTATCTCAAAAAGAAATGTGGGAAAGTATGAAACCAATCATACTCCTATGTCCCTTAAAGCAATATCACATTTTTTTCTCCTGATCCAGACTTAATAACAGCAGCCAATTTGCACATGCAGTATGCATAAGTCTGACTGTGGGAACGCACTGGGCATGTGCGGAGCAGCTGTTACTCATTGTAACTCTGATCGTACGTAACTCCATACGATAGCGCGTGACATCCCTATGCAAGCCAAACATACGCATTGTGGGCAGCGGGAGGCAATTAAATTGTACAGAATGTGCTGGGTTAGGCAATTACCAGGGTCCACTAATTAAGGTGGTCTTCTATTTGGATATGTAGAAGTTTAACCAATGATTCCCAAACGTTTTAAAGAATTTAAGTTTGGATGCAAGCGTTTAAAAGGGAACTTAATGAACTACTGATTCCACGGTTCCAAAAGGAACAGAACTACATGCAAATTACCAAGAGTTAAGGAAATCAGCTGAGGGTATAAATGCTCTATTGCTCATAGACAGAGAGGGACTCATGCAAAGTTGTGGACACAGGGCCTGATTCAGAGGCTGAAAATAAGAACTTAAAGTTACACCTGGGCAAAACCATGTTGATTTCAGGGGGAGTCAAGTTAATTTTATTCTATGCATGCAGGGAGAATGCTTTGCTTTTACTTATTGCACACAGATACCTGATCAGCTTCACTTTTAAACTGCTAATTAGACTTGAGCTGGGAAACATCACCTTTTAACTATAATACTGTTGCAACAAATGAAATTTGACTCCCCTGAAATCAACATGGTTTAGCCCAGGTGTAACTTTAAGTTCTTATTTTTAATTTCTGAATCAGGGCCACAAAGTGGATTTTTTTGGATTTTTTTATAGCAGTTTTAACCAGGAAAGATGCATAAAGCAGTAAAATGATAAGTTGTATATCATTTGGGGTACGGTATGGGGCATCTGATGCTGGTTCAGGGTCCCTTAACACAATTTAAATGTGAAAAATATGCAATTGCACTAGTTTAGGGCTTATTGACTTGCATCAGCCCTTGTTTATGTACCTTTGCAAACATTACAGATGCTGGACGGTCATTGTTAAAATGTATGCATTAAACAAAAATTGTGCATGTTTTATGTGCGTATACTATTAACCACAAATGTCTGCCCAGAATGTGAAACCTATTGCTAGATCCCATGGAATACACGCTTCTTGGAAAATGCACAAACCCAGAACAGACACCTGCTTTTAGCTCACATAAAGAAGCTGCAGCTAGCACTTTATTAATACCTTTGTTCCTTGTAAATATTCAAATTTTGCTAATCAATATATTTCCTGTAAAATTGTTATTACTTACTACATAGGACTTCTATCAGCGTGGGATATTCTGTAGGAACATTTTTTACACCCAACAAGTCAAAGGACCATTCAATGGGCAGTCGAAAATCCTCCACATCACGAGGTAAAGAGACACCACATGATGTGGGCAATGTTGCATTTTAATATTCACGACCAATTGCGTGCAATATGGCCGCAAATACAAAGTAAAAAAAAATAAGAAAAAAAAATGAAATAAGTTAATGAACCCCTCACCCTTCAGCAACATAATAAAACTTAAATTACCACTGCACTACAGTCCGCAGCAAGCCTAGGCTGCCATAAAAAGCTTGGGCATGCCGGAGTACTCAAAGAGCCCATTGCCCTGACACATGGGCCCCCAATTAGAACATAGTTCCCCCGGTTGCAGTACCCCACTGCGATGGGCTGCTTTTAAAACCAGAGACAGCTCCGGAGAGGTAAGTAACCTATCCAGGGACTTTTAT
>WWET01000440.1:46435-97649 GCA_011038615.1 Limnodynastes dumerilii | reverse complement strand
ATATAGTGGTTTGTTGTAAACAAACTCCCAGCACATACTACCTATTAGTTTTAGATGAAAGATCACTTTAAAGCAGCCTTACTACTTAGTATTTACAATTTCCCCAAGAATTTTGCACCGGATCCAGAATCAAGAAGGACAGGTGACTTCCGCAGAGGTGCTTGTGTATTTACCCTATCATTTCGTACTGCTCATACACAGTACAGGGGCTTTCTAATTGGGTTTTTAGTCCTACTCTTACGTCAAAAACTATTTTTGGACCTACACACAAAACGGCAGGTGATAAAAGAAGTGGATAAGGCATTTTAAAATGAATCTCATACACTCCCATTGGTGATCTTGGCCCTGATTCAGAGTTTGAAAATAAGAAGTAAGTTACAATTGGGTAAAACTATGTTGATTTCAGAGGACAATTTACATCTGTTGCAAACAATATTCTAGTTCAGGGGTAGGCAACCTTAAGCACTCAAGGAGCCATTTGGACCCGTTTCCCACAGAAAAAAAAAACCTCAGGAGCCACAAAACTCTTTTGACATCTAAAATGAAGATAATACTTCATATATCGTTTTTTACCTTTATGCTATGTATAAGAAAAAAAACTAGTGTGTTGCATTTATGAAATCAATGTACCTGCTCCTAATATTTGCCCAGACTCTTTTTGTGCCCTCTTTTTTATGAATATCAGCCTCCTTTGTGCCCCCTTTATATGAATATCAGCCACCTTTGTGCCCCCTTTATATGAATATCACCCTCCTTTGTGTCCCTTATATACTATAAACCTTTTTTTTTTTTAAATGAAAACCTCACTTACCTGTCTTTATCTTCTGCTCCTTCCTCTGTGGCATGGTGCATGTAATGGATGCATGCCTCATAGCTTTATTCAATAAAATAGATTTGGTACTACAGGGCTCCCGTTATATCCAGTACCGTTATGCCGGCCGCATCTGTTATCAGATGCGGCCGGTGTCTGTGTGAGCCACGGTCACGGGGGTTCAGCGTGACCTAAAGCCCCCTAGGAGGGAGCCGCAGCAGACGGCTGAAAGAGCTGCATGCGGCTCTGGAGCCGCAGGTTGCCGACCCCTGTTCTAGTTGAAAGGCGATGTTTCCCAGCCCAAGTCTAAACAGTGTAAAAGTGAAGCTGGCCAGTATCTGTGTGCAATAAGCAAAAGCAAAGTATTCTCCCTGCATGCTTAGAATAAAGTTAATTTGACTCCCCAGAAATCAACAGGGTTTTGCCCAGGATGTAACTTTCCTCTCTTATATTCAAACTCTGAATCAGGGCCCTTATTACTCTTTCCTTCATGCTCACACACTCAAAATATTTCAAGAAAAACTGTACACTACAGGGAGATGTAAGGGACTAGCAAAACAGGAAAAGGTGCATTCGAGCAATACTAAGCTATGAAAACATGAGGTGACCTGGTTCAATGGAAAATCCAGCAGCAAATAGAATAAACCAATAAAATAATCCAATGCAGAAACTTATTACAAGGATTTAAAAAAAAAAATAAAAAATATTTAACAAGCTCAAGGTAGTCAGATACAAACCGTAAAGATGAGTACAAACTAAACAATTATCAGACAGACCGCCTCATTATTGTATAGATTATTGTACAGTATGTATGCACACACGACCAATGCATATCTGTTGTCATAAAATCAATTCAGATTGGATTCCAGACAGACCCATAGCATCACTAGAAATACAGCCCAGCTTGTGTAATAATAATAATCATAATTATAATCAGCTTGTAAATCAACCCTACCACTGTACAAGCCCTGGTACTGGTATTGTGAAGATAGGGGATCGAGCAGCATGAAGTACCCACAAAAATCATGTCTGTAGCTCCACAAAGAAAAATATAAATAAAGGCACAGTGTAATGTTAAATACCTTCATTAAAATAAATATTTCTTTAGACATATTTTCCTTCTACATTAGAAGGAAAATATGTCTCAAGACATAGGGTTGGCAATCTTTTGAAAACAATATTGGCTAGGCAAAAAGTAAACAAACAAAAACACCCTTGGGAGCGGTCTTCATCATATCAAGCATCCCAGGGTTAAAGCAGTTTACAGCGCACAAACTGTTAGCAATTCCATCAGTGCTACAGAGCTAACTCTTTAGCGACAGTGGCGCCTCCTTGAGAAGGCTGACCGTGCAGTAAAACCTGGTGCTGGTAGCAATAACAACTGTTAGTCAGTTTTTTATCCGCTTCCAGCTGTTGAGCCCATTATTAAAATTTGATTTACTTTCCTGCTGCTGTCTGCAGATATGTCTTGTGTGTACGGGCAGCAGATATATTCATGCAATCACTTTAACAGATATTTGTACTAATTGCATGTGTTGATTGCATAGTGTATTTGTGAGATATTATAACATTCTGTGTGCACAAGTTGCAAAGAAAAGATCGATTGGTTGGTCTGTAATCCTACAATGTATCAAGTGTGCAGCAAGCTTAAAGCTTGGTACAAACAGGCTGTTTTATAAAAAAAATCAAATGAATAAGAACAATAATACCCCAGATTGCAGGTCACAGTACACACTGGTAATCTGCACAATAATCTGCAGAAAAATTTACAGTGTGTACCCGGCTTAAGGACCATCCACTCACCATCATACATCAATTACTAAAAGGGTTTGACAACAGACAAGGTTGGTGTTACGATAAACAAATCCAAGCAGTTGCCCTGGGTGCAAAACCTTATGTATTAACTCTTTCTCATATCATTTAGCTTGTAAACAACATTGGTCAGGGCCATTTTACTGTATGACCCATGCCAACTCCTGGAAACCCTGCCCTACTAGGCCCTAAAATCCTAAGATCACATCAATGTTATCCTTTACAGAAAGGCAGCTGGCACTCTGTGGAAGAAGATAGTAGGCTTAAAAATTGAAGCATATAAAGGGGAGTTTGGATACACAGGGAGTCAGCTACAGTGAAAAAAATGTGACACTAACTGGAGCATACTAAGAACTATTATGGAGTCACATCTGTCACTAATGATGGCCCATAAAAACTATTAAAGGGACATGTTAATGTCTTAAAATACTGGGGATGGGGAACATTCAGGGTAATAAAAAAAAATGAAGGGAGATATAGGAATGATAGTGATGGTATACTACATAAAATTTAGGCAAGTAAGGTCGAAGAAAGGGTAAGTTGTTGATGGGACTCTGGGATATGAATGATGTGTACACAGACACAATTGTCCATATAAATAAACTGGCTTCAAAACATAAAAATTTATATTGTACTATCTGTATCATGTAAAATCTGAATATTTCAGAGCTTGCTTTAAGCACTAAAACACGTCACAATTTAGCTCTAAATTTCGCTATACACTGAAAGATATTTGGCAAATCAACATGTTCTGAGAGAGTCAAATAGTTTTGAAAGGCCTTAATACACCAACACATTTACCTTAAAGGTTCTTACAGTGCTGGCTACAGAGGAATGTTAATAAATTAATAAATCAAACATACTGAAAGATAATTGTTCAGAGTGGTCTGTTGATTTACCCAACTATCTATCAATGTACGGCCAGCTTATGATCAGTACCACTCAAGTGACCAGAAAAGACCACAGCAAAGTACACACCTTTATGATTTTCCCAAGCAGAGGCCAGAGCAAAAAAAATTCTGCCCCCCCCCCCCCCAAAAAAAAACATAACTATAGTTATACAAATAGCTGGGAAAATATTAAAGTGTATGCACTATCCAGTCACTGGGCCAAGCTCCCATTATTAAAAAACATGAAAGACAAACTATCGATAGTTAGACATATATTCACTAATTAAAACAATATCACTGGTTATAGTACTGTGATCATTAACATATTATTTGCAATGCTATAGGATATATTAAAAGAAAGAACTCTGTTCATGGTTACTGAATTTGATACACATAGTAACAAAACAATCATGAAATATTAAAACGTTACTCTATGAATGCACAAAATATTTTATTTGTTTCAAGATCAGCCAGTCTAGGAATGCATTTGCAGTAATGCATCGGATTATTACATTCTCACCTACAATCACTCCCGTGTAAATTTCATAATGTGTCCTACAACTTCCATAGGACCTGTAACAACGGCTAAGGAATAACCTGAAGAGCTTGCATTCCGTAGCCCGTGATTTAGGGGAGGTCATAACCTACCTCAGCATCTCAAACTTGCCCACCACGCAGCGAGAGGCCGCAGTGATAGAACAGAAGAATGATGAATCTCTGGCTTCGGACCCCCTTCAACACCTTCCCAGCGACTAACCCATTAGCCCACCTCTCCTTTGTGACGTCACAAAAGCTTGACAGGTCTTCTAGCCAATCAACATGAGGAGCGAACAATGGCCTGTCTGCTACTTAGCAGCGGCCAATAATATGTGTAGGCGTGGCTACATAGACAGTAGAAGGTGGCAACCGCTAATCAGACGAGAAAGAGGGCGTACCTATACTGTATTGTTGTTGTTACGAAAAGACCCGGACGTTAACCCATGTCCCTAACAACGGTAATCACGTGAGTGGCCTAATCGGCCATGGTGTTTTCTATGGTATGGTCATGTGACCAGAAAACCAGTCACATGATTGGGTATTTTTAGGTCATTGGTAATAAGTATTTCAGTTTTAAATGTTGAACAATGAATGACACTTCAATCAATTAACACAATGTTCTAATTCTGACCTTATCATTTCCATTGCTATCAATTGTTTTAATGAATTAATCAGACTCAGCCCATATTATTGCAGTAGTAAATTAACAGAGCATTTTGTACCTGTTTGATAATTTTATGTAATTTTATGTAAGGGCAGAGTATCTGCAAGATATAAGAAATACTTTCTGTCATACATAAGTATTTTTACATATTCATTATATTAAGGGGGAGTTGCCAGTTTAGCCTTACTTTTATGAAAGGAGCTGTTGTGAAAACAATAATTTGACATAACTTTAGGCAAGAGTGTAAAAGAGATTATTTCCTGAGTACTCTGGATAGAGTTTAAGCTTTTGAATGACAACAGGTGCCTCTGACTCTTAGAATTGTCACTTGAATCCCTTAGCTCCTTGTATTCATATCAGATGTTATTTGCTTATTTGGTATTGAATAGAGGTCTCTCTGACATTAATCAATGTAGTCATTTGCAGCCTCTTAGCTGGTTAGGGAGTTGCACTGTCCCTTGTTGTAGTTTTTAGCATCAGCTCTGACCACAGAAGACAGACATTTGATTTTCAAAGCAGGTATTGGTTTTATCAGCTGTCCCTGTTTATAGAAGTAATATGAGTTACTAGAAACCAAAAGGAGATGCACTTGTTAATATGGTATAGAACAGGGTTGCCGACTCTCCCGGAATGTCCGGGAGACTCCCGAAATTCGGGCAGTACTCCCGGTATCCCGGGAGAGCCAGCAAATCTCCCGCAAGTGACTTGAGGCCCGTGAAACCAAGGCCTCAAGTCCTGCCCCCCTGCTAGGCACAGGAAGGGAATTGATGACGCAATTTGCGGCATCAAGCCCCGTCCCGACCCCTATTTCAAGTAAAAACGGGGCAGTATGAGCCAGGGGGCGGAGCCTAATGGCACGATTTGCATAAACCGTGTCATTATGTAGTGCCCCCCACATGCGTCGCTAGCTCCCGGAGGGAAGCTGCCAAAAGTCAGCAACCATGGCATAGAATTAGGCTAGTACTATTGGAAGCAAAAAAAAAAATCTTAAGGGACATAGATATTGTTCCCTAGCCATTATTACTAAAACTTTTAGATGCATTATAATGACGTGTTCTCAGAATTGCATAAACTTTGCTTTTAGTATCTAATCGACGGATCCACATCTAAGATATCCAGCTGACTTATGTACGCTAGGTACAAAAGGATGCATGGGTTGTATTTTGTACCGCACTGCGGACACCTTGTGGCACCTTATAAACAATAATAATAATTCACACAATTATAATTGTATAGTAAGGGCTTAACGTTCATAGAAAGTGACGGCAGATAAGAGCCACATGGCTGCTCCAGTCTACCCAGTAAGTACACAAGGTAGTGGCCTATATAAGAATCAACTATCCATACATAAGAGAGGGGTGCGGGTCGGCGGTCAGAACGGCCCTTTTGGAAAAAGGCCGTTTTCAACCAGCCACATTTGAACTGGCTCTGAAATCAATTGCTCCTGCCCCACCGAGATGGAATTGAACATCCCCAGCATGAAACTGCAGTGGCAAGTGGTGAATATTTATCCAACCCTTATCCTCACTCTAACCCTCCCCTTCTGTAACGGGTGGTATACGGCGGCCTAGAATATAAACAGACCCACCCCTCACCCCAGAGGTTCCTACCCGATCCTGAAGAAGCCACCAGAGAAGACGCGCTGTTCCTCTTCCGGTCCCATGCGTGACGCTTTCTAATGCTGCAAAGGAAATACAACTATTAGTACTAAATCAACACCAGGAATACCTGTGGGAGAGAACGGAAAAACACCACGCAGAACACAAGTATTGATACTCACCACTGTCTCTATTTGTTGGAAGCTCTCACCGCCACCAGCCTCCACACCTACCAGAGACCTCTTACCACTGAGTACCGCAACCTGTCCTCCAGCACGTGTCCTAACACCCTTCTGACCATACCCCGGGCCTAGTGCCCGAACCTAACCAAGGGCTTAGTGCCCACTAACCAACACAGAGCCTAGTGCCATCTAACAAAGGACCTAATACCCTTATCTAACACAGGGTCTAGTACCCTTTACAAGAGAGAATACTATCTATAGATCCTAATGCCCTGTACTACAGGGGTCTAGAACCCCTCTACCTAATAGGGCCTAGCACCCTATCACACTATAGGGCCTAGTCCCCTCATATGAGGGTCCACACCCTCATATGAGGGTCCACACCCCCCTATGTTCATGGAGCCAGATCCCTGGTGGTCCAGTGGGGGGCGCTCAGTCCAGGCCAGAATTGTGTGTGTGGGGAGGGGGAAATGGTGGTGGCAGTGGGAAGAGGTCCTGGGCTTATTGCACTTGGGGACGGTCCAAGGGGCCACAGTAAGCTGCCATTGCCTAAAGGGGAAGGAAATGGTTAAATAATAGTCTCCCCATCTGGTGTCCTCCTGCGCGTGGCCTTCTGATCCAGGGTCCACTATCTTCAGCCTGTGCCTCCTGGCTTCCTTTGGCACTTCTCACAGACGCTGCAGGTACTTCTCTTCTTCTTGGCATTTACTTCTTCGGCCTATTCTGCCCTGCGCAGCTTCAGCTTCTGTCTTTGGCCTCTTCCAGTCACAACTCCTTTCTTCCGGCCCATGCGGTGGATTTTTTTATCCAGCCGCAGGAGTTGATAGGAGCCCTGATTTGCTTGCCACGGCACCGCAATGCACCCTGGGTGCCACAGGAGCACTTGGGTGCAGTGCTGCGGTGAGCCCTGAATGGCTCAATGCACTTTCCTTTAGTAAGATGGGCACTGCGAGCCCTAGTCAGAATTGATTGACCACCAGCTGGAGCTCCTGGTGCTCAGGACGGCATGCCAATGAATAGGTAAGTATGCTGAAAAATTAATTTGGCATACTTGCCCATTCATTAGGAAAACATTCTAATTAGGTACATATTCTAAATACAGACAGGCGAAAATGAGCTTTCATGGTGTATTTAAGAAATATATTTTGATTGCTGAGAACGCATCCCGTAAAAGAGCATTCCATACTATTCTACATGGTATAGATCAAAAGCTGAGGCTAGCGTACAGAATTTGTGATCCACATTATGTAGAATAGGGAACACTCACTGCTCTACTACGTACGGATTTATTTCCAATTATAAAATTGAGGTAGCAAGAGAAGGCACATCCAAGTAACACACTGTCTGACTTAGAAGCACCTCCGTATGGAGACAACAGTTGGAGTGTCTAAAGATGTACAGTGGCTGTAGCACCCTGCATGGGTTACAATCAAACAAGGTGCACTTAAAGTTTACCCAAATTCATTTTTACAGACAGAAAGGTTCGATGTAATAGTAACAGTCCAGACATAATATTTTCCATCACTGTAATCCAGGAGCAGTTCACTATCCTTCTCTTTGAATATTAGGATATAGGAAACAATTCCTATTTATCGGCGCCAGAATAAGTGAACCAGAAATGGTTAAGTGAAAAAATATGTATATATATATATACTAGTGCCTAGTGAGATGGGGAACTGACGGTAAAGGTATCAATAGATAATGATATGTATGTGAAAAAATATATTAGTGAAGATCCTCTCATACGCAGCTCTAGAGGGGACAGCCAATCCCCATATGAGGTAAAATCACAAAATAAACAAAGAGCAAAAGAGCGCAGATATGGAGGTAAATATGAATAACAATAATTTAATAGTACTAAGAACACCAATAAAACAAATAAATAAATGTAGCAGACAATAACAATATGACAAATGAAAATAAAATAACCTGGGCAGTGGGTGATGAAAATATGGAGTACACACGTCTGTGTACCCCTACGACAACAGGACCTGAGATATGTCCTAATCAGACAAAATAGTGCACTATTGAAGCCATCTTAAGAATGGTTAGATACCATGGTATAGGGGTGAGTCCAGTGTATGGTAATAATATATATAAAAAGTCAATGATGACTTCGAAAGGCTGGAGAAAAATGGCTATTATGGATCCATAGACAAAGGCAAAAAAAGCATCGATACTTGCGGGTCGGTGTATGGACGGTGGATATGCGGACAAACTATCCCTGTATTCCGGGGAGTAGGATGTAATCAGCCACAGCACTCTGAGTAATGGTGGAAATACACGTGGTGGTAGCAATCAAACGGACGGTCCGTGGGCTCAGAGAAAAGCAGAAGCGTCGGGTCCGGGGTAGGATGTTATCAACCACAACGTTCTGGGTAATGGTGGAATTGCACGTGATGGTAATAACAACAGGACCTGAGATATATCCTAATCAGACAAAATAGTGCACTATTGGGGCCATCTTAAGAATGATTGGGAACCATGGTATGGGAGTGAATCCAGTGTATGATAATAATATATGAAAAGTCAATGGTAACTTCGAAAGGCTGGAGAAAAATATCTATTAATGATCCATAGACAAAGGCAAAAAATACATCGATACTTGCGGGTTGGTGTGTGGACGGTAGATGTGCGGGCAAACTATCCCTGTATTCCGGGGAGTAGGATGTGATCAGCCACAACACTCTGAGTAATGGTGGAAATACACGTGGTGGTAACAGTCAAACGGACGGTCCGTGGGCTCAGAGGAAAGCAGAAGCGTCGGGTCCGGGGTAAGATGTAATCAACCACAACGCTCTGGGTAGTGATGGAATTACACGTGATGGTAATAGCCCAACAGCCGGTCCGTGAGCTCAGAGGAAAGCAAGGGCGTCGGGTCCAGATCACCCGGATGTCCTCTCGTCCGCAAGCAGTGGGATGCCGTAGAGGTCCTAACCACCAACCCGATTGGATGTGTGCCAATGTAAATAGTAGCACTGCAGATGTAGGTTATCCCAGGATCCGTTGAGGTCCACTGGCCAGTGTAAAAAATAAAATAAATAAATGGAATAGCACTCTGACGCGTTTCTCCTGTAGTAGGTTTTTATTCTTTGAATATTAATGCCATGTTGATTTTAATAAATACATTAGATTCATAAATACATTTATCATCATTCAAGAAAGGTAAAAGTTGTGCTCTTGAACTAAATAGCTGACCCTGATATGTTAACTAATATTCTTACACATTATATAAATTGCTGTATTTGCAGTAAGTTGTAGTCATCAGTGCCTGTCTGTGGCATTTAAAAATGTTTTAGCGACAACCACGGATCTAAAACAAGTTGTTTCTGGTATTATTTATTCTATCTTTTATTTCTGCGTGTAAATTATGACTCAGCTTCCACACTCAGGTTCTAATTTCAATGCAATAATTCAGCCCAGGGCTAAGTGTTAAAATAAGGATGTCTCTATTGAAGTCTAACACTAGCTTATATAATAGACCGCAATTTGCACAATGATTCAGCATTTAAGAATGTGTAATAAGATTTAACTATCTGAGGTACACATCTACACATTAGTTTCTTATATAAACAGATAGATATATAGATATAATCACATTTTTTCCACCATCTTATTGAGAACGTAAGGGACTGATCCAGAGTTTGAGAGTACTAACAAAAACAGAAAAGGGTGGAAATGTAGGGGAACATCTGGATTTGGCTCAGGAAACCACCTCTCAACACTAATTCTGTGTATACAGGAGTGTGGGTCCCCATAGCGAACGGCCCTATTTCGAAATGGCCCTTCGCTCCCAGCCAGTTCCAAACTGGCTGGGATATCGATTGCTTATGCCTCAATAAGGCATAGCAATCGATCCCCAGAGCACTGAACACTGTACTCCGAAAGGTGAGTTTCCCTCAACCCGCTACCTATCCCAAACCCTAAGTGTCCCCCCCCCTGCAGCCTAACCCTAAGCCCACAGCTTTATCCCTAAGTCCCTCCCGCAGCCTAACCCTAAGTCTCCCCCCACGCAGCCTAACCCTAAGTCTCCCCCCACGCAGCCTAACCCTAAGTCCCTGGTGGCGGCGGTGCTTCCGAAGATGAATGGGTGAGTATGCGAAAATTCTGAAAGGGCTGACATTTGAAATAGGGACAGCCGATAAACAGCTTATGGCTGTCCCTAATTCGCAATGAAAGCCTTAGCAGTGAGGACTCGTAACGGTATAAAGTTTAAATTTGTAATTGAACATGGTTTTGCCCAGGTGTACACGTTCCACCTGTTTTCTCTTACTATACTGTGCAATATTACAAATGAATCGTGCAAGATGTAGGAAACCAGGTACATTGCAGTCCTTATTAGGCACACTTAGATTGCAGAAAAACCTTTATGAAATTTCCTTCCCTCTTACAGAAACTCTAGCTAAGCTTCCCACTACCCATCTACAGAACAATCACACAGCATAACTGTGAGCACCACAGTATAAGGTGCACAGTGACTGCACATGGGGGCAGGGGACCTGATTCATACTTAAGTCCGCAAAGGGACTTGTTTGCATAAGTCTCCTTGCTTCTAACATCTGCGCAAGCACGTGCCAGATGTTACGCAGCGGATCTCCATGAGAACAGAACTCTATCAGTCTGACAGGGCGGAGTTTGCCATCTGCTTGGCAAAACTCTGTACAGGAGGCGCGGTTTGTCATACTAATATGGCAAAAGGGGCGGGATTAGGAATATCCGCACAGATCTGCCATTGTATGGAGGCAGATCAATGTGGTAGATTTAAGGTAGCCATCCACATGTCAGAGGGGAGTGACAGGGGTGTTCACTCCCCTCTTCTGTGTGTAATAACAGAACCCTGCACGTAAGGAAAGCATGCAGGGGTCTGAGTACGGTCCAGGATATACAAAACAGAGGGAGCTTGCTTTAAAAAATAAAGTCTAGGAGCCGGATCAAAATGCAAAAAAGGCATTATGGGCCTGATTCACACTTAAGAAGGCTTTAGGTTCTTAATTATATGCAACTTTGCTCCCTTGACATGCCCCCGGTTCCAGCTTCCTAACTGACTTACGAATGACTGCCATAGGGCTACCTTTTGTTTAGGTTCTTAGTTGTGTGCGTAGGGAGGCTAATTAAGAACATTTCTTCCTAACCGCACCCCAATTTACTCATTTAAATGCCTCCTCCACCCAATCTTCTTATCTTCTTTCTTAAGTTATCCCAACATGCCCCTTTCTTCTTGAGTCACTAGGAACCTAGAAATAGGTGTTACACGCCGCAAGACTTACCGCTCCCCGTCCCCTGTTCAGCGGCCGTCTCCCCGCTCCTGCAGACATGTCAATCACAGGAGGTAAACAGAAGACACGTGGTAGCGTCTCTGATACCTCAGGCGGGCGCGCGTCCTGACGCATAGCATTATACCAGCCGTCCTGTGCTCTGTCTATCATCCCATTGGAGGCCAGTAGGCTGCTAGCTTATCAGGGGCAAGCAGCCTCTACTTAAACTCGGCACTGTGCTCTGGCAGGTGCCGGTTATAGATTCCTGTTTTCAGTGTCTGTGCCTGCTATTTTCACTCTCTCTTGCCTAGTGCCTTTTTCTTGCGTTCCTGAGTGACCCAGTGTTTATCCTGCCTAGTTCCTTGCCTGCCTTTTCCCTGTGTTTCATATCCCATTCTCTACCCCTGGTGTATATACCCATTGTCTTTTCTCCCTGCCTAACCTGAGTGAGTCTGTGTTGGCCCCTCGGGGTCCCTCTGGTGTGTGTGTGTGTGTGTGTAAGAGCTAACATGCTAAGTGAGAGAGGGCAAATAAACAGGAGACACAGTGATGAAGACAGGGAGGGCAGGTAAGTTTAGGTGGAGGAAGGGTGGGCTAGCCTGAAGAAGTGGGTTTTGAGGGAGAGTTTGAAGGATTAGAGGGTGCTGGATTGCTTGATAGGATGTGGTAAGTTGTTCCAATGGAGAGGGGCGGCCCGGGAGAAGTCTTGGATGCGGGAGTGAGAGGTAGTTATCAGGTTGGTCACGAGGCGATGGTCACCAGCAGAGCGGAGCGGACAGGAGGGAGTGTGGATGAAGATAAGGGAGGAGAGATAGGGAGTGGTGGAGGAGGAGAGAGTCTTGTAAGTTGTGATGAGGAGCTTGAAAAGAATTCTGAAAGGGACAGGAAGCCAGTGTAGAGATTGACAGAGAGGGGAGGTGGAGGCAGTGCGTTGGGAGAGGAAAATGAGTCTGGCTGCAGCATTTAGTATAGATTGTAGGGGTGCAAGACAGACTAGGGGGAGGCCAGAGGAGAATGTTGCAGTAGTCCAGACGGGAAATAATGAGAGAGTGAATGAGCGTTTTTTCTAGCTTTCACTTTCCTATTACATACTAGAAAATGTCAGCTAGCATCTGATTGGTTGCTATGGGCAACATCTCCACTTTTGCAAACCCTCAGCTTAGTAAATCTATCCCCTGGAGAACTACCAAAGTCTCAGGGGATGGTTGGACTACTTCCATACTGAGTTGCAAAATGTGCCTGTTATATTGTCAACCTTGAACTCGAATTAACTTGTCTTTATTTGTTTTAGGCACTATAAAACATCCAGATAGAGTATATTAGGCATGTATGGCTAGAATGCAACCCCACTCAGCTCAATTCATGTGTCATAATTATGCAGCTTTTAGCTCATTGATAAGCAGTCTGACACACCTCAGGGGTCGTACAGGTAGCTCTGTAACTGTAGAAAGGGAAACACACTGCTTTTATAGCTACATTATCTCTTTATAACTACAATAGCTCAGTTCTAGCTGGATTTATTTTCTAAATGAGGCACATATATTGTAAGTTTAGTCCCAAAACAGAGACTGCAATATTATACCTGTTTATAGTAATATTGGATTTTCAACCTCCAATGCAACCCAGTTGCTATTTAAAGGCAGTACATGGTTAAAACGTATAGATTAAATTATGTTGACAAATGTGCTAATTGAAAACTTACTTTCTGCTGCATTTTCCAAATGTTAATTTCTAACTACAGTAGTATTTAAAAAGATTTATTACTAGAGAACTGTTTTTGACAATGTGTAATGTATTATGCTTATAGATAGCATAATATCTTTGTCAAGGCAAGAGCTGTGTGAATAAAATAAAGGCAACATGAAGGAAAACTTTGTATTTGTCAGTAACAGATGGCCCGATCTACATGCAATTGATTACTTGTTTTAACTTAAGTAGCCATTCTTTCAGTACCTGATTCAGATTTAGCTAAATGCCTGCTGAGCAGTCCCAGCAGATACAGCTGTCCTGAAATGATCTTTAGGCACAGACAGAAAGTGCTGTCAGAATTTTACTAATTGAATGAATAGCTTTTCTATGTTCATTCAAAAGTTGTGGATATATTATTTTAAGATGGTGATTTTTGTTTGTCTCTTAGCTCCTTGTGAAATCGTGAAACCACAAAACTAATTCTGGTTTCAAATAATAGTGATTTTGGCTTAAAATAAATTGCCCTTCATTTACTATTGCTATCTTACCTGATATATGAAACAAAACGAAAATTGCTATGCTGGAACAGACAAAAATACCCATATTAGAAGCAGACACAGAGACAAGTTGGCTGACTAAACTACAGACACAACTGGACACATATAAAACCAATCTGATTAAACGGGAAAAAAAGACCACAGTATTACGGGACTATCAGGACCTTAGGATTTATAAATGGCTTAACGGCATGGATAACCCACGGAGGAGAATTCATCCCTGTTTTAGACACAATCCAAAGTGACATTGATAGTGAACCTTCAACATCCTCTACCAACCCCAGCCAGAAACCCCCTTTAGGGGTACAAACCAGGTCAAATTTAGACCTGGCAAAATCAGGAGAGGGGGCCAGGGGAAGAGGGACAAAAACAAAAAGCACCAAGAAAACCTAATAGTGAATCTGTCTTCAAGACAACTCACCGCAGATGAAGAATCCCTATTAAATAAAGGATTGAGTTTTGTACTGACCAACTTTCATCAGAACATGGATTGGCGCATAGAAACTCCCAAATTCCAGCATCAATTAAGACTCAGGAAATTTTTTCAAAAATCCTTTTAAAAAATGCTCCACATTTAACCCCCCATCCAATGATATAGCGATCAAAAACTTCACCAAAATGTTAGAACAATCTACTACTCCATCTGGACCACCGACTATACCCAATCTTACGCAGGAAGAAGCCAAAGTGCTAAAGAATTTGAAAAATGACGTCAATCTAGTCATCCGCCCTGCAGACAAGGGGGGAGCTATTGTTTTACAAAATCGGGAACAATACCTCAACAAAGCTTACAGACAATTGTCTGACCAAACCACCTATTCATAATTGCGATCGGATTCCACTTAAACATAAAAAAAAATCCTTGGATATTCTTCTCTGCGAAGCATCTGATGACAAATTCATTGACAAATCAATGTATGAATTTATGATTACAGACTACCCTATTACCCTAAAAGAATAATCTGGTCACAATGGCAGCAGGTGTAATGTATTAGATTGACAATCAAATTTAGAAATAAAAAATAGAAGTAAACCTTCTTGCTGCACAAAGGACTACCAACCCTACATTGGGGTCTGCTCTACCCAATAAAGAAAGTAAACCAAATAGAAATTGCTGGGTGAGCGTATGTGGCAGCAAGAATAAACACTGAATGGCTCCTCTATATCAGAAAATATCAAAATTTATTACATCAAATACAATGAATAACACTTTAATAAATTTTGATATTTTCTGATATAGAGGAGCCATTCAGTGTTTATTCTTGCTGCCATATATGCTCACCCAGCAATTTCTGTTTGGTTTACTTTAAATTATTTGAAGCATTCTATATAGGTTAACTGCACTATGTGTCTGTTTTATCCTTATATGAACAACATTGAGGAACTAATCGGAGGACGTTATCAGGAGCAACTATCTGTCACGTTTCTTTCAAGAGAGGCTCCAGGTGAGCATATGTTTGGAAAATAATCCGAACCGTTCTTTATGAGGTAATTGCACTAGGCTGTGTTTGTTTTATTCCTATATGAACAACACCGCGGGTCCATATTGACGTCACCAGAAGCAACTACTTTTCTTACAGGCTTTATACCAAGAAAAGTTCCAGGCAGAATTGTACATTTGGACTTTGAATGATAAGACAACTCATGCGGACATAAGAGAAGAAAAGGTACTTTATTTGTAACGTGATAACAGAATTAATAGTTACAACAATTTTGAGGCATCGAACTATCGACCAATGGGATTTATACGCAAAAATTCTCCTCTTTCCTTGTTGGATCACGGGAACTCACTTGAGGTACGTTTGAATACTGCGGTTGTTTTTTTCATTGAGAGACTTGCCCTTGGACCTACCTGTTTATTCCTGCTCTTACCGAAGTGTTCAATTGACATTAGGTACCACTCATCTATTTATATTTATTATCTGCTGTATTTATTCACCATACTTACCTGTGTATACTTACCCGTCAAGAGTTACAAGTTCATAATCTAGCGCTATATACCTTACAAGTTTATTTCCAAATGGCTAGGACACTCCACACAACACAGGACAGTTGACAGCTCTAGTCAGAGCAATGTTTTGTAATGTAAATGTGTCAGCCATCCAGCGTGTGTGTGTGTGTGTGTGTGTTTTCTTCCATTGAAATCTTTCAGTATAAGCACGTATTGTGCCACCCACACAAGATGGGAATGGATCAGAAGTCTTATGGTAAGGTCCTCCCATCATAACTTTGTGCAAGTGAGGGGTCATGGTCTCCCCATGCATTTTCTTGGGATGCTGGATAGGCAGTGGAATAAAACATGCTTGGGTCTTAATGTCACATGTAAAAAAAAACTAAATATTTCACAAAGTGGATTAATAACTAAGAGGCCATGAGAGGGTGAAGTGCTATGGCAGCAGGGTAGAGACAGGGAAGAATAGAAATGAAGAAAGGATTGAGAGTAACGTGGCAAGTATAGGATTGGTTATTGGTAAAGAAGGTAATATAGAAATTAAGTGTTACATTACTTCCCTAACATCATGGTCTGTTATAAGTATAAAACTTATTTGTAGGACTTCCGGTGGGCGGCGTGTCTGGAACAGCCGCGTTTTACTACAGCTCCGTCCTGCTGCCGATGATTAAAACCTTTTATATGACAACAAAACCTCAGAAACCCCATAGCCTGGGTTTGGAACGACCAGGGTACACGCTTACCTGGTCTGGAGTGAGCAGGGCGGCGGGCATTACTATTCAGCCCCGGAGTCTGACCCATGTGAGGTCCCAGAGCAGCCGACACTGCAGCGCCAGGACGCATCGAAGCAGCTAACAGAAACGTGTGCTGCACGAGACACAGTCCCCGACGCGGAGTGCTTGTGGTTTCCCACCGCTGAGAACCGGAGATCACCGGCGGTGAGTAGGGGTGCCGGACACAGACATTGGAGGAGCGAGGTCGGTAGTCGGAGGAGCAGCGCGAGTGGAGGCTGTCAGCAGAGCCTTGTCTGGACAGTTCACATCGTTTGCCATCTGGCCTGCGGGAGAACCATGAGTTATGTCCCATGACATAGGGGAGAACCATGAGTTATGTCCCTTGACATAGGAGACGGATAGGAGAGGGAGGCAAACAAGCCCTCAAAAAGGCGCGAACGCCATTTTGGTTCAGTGTTGGTGGTGTCTGGCGGAGTGTTGTGCACAGCGTGGCCTAAAACGTTTAAGCCCACTTTAAATACATTATTGGGGGGCCTTGGACACTATGTTTGAGAAGGGTACCACCTTACAGAGCCTATGTTGAAGGAATCCTGGTGTATAACGGCGCACTAATTTCCCGCCAAATCCTTGTCGGTCGGCCATCTTGGTTTGCACAGTACATCCCCTGACTGAGCTGGGAGTCTTTGGAAGGGTGCAGCACCATATTCTATTTCTAATCATTTGGTGTCATTGGATAACTTCTTGTGGCCTGGAAAGGTCTAGATAGAAGAACTTACCCAAGCTAGTCCTCAGTTTATTCTTTCTACTGGCTTTGGCCCTCTAACATAACGACAAGACAAACTGGCAGGCACCTAGAAGTCATCTCTTGGTGCCTTGGTGGTCACCGGCATCAGTATCCCAGTGTGGACGCTGTCAGTAAACCCATATTATACAGCAGACTGTTAGACCATTCGCAGTATTGAGTGCAGGAACTCCCTGGATTGCCTTTGGGGCCATACAGCCCTACTTGATCTCTTGCATGGCTTGCTAAAAGCTTGATTGACTGAAGTGGAGCTTTTTTACCTACCACACCTGAAGCTGACATATGTATGTTTCCCAATATTCCTGGAGCCACTGCAAGGGGCCACTTCCAAGCAAGTGCCTGAGTCGGTGAGCATATGTCTTGAAAATAATCTGAACCGTTCTTTATGAGGTAATTGCACTCTGAGAAGGCACTGTGTTCGTTTTATTCCCATATGAACAACACTGCGGGACCATATTGACGACGTCACCAGAAGCAACTACTTTTCTTACAGGCTTTATACCAAGAAAAGTTCCAGGCAGAATTGTACATTTAGACTTTGAATGATAAGACAACTCAATGCGGACATAAGAGAAGAAAAGGTACTTTATTTGTAATGTGATAACAGAATTAATAGTTCCAACAATTTTGAGGCAATTTTGAGGCGTCGAACTATTGACCAAGGGGATTTATACGCAAAAATTCTTCTCTTTCCTTGTTGGATCATGGGAACTCACTTGAGGTACGTTTGAATACTGCGGTTGTTTTTTTCATTGAGAGACTTGCCCTTGGACCTACCTGTTTATTCCTGCTCTTACCGAAGTGTTCAATTGACATTAGGTACCACTCATCACACCTTATCTATTTATATTTATTATCTGCTGTATTTATTCACCATACTTACCTGTCAAGAGTTACAAGTTCATAAGCTAGCGCTATATACCTTACGAGTTCAAAATCTAGCGCTATATACCTTTTGATTTCCAAAGGACTAGGACACTCCACACAACACAGGACAGTTGACAGCTCTGGTTCAGAGCAATGTTTTGTAATGTAAATGTGTCAGCCATCCATCCAGGATTAACAATATATATAACGCTTTACGCATTCCCCGCAAACTATGAGTTCTGATGGAGTTGAAGTCGTGTGTGTGGGGTCTTCCATTGAAATCTTTCGGTATAAGCATGTATTGTGCCACCCACACAAGATGGGAATGGATCAGAAGTCTTATGGTAAGGTCCTCCCATCATAACTTTGTGCAAGTGAGGGGTCATGGTCTCCTCATGCATTTACTTGGGATGCTGGATAGGCAATGGAATAAAACATGCTTGGGGCTTAATGTCACATGTAAAAAAAACTAAATATTTCACAAAGTGGATTAATAACTAAGAGGCCATGAGAGAGTGAAGTGCTATGGCAGCAGGGTAGAGACAGGGAAGAATAGAAATGAAGAAAGGATTGAGAGTAGCGTGGCAAGTATAAGATTGGTTATTGGTACAGAAGGTAATATAGAAATTAAGTGTTACATTACTTCCCTAACATCATGGTCTGTTATAAGTAGAATAAACGTATTTGTAATTTATGTGGTTACTTTAGACATACAAATCAGTCATATTAAATATATTGTTATTCTGCTTTAAGGCAGCTGCGATATGACATAAAAGGAGGAAATGTAATTACCTTGGCCCTACTTGTATAAAAAGCATTAAGTTAAACAATGTGTAAATGAGTAAGCTCTCCGGCTTTGAGCATTATAGTTGTCACAATATCTGTTACTCATTCTGAAAGATATATTGTGGTTGAATTTCATTGGTTCACATATGCTTGTGTCTAATAATGATTAACATCGCTGTAATTAATCTTCTCTGGAGGCACAGTTTGAAGATCTTGTCCGCTTCCCGAGTGCTACACCTCTGATGAGATCATGGTTGTGATAATCATGTTGCTTATTTAGTAAGAGGGTACAAACAGTTATGTACTTATGTACCATGGTATTTGTGTGACACAGGGCTGTTTGTAATAATCATATGGGTACTGTTTAATCACTGGAATGTCGGTTATGCCTCACTGATAACGAAAGGTGCAATCTCCAGACGCCAAGAGATCCAGCTCATTAAATCACTGACAAGCGTTGAAGTGAGGAGCATTATGGGTTACTGTGTAATCATCTTGGTGCTAAAGCACAATTGATAACGTACCTAAATATATGCTGGCCATGTGCATATCTTAGCAATTTTATTTGAATTCCGCATGCGCGATCCATATGTTACGCACGGAAACCTATCACATACAGAGATCAACTCCATGCCTAATGAGATCCGTAAGAAGGACTGTGCCAGTACTCCATAAGAAGGAACTTAAGAAAAGCAGGCGGGGGAAGGCACGGAGAGATAAGGTAGCCCTACGGAGGCAGAAATCAGCAAAAATCCTAAATGCACTTACAACTTAGGTGCATAGTTTAGCAAATATGTATGTACTTATTTTCTTCTTATCTGTAAATCAAGCCCCTTGTTATTTTCTTGCCTGGCAACTACAAACAGAGAGATAACTTAGGCTATCTGACAAGAGGGCAAAGTTGTTCATGCAATCACCACTTCCACATTTGTTAATGAATTAACAAGACATGTACTTACTTTCATAGTATTACATATTACCCCATAATGGGCCTGATCCAGACCTACGCCGATGCGCTGTGCTTACTAAAGCTGTGCTTAGTAAGCTGTGCTTAGCGTATCGGCGTCCACTCTCCCCCCCACTCCCCCTGTGCGGGCGTATTTCCCATTGCTTACGCCGGCTGAAAGCTACCCTAACTTCAGCCGGCGTAAGCAATGGGTAATACGCTCGCACATGAGCGTGCTACCGCTAAGCCCTCCCTCCCTCATTATATTACCTCCCCGGCCCACCTTCACTAACCTTAACGTAGGGACGCCCCCTCCAGCGTCCCTACGGACGCCCGATCATTGATCGGACGTTGCCGTAGCTATGCCGGGCAACATCTGCCCGGCGCATGCGCAGATCAGCTTTTCAGCCGATCTTACGCCTGCTGTCCTAGCGACGGCGGGCGTAGGTCTGGATCAGGCCCAATGTGTGTAACTTTACAGTGAGATACAAGCATTATTCTGTCCCGTTTGCTCTCACTCACCTGTAGCCTTCCCATGCAATCCACCCCCTCAATCACTTATTAGTGCACTTTACATACAAGATTTTCCATGATAAAATGAAATAAAATGCAACCACATCGTATAAACTTAGTTTAAAACAAATACATTTTAAACACTTGTTCTCCAGTTATATGTGCTGGTATAATGCATATTGAATAGGCTATGTTGCCATATTTAGTTTCTAACTTGATTCATTAAAGATACATACTTACATACATACATATATATTTAATAGTTTTGTTATTTCCAGAGCAATTTACAAAATGTAGCATATAAAGTAGTGTATAGGATGCAATCACTATTTTCTGCAGGGAGGAAACATGTAAACTGCACTCTGTTGCATCACTTAACTGCTGATGTATCTAGCTACAATTTCACTGCAACTGAAGCAAGCAGAGCAGTGTAATGGGCAGAGGAATGTCTCAGACAAGAGATGATGCTGTATTGGTCAGTACTGGGGTATCCTGTATAACAGCCCTTTTCCTATATAGTTGAGTATAACAGGTAATCCAGGGATGAATGTTTTGGCACAGACATATAAGTGCTTTATAAAAACTAAAACATTTAACTTGCACTCTCTTTTTTTTTTTTTTTTAAACAGTTAGTAAGTAAAATATTGCCTTATAATAAAACGCTATTTTACGTGAAGCACTAACATGACTTTGTGCAAATACTCTTTCTTTCTGTAAAAGCAGCTATTTACCAAGGACATTTAATGGGTCATCGAATGCAGGGGGAGAGTCTTTGGGCAATGGTTTTGTTTCTATTGCTGGCTGATTTGACTTCCCTTTTGCTTTTTCAGTCTTTACATTGGAAATTGATGTTGAAAATATATCATCTGCATGAAAAGAAACACACTGAGTTACTTATATAGGAATAAAGCATCCGTGTCATTATCTATCATACATGGCATCATTTATCCTCAGCAAAGTTATATTCCCGGGTAGTCATAATTTGACAGTAACTAGTGGAGACAGAATAAACACATTGGGCCAGATCCAGAATGCTTGTGAGCGAATTTACGCGCTGCGGAGACGTAAAATCGCGTTTTGATAAGTACTGCGCATGCGCACCATAGAAAATACGCTCCGTAACGTAGCGTAAATGTGAACGTATGGGCCATTCACGTACATGTCACCTAAATACTTACGTGTGGGCGTGCCAATTTTACGTTAGTCAAAATGACATCTAAAATACGCTATATAGGTGGGGGTTTGTAGTTAAAGTGTACAGTATGGGCGTGCTTAGCTGCGTAAATACTTGTTGCTCATATGTACGTGGGCAAAAGTTAAGGTAGGGCTTGGAAAACGTATCTCGGACAAAATACGTACATTCAAGGGGTGTGCCAAGGGGAGTGTATAGAAGGTACGCACACGAAAATACGCTACGCGAGTAAATGTATGGCAAGCGGAGTTCTGGATCTACCCCATTCTGTGTAGTCATTTATATAGGGCCCTATAATGAGAATTACCATACCAATGAGCCTACATATAACAATCATTTTGACACCTAGCAATTAGGATCTATATTATATACGCGTCTAGTGAGAATACTAGAGACGATCATACATACCCATGTCATCATCAAATATGGACTTGGGCTCCACCTTCTTTTTTGACTTTTTCTCCTTCGGTTTGTGTGTCAGATCAGCAAAAATGTCCATGTTATCATCATCAAACAGACGGACTTCTGCCGCTGGTTTTTTCTCTTTTGGTTTCTTTATGGGTTTGATGGCTTCAGCTGCAAATATGTCATCCTAAGGCATACACAAGAAAATATATGATCAGTATTATTGCAACGGTGAAGCATTAAAAAGCAAGATCACTAAAATTTTGAGGCATTTTGTAGCTTACTGAGCACTTGAGAAGCTGTATGGGTTGACACCTGGTGATGCGAGGAATCAGGCAGATAGCGTGTGCATTGTATAGACAAGGGTGGCTTGTTTTTCAAGGGGACACTCAAAGTTTCCACTCACAAAATATTTGAGTTCTCTGCCTCCTTAGAGCTCCCAGATCTGGTTACATCATTATACTTACAATTACCACATTTTACAACATTCCACAAGCACTGCTGAAGAAGCATTTCTAGAGTGACCTTAAATGGGTTTTTTTGTATTTATTTTTTAATTTTATTTTTTAAACAAAGCTTTAAAAAAAAATAAAAAAAAAGAATTAAAAAGTAATGCAGATAAAGAAGACCCATTCAAATGCCCCTTCATCCCCTGTGCTTCGAGCCCTCACCTATGTCATATCCTTATACTGTAGTGACAATAAGGAGCTGCAGGCAACACTGCTGCCTTTCAAAGCTTGTAGTCTAGGTTATAAGCCATACTGTACAATGTGTGTGTTCCCATGAGTCTGGGATTTAGAAACATAGAAAGTGACAGCAGATAGCCACATGGCCCATCCAGTCTGCCCAGTTGTTTATTTAAAACTATATTGAACCTAGTCCCTATTTACCCTTAATTTAGTTTGGGATTTAGGATATCCTTATATTTATCCCAAGCATTTAAGTCATAGTTTAAGTCACATGAAATAATGACTCCAAGATCTATAATGATATACTGAGCTTATGGGTTTTTGTGCCCCAAGTGTATGATTTTGCATTTTTTGGCATTAAACTGCATTTGCTAAACTCTTGACCATTCCTCCAGTCTACCTAGATCATTCCTCATTTTCTGTACCCCTTCTGGCTTGTCTATCTACCCTGTTACATAACTATGTGTCATCTGCAAAAAGGCATATTTTCCCCTCAATACCACAGGCAATATCACCTATAAAGATATTAAATAGCACAGGTTCAAGTACAGAACCCTGGGGTACTCCACTGGTTACCTTACCATCCCCAGAAGGGATTCCATTTACTACAACCCTCTGTTGTCTATCCTGTAACCAAGATTGTATCCATGCAACTATCTTTAAATCCAATCCCAAAGTTTCCAGCTTATTTAAACAGTCTGCGATGTGGCACAGTGTCAAAAGCCTTGCTAAAATCTAGATAAGCTATGTCTACAGCTCCCCCTTTATCTAATACTTTACTGACCCAGTCAAAAAATGCAATAAGAATTGTTTGACATGATCTTCCCCCAGTTAATTCATGCTGTAATCCTGTAAATTACTGGATTCAAAATACTGTACAATTTGTTCCTTTAACAGTGTTTCCATCAATTTCCCTACTACTGATGTGAGACTCACTGGTCATTAGTTTGATGCTTCTTCCCTACTTCGACTTTTATGCAGAGGGACATTTACTATTTTCCAGTCTTCTGAAATCCCCCCAGTAATTAGTCACTGATTGAATAATTCAGTTAATGGTTTTGCCAGCACCCCTCTAAGCTCTTTTAGTATCCTCGGATGTATCCCATCTGGTCCCATTGATTTGTCCACTTTCAGCTTTGAAAGTTCTTGTAATACCTGCTCCTCAGTGAAAGTAGTAGTAATTGCCCCCATTCAAAAGTGGACCCTTCCCCTCTCTTTCTTTTGTTAATATTGATCATTGAAAATTTAGATTTTCTAGTAGGTTGATGAGTAAGTATATGTTGTAAGTCTACTGGGAAACAACTGATTATAAAGATTGTATTTACATAGCACCAACCTGTTCACATTTATTTAAGCACAACTTAGAATGTAATTGGAGAGGGATGGAGATTGTTTGGAGATGGATAAAATTTAGTCCTGAGACAGTTACATACTGTTTAGTGCCCAGCTCCCAAGACCTCATTCTAATCTATGGTCATTCTGTCCCACAGACAGCTAAAAGACAAGCTTTTAGATGCCTTAATATTGAGCCTGATTATTCCATCCGTTGAATATATTATAATTGTATGAATATTTAAATAATAATTTTTAAATCCAATTATCATTTTTAAAGTAAAACCCTGTGAATGTGTGCAATGCATGTGCATAGGGTTAGTTTATACAGCAAGGAAAACATTCAAAAAGATATGTAACCAGTTGCTGCTAACGTCACTGTCAGATTGAGGCTGATCCAGAGTTGGGAGTAACAGAAAAAAAGAAACATTGAGCTGCAAGAAACATATATAAAATGTGAAAAGCAAGCGTTGTTGTGTAGCTCAGCTCTGAACTCATTTCAAAATAAAGCTGTTCAGTATTTGTATGCCATAAGTTACATCATTCAGTATTTTCCCTGCATGACATTAATAACATTCATTTCCACTCCTCACATTGCAACATGGTTTGTCCAGAGGCAGATTTGGACTTTTTTGTGCAGTTACTCTTGATCTGCTTCTTATTTCCTATTTATGGGTCGTATTCACATCTAAGAGCGAGTTAGGTGCAGATAGATCCGCACCTAACTCACCTGTCCAGCCCCTAACCTGAACCCATTTTGAGGTATCTTATGGCACTTACGAGTACCATAGGGATACCTCTACCCACCCAGGCCAAATCCCTCCCACCTCCCCCTTCTAGCTACACACTCCCCGAGGCGGCGTTACGTTGCCTCTTTTTAGCTAAACTACTTTAAAGACCGCACGGAGGCAATCTACGTACCTAACTGGAACGAAGATTGCGTAAATGACCTACTACGCATGTGTCATTTCTTAAATCTACGTACCTACAAAGCCGGAGCTTCTTAGGTGTGAATACAGCCCTATATGTCCAGATGTAGACTCAGGTGTAATATTGTGCGCTCTCTGAGTCAACAAATAAAGATTCATAGTGGTGTAAAAAAGGCTTTGGTTAAAAACAATAATGCAGATTCAAAAATAAATAAATAAAATACCTCAAATAGATCACTGGTTAAAGGCTTAATCTCTTTTGTGGGGACAGGCAAAACATCCACTTTCTTTTGAGGTTTCTGAACCACATGTTCATCTACAGGTTCACTGTCTATTAGAGAGGAGGGCTGGAATGCTTTCTTGGAATTGCTTTTGATTACTGTAAAGGGGTCATCATCGCTACCATCAACTTCCTTCACCACAACAGAAGTCTTTTTTCCCTGATCCAAGGTAGACTTCTTAGCAGCCTCATTACCAGGAGAGACTCCCTTCTGTTTGGACACAACTGGTTCGGGCAATGAAGATTTAGCAAAAAGGTCAGAACCAAATAAGTCATTTACATCAGGGGTCAAAGGATTTACTGGAACTTTTGTGGTTGCTTTTGATTGCACATCGTTCTCTGAAAAAGACAGTTTCATGGTAGAGACATTTTCATTTCTGGATGACCTTTCATCTGATGCAGCTGATACTGGTGTTGACTCAAAAAGATTTTCAGAGTCCCCAGACTCTTGAGAAGAAAGTTTTCTGCCCATTCGAGTTGGAGGTCTTCGTTTGCCGCCAACTTTGACACGAGACTGTTGATAAAAAATTATGCAGAATACATAATAATTAATAATAATTATAATTAAACAATAATTTGAAAAACAGGGATGTGTCGCAGATATGTAATTCAATTAATACTTCAAAAGAAACCCATTTTGCCTATTTGTCAACCATCATCTCCTTACAAATTAAGGCCCGTATTCAGAGTACCGGACGTATAACATATGCGATTTTTACTACTGCACATACGTAGTAATTTTTTTTACGCAATCTACGGTATGTATCTCTTTCTTACGTAGATTGCGTAAATGCGGTCTGAAAGACGTAAGAAAAAAAGATACGTAGATTACGGTAAAAATTGCGTATATGTTAAACGTCCGGTACTCTGAATACGGGCCTAAACTTTTTCTGCTGCGGAAGAACCATCAAGATAAGACAATGACAAACAGACCACAAATGGATAAAATGGCTTAAGATTTGTTCATAACTACTCATACAAAAGCCTCAGCTCTCATGTATTAAAAAGCTTTTCTCTTGAGAAACTAAAGCTGGGTACACACTACATAAAAACGTACAGATGTGCGATCTTAAAGGATTTCACTAAAGACTGAACATCCCGATGAGCGTGCAGATTTATACATACACAATGACACAAGAGATCTGCATATCTGATCTGCTCATCTGACATTTTCCATAGCTAATCATGAAAATTAAGTTTATAAAATAATAATACAAAGTTCTTTGGTCCAATTAAAGAAGATTGTGGGAGTGTAAACATTAATATAATATTTACACAGCGAATTATCAGGTAATTGGCTCAATAACTGAATGAAAATGCTGTACCCAGCTTCATTTTAGTGAGGAACACACCTGTGGTCATCAAGAATGCTTCTTTTTGCATGGAATTTTGACAAGATTGCCCATGAATTGTGACTTGGTTTATGTTTTTTGTATAATTTATGTAAAAAAAACCTGAACAATTCATGATTAAATTACATAAATAAATAAAAATATATAAATGACTTCACTGTGATGTAATTATATAGGAAAGAAAACAGTCAATAAATGATCTTGGTAACATTATATAAGCTGTATGCATAAAAATGCATTCTCATGCCATCCATAAGACAAGCACCCTTTATCCACACTCTTGGCATTGTATACATTAAACAATGCTTCATCTCTATTAAATAAAGCCCTGTTACCTAAATACACTACAGGCACGCCATTTATATAGTGCTAATAAAGATGGATACTGAAATACCTTATTAGCGCTGTAAAGGGTATCAACTTGAGCTGTGGTGTCGAAACTCACGCCCTCAGCACTTTTGCTGACCGTGTCTGAGCTTTGGGTGCTGTCTGAAACTGTTGGTACTGGAAAGTCAGTCTCTGGAATAATGGATCTTGCACTGGACAATTTGGGAACTGCACCTGGTAACAATGCTGCCGGATTAATGAGCAAATTTGCCTGCAATAAAAAAAAAAAAAAAATCAGCATTAGTTTATGGTGCTAACATTTGCTGCAAATGAAACGTTAGCTCTCATAGGTCCTGCAGCAATAGCAGAAGTACAGTAATTGTAGTAAAGGATATTACAGGGAAAATTGTGCCGAGAAGAATATAAGCTGCATGCACTATCCAAGGGAGTCCAGGTTTTAAGCACTTGCTAGTAGGGAGAAAAATACAGAAATAACCATAGTTCCCAAAGATGCAATCAGTGGACAAGTCCTGGAGCAAGAGCAGAAGAATAAAGCAGATTATTAGGATATAGTATAGTGTTCTATAGTTACTTGTAACTTTCCAATCCGTGAGGAAGGACTTTTTGTTTTAATTGGTGCCGGATCTGTGGGTTTCTGTACAGAATGAAAATGGATTAAATGTTATCTAACTCATGAGAGCACCTTGATATCGTACATAGTAGTTCTGTGAATATTTGTTGTAATGTTGCAGACTTTAGGTATTACACAAGATAAAAGTGTTTGTTTCCATCTCTAGATGTTTTGTGATGAATGGTTTTCACTTATTGCTGTGTTGCACTCTTTTCCAATGTCAGTCACAGCAGTGCCCTAATTCCTTACTGAACAGAAGCTCCTCATCTTGGAACACACCAGTACTCTTTCCATGTGCGACCTTATCCAGGGACTCCTAGAAAGATTTCGCTATTTCCATCTGTTACATTAACTGAACATTGTGTATTTTCTCTTGCCCCTCTATGGGCTGTAAGTTAAAATACATGATGTAGCTCATATGATGTGCTGCTCTGGAGGCACAATGTGGGGAATGGAATCTAACTTGTACAATGTGCATTATAGAGAGGCCTAGTAGTGCGAACACCTGATGGACAGCCAGCCTCCTGAATGCCTTTTATTAAAAAGCATTTCATTTCTACCAAACAACGCATTCTGAATTGAATGAAGTCTTAGCTTCTATTGCATCGACAGTGTGCAAATATTAAGTCCGTTCACTAAATTTAGGCCACCTTGATAATTATTAACACATTTTGTCATCACATTGGATAGAAAAATGTTTTAGCATTTGAAAATTAATATGGAAAAATCCCTTTAATTTCCAGAATATTTACCTCGTTAATCACCGGTAATCTGTCAGATTCTTTAGATGATTCCAAACTCTCCTTTTTTATAACTGGTTTCTTTTCTTGCACTTTCTAAAGTGAGAAAAAAAAATGCAATGTCTAGAGAGGATATAGCCAATGCTTAATAACTACACACTGGATCCACAGTTCCGATCTCGCTGCACTTGGTGCTCCCCACACAGCTGTACTCTTGCTGGATCCTCCTCTGGCTCATTCAGATTTACGATCTTAAGGTAGGGACCTTAAGACTTCTCTGCCACCCTCGCGTTAGATGAGGCTTGGCATATTGGTTACTGTGGAAGGCAAATAGCATGCCCCCTGGGTAACACAGGTTATTAATATTGACATTAATTTGATCCAGGGTATAGATTTATATAATAACTACTCTAGCAGACCCACATGAGTCCAGCAATGTCCAAGTTGTTCAGTATGTATACTTTGCTAACATTAATGTGTGTAGTGAAATTTGACATTGTTACTGTTGCTCAAGTATATATGTACTGGCTTTTTAAATAGTTTTTTTTTATATACTGCTAAAATTTATGTAAATAGGGCTACCACACAAATAAATGGTTTCACCCCCAGCAGAGGTCCCCAAGTCTCCAAAACAGCTACTCTAAAACAGCACCTCCTCTCAGCTCCTAAAGTAAAAATACATGATATTTGACCCAAAGTTAGGACTCTGGCAGTATTAGAGTTAGGACCACTGAAACAGAGGAGTCTTGTAGTGGCTGGTGGCTTATCACATATTTGCAAATGTATGTAACAAATTCTCTGACTTTTATTTTAAATATAGAATAACATAGATTGTTACTGGTTAATTGCAAGAGTGCTGGGGAGTCTTTTTTGTATCTATATCTATTTTTCATGTTTTTTATTAATGTATAAATCCATACCGGTGGCTTTTTGGGTTTAGCTGTACTGAAGAGATCATCATCTTCATCATCTCCAAACAATCCCACTCCAGCTGATAATTTAGCATTGCTGGGTTTCTCAGACTGAAATACACATAAAGCAAGTCATTATCAGAATAGGAGCACAGCTGAGACACAAGGATAATGTCGGGAGACATTACTGTAAACAAGTAAAACTTGATATCAGATTAAAACAGAGAATTCTTTTTTTTTTTAAGCTACGGTACTGACTACAGTAAAAGTAGATATAGAAGTTATTATCTTTAAATTGTTCTTTAATGTAAACTATACCCAAAGTTTTATAAGAAAATGACTTACTGATTTTTTCTTGGTGCTCGCGAATAAATCTACATCGGGATCATTATCCTTCTGTAATTCCTTACTGAACAGAAGCTCCTCATCTTGGAACACACCAGTACTCTTTCCATGTGTGACCTTATCCAGGGACTCCTAGGAAGATTTGGGAGGGGGGAATACTTTATATTAAACATTAGGGGTAGGACTAAAGAACGGAATGCGTACAGAGGTCTTGGTCCGATCCAGTGTGCTGACAGCAGCTCTTGACCCACATAGGTTTTGCATCTTTGTGGTAAAGCCACATCTTCCTTAACCATAACTATATAAATCTCACTTTTTTGATGATGTTTATCAATTGAACACAACAGTGATAACGGGGCCGCACACTGCTGCCTCTGCAGTTTACGGATAAGCCTGCACTAAGTGCTAAAAGACACTGAAGTCTCCCATGTCTGCCTTATGAGGTAGGTAGCTACGCGCTAATCCAATAAGACAGCAATTTAAATGAAATTCTCCTTTATTTTTACACAATTCACTTGAACTGCAGTTGCACATTGCTGCCATCACTAGCATCTGCACCGGTAGTGTGTAGCATGGTTGCAGCACATATTTGCTGGGTACTCTTGAAGTACCCATCTAATCACTTGCTTTTGTGTAGAAGCCATAGGGCAGAGTCATGATGCCAGACAATAGCTTATGAATGGGTATGATGAGGTTTATTACTCAGTAACACTGACAAGGACTGTGACACACAGCTGGAAGGTAGCGACAATATAGTGTACATGGCTTTAGGTTAACCAGTTCCTGTTACTCTCTATTCAACAAGTTATGTCTGGAACATCCTATTACTTTCAACATTGCACCCTGGCTCAGCATCCTATGTGGCTTTGGGAATATTATTTTTACCTAACCAAACCATTTCTGTGATTCTTACTTTGGGGATACTGGATCCATTCCAGATTCCTGTTGATTCCAAATCCCCTCACCCCCTCACTCGCTAAGAATTTCACCATTAGACCCCTACCTTAAAACTTTAACTGCAACGTCAAGGAAAAGGATGCAATGACATCAAGGAAACCACTGAAGTCTTTATATTACAGAGAGAGCCTAGAATGCCCTCACTGTGCTATTAGCACACATCCCTCAGCTTGCGTAGAAGAGTGACACAACCCGACCCAATGTCAGATATAATTCCAGTATAGAAGGCCGGATCTAAATCTGTACTGCCGCATATACAGTCATTTTCCATTTTTAGCGATCGGGAAAACACTGGTTTTACAGGCTTCTGGATCAGGACCACCTATGCCTAATTGAAGTTTGCCTATAACAGTGATGGCGAACCCATGACACGGGTGTCAAAGGTGACACGCCAAGATATTTTGACTGACACGCAGTGTCATAGGTTTTACTGATTGCGGCGGCGGATGTTGGCGGATGTCAGCAGCGGCGATCAGCGGGGTAAGGGGTGGGGAGAGGCGGTGTCAGCTGCAGGGGATATGGCTGATACCGCCTCTCCCCCCTGCAGCACCTGATTGGATCAAAATGATCCAATCAGATGCTGCAGCCTAGGACACAGTCAGTGACGTTGCGTAACCTAGATCACGCAGCGTAACAGCGGGAGGAAGAGAGAGGCGCCGCAGAGGTAAGTTTAAATTATTAAAAAAGGCAGGGCACTAAGAAAGGGGGCAAAAAGGCTGGGCAAAAAAGGGTACAATAAGTCTGGGCACAAAAGGGGCAAAAAGGCTGGGAACTAATAAAGGGGGCAAAAAGTGCCAAAGGCTGGGCACAATAAGGGGACAATAAGGCTGGGCACAAAAGGGCAAAAAGGCTGGGAACTAATAAAGGGGGCAAAAAGTGCCAAATGCTGGGCACAAAAGGGGACAATAAGACTGGGCACAATAAGGTAACAATAAGACTGGGCACAAAGGGGCAAAAAGGCTGGGAACTAATAGAGGGACAATAAGACTGGGCACAAAAGGGCAAAAAGGCTGGGAACTAATAAAGGGGGCAAAAAGTGCCAAAGGCTGGGCACAAAAGGGCAAAAAGGCTGAGCACAAATAAGGTGACAATAAGACTGGGCACAAAAGGGCAAAAAGGCTGGGCACAAAAATGCTTGACACTAATAAAGGGGGCAAGCAAAAAGGCTGGGCACTAATAAAGGGGGCAAAAAGTTCCAAAGGCACTTAAACATGTTTCTCTTTCTTTACTGGGGCTGCAAATATCACAAAATTATGGATATTTCTAGAAGTGACGCCACCCGAGGTAAGCTAGATTTTTTTCCGAATTTTGACACACCAAGCTCAAAAGGTTAGCCATCACTGGCCTATAAGATGGTGGAATCCAGAGCCCTGGTGATAATAAATGAATTGCAAGCCATAAACAGGTTAAGGGACTTCCTTCCTCTGTAACCTATCGCAAAGCACAACAGTTTCTCTTTAAATGATGTTTAAATATATATTTATATAATTAAAATAAGTAACTCTACCTGTCTTTTGTAATTGCAAAAAGGTCACCATCATCAGCAAATAAGCTTGTATTCTTATCACTTCTTTCCACCTCCTTTGTTTTTGGTGGAACTACAGCATCTTTCTTACTTTTCTCAACAGGTTTCACGTTGTTTGAAGCAGCGATCAGGTCCTGCAGTATGGAAATCACTTAACACAAAACTCTAGAGGCCTGTCTTACACATTGCACGCTATAAGCATTATTCGGTTATTTCCTTCACTTTAATATGCAGAATCTAGGCAGTCTGATAAAAAAGGATATTGGGCAATAGTTCTGTGCAGTTTAACATTGAATTACTGATTGTGGTAAAGCACAGATTGCTATATATGGAGGACAGATTATACGATATACCAAACTGTGTCAATAGACTTGACCGTTACGCCAGGTGTCAGCATTTTATGCAACTCTGTTTCTGAATTGGAGACTAGACACACGTTATAAATAGCACAATGTATATTACCTCCTCATCACTGCTGAAAAGCCCAGATTTCTGGGTTTTTGCTGTTGCAGGTGTAATCGGTTGCTGAATTGGTTTTGATGCAGTGGTTAATGGCTTCTTCTCTGTTACAGCACCAAACAAATCCTGAAACACAGCAAATTGAACAACTGTCATCAAGATTAAATGCACATTTTAAATAAGTGTACATTTCGTAATATTGAAAGTATAATTATTAAAAAGTAAACAAACATAAAGATATCACAACTTTCTATTATAATACCATCTCTAAAATGTACTTGACTTGGCAGTTATTTAGAAACAGCCAAGACTGATTTCAAGATGTTTCCATACATTGAGTAGTTAGAAACATGCCAAACACAAGACGAACACGCAGCTCTCTCACACACTGCTGCACCGACTATTGAAGCTATAATGAAATATAAAGAATAAGACTACTCTGACTGAAGCTTCTAGAAGGGTAATTGTAAAGTGATTAGCTATTGTAGATTTATTTTCTATAACAAATTTTATTTTGAAAGCAGTTTATTTTCTCAAGCTTTAGGTAGGTTGTTTTGAATGGCTGAACAATCTTGTGAATCTTTTCAACCAATTGAATTGGGAAAAGCATTTATTTTGTCTTTTGGGGGGTTATTTATATAAAAAAAAAAAAAAAGGAAAAGAAGAACTAGTTACTGTAATACGCAGACCAATTACAGTAAATAGTTCCTCTTTTTATTGTTAACTATTATGATTTCTGAAAAACAAAGCTTGCAATGGAAAAGACTCTGCTACGGTGTTATAACAGTCCATCTTTTAACCCATTTAGCCTTTCAGATCACAGTAATGGTTGAAGCATATAGAAGTGTCAAAAACGTACAATGGAAAGTGAAAACGTGCTTTATTCATGCGATTTCCATGATATGAATGAGTCACACAATTTGAAATTGGATACACAATGGCAATCAGGAAATAGCCTGTAAAACCTATAGTAGATAGAATGTAGCCAAGAACTTTGCAATGAAGAAGACAATGATTGCAATACAAGGCATTTATGAATTTACTTTTAAGTCGTCCATAAAAGATATCAGGTGGTAGATACAGTGTCTATTAAAAATATTGTACAAGAGATCAGTTATTAATATCATGCAGCTGTATGTAAAAGATATTATATACAATAAAGATGATGCCATCAGTTTAAAAATGAATGCAAAAAATAGGCAATTTAAATTTTATCATACACTGTAAGAAAGTGACATAGCCTTGATAAAGCTGGTTGCAATGTACTGATGGTTTTCCAGTTTTACCCACAGTGGGCTGGATTCAGACTTAAGTGCTTGAAATGAGTTACTCCTGGGCTAAACCATGTTGACTGCAGGGGCAGTCAAGTTAATTGTATACTTTGCATGCAGGGATATATCTTTGAATAGCTTACTGCACACATACTGACCAGCTTTACTATCACACTGTTATTTAGACTTGGGATAGGAAACATCACCTCTCAACTCTAATACTGTTTGCAACAGATGAAATATGACACCCCTGCTGTTTGTTTGCAACAGATGAAATATGACTCCCCTGCCTTCAACGTGGTTTAGCCCAGGAGTAACAAAGTTCAAGCACTTACTTAAGTCTGGATCCAGCCCAGTGTTCCCAAATTAAAACATTTTTACGTTACAGTTACCTGGGACTTATGCTGTTTTATGCCATTGACATATGGAATGTCTTGTGAATGGATTTTAATGGAAGAGAAGATTGAAAATAATTCATTAGGCTATTTCCACCATTAAAAATGTTACATTGGATAAGTGAGCATCCATTTTGGAAGTTTTTTTTTTTTAGAGTTTAAGAAAATACATTTTATTCAGCTTCAATATTCCTGATAAATATATGTGACTGAGCAGCATTAATTAGCATTGTAACAGGATAAGAAAGATACGAACAATGGAACAAAAAATATGAACTCTTAGGGTTTTGAAATGTAGGAATGTTTATATAACTATTCCAAACAACAATCAAATAAATGAGTGAACCATTTAATGGACAATAACATGTTTGTTGCTTATCCTCAGTACGCTTCTATAATAGGGTTACACTTTTATGGCGCACACAAACACGTCTATACAGCAGGCAAAGTTCTTACGTTCGGTGTGTGTAATGAAAGTAATAATGATAAAAAATATGAACTCACTTCATCTTCATCATCAAATAGAGACAGAGATTTACTGCTCTTGGTTGCTGGTAAAGTTGCTGCTTTAGACTTGCTGGCACTTTGACTTGGCAAAAATAAATCGGACTTCAAGCAAAAAAAAAGGTAAAAAAAATAAATAAAACATGTTTAACTGTAGAAGACATTATACATGGAAATATCTCCATGACACAATGCTGACCTGACCCACATGTAAAGGCAAATTAGACATGCAAGATTTTCTCTGAGGCTATAATGGGACAAAGGTGGGATGTTTAATTTAGTATGCCTGAAGGTGACAAATAATGGCTCTGAAAGGAAAGAGGTTTTTTTTAAAAGTCCTCTTTTTGTGTTGTCCTAAGAGTATTACGCATCAGTTACAGAAAGTGGGCAACTTCTTGATAGACAAAAAGTTGTTGCCTACAGAAGCAGCGTTCCAAAATATTATTTCAACCCCCAAAAGCACAGAGAAAGTGCTCTAAACGCACATTACGCCCAATGAATACACCCGTAGGAGTCCTCAATGTCCACAACTTCAAACAAACTGAGAATCCTGAAAAGAACATTATGGTCACTTTGTCTTGGATTGAATCCATGTCAAGGATTCTTGATTTCACCTTGTGCATGTATTTTCTATTGTACAGTTGTGTACAAAGTCCTTCCACAGAAAATAGAAAAGAGCAAACGCTTTTATACAATCCAGGAAGGAGGGAAGCTTAAAAACAAGAGCCAAACCACAGAAGATTTCCCAGTGCCTGATTCTCCTAAGGTGATATCATCATTCTGTTGCTGTATAGTCCTCTCTAGACAGGGCTGAACAGATGAAAAGTTACAGTATCTGTCATGCACTCAAACCAGACAACTGGCAATAGCAAACCTCAAGATGCCTGGTACAGACCAACAGTGTCAAATATTCACAAACATATTGAGATTGTATTGAGATGCAGAAAACACACAGCTATTCCTGAACATACCTCTGAATCATCTTCATCAGAAAAGAGGCCTCTGATTTGTTTTCTGCTTGAAGGTTCAGGCAGCTTGGATTTTTCATTAGCCATTTGAACATCCTTTAAGTAAAAATGTAAATTATTATTATATATTCGCATTTAGTGCTATACAGTATATTAGTACAAATAATAAAAAAATGATCTAGTTCATGCGCACACACACACACACACACACACACACATGCCATGTGCGTAAGTTGGCATTTTTAAGTGACCTGCTCCTGTGCGAGGCAGATGTCACACATCGGATCTCACTATGTACGGAGGTGACATCCACACATGCACAACGCCGTAAGACAGGGCGTGACAATACTCCGTGCTTGGGGGGGGAGGAAGTTAAATTGTACAGCATGGGCTGGGATAGGCACTTACACATGTACATATGCTACGTCCGAACAAGGATATATACGGAGCAGTTAAGGTAGGACTATGGATGCGGAAGTCAGCTAAATTCCATCCAGTGTCAAGGGAGCGCACTTGCCACACTATTGCCAACTATTCTGTGCATTCTTAAAGCACTCTAAAGTCTGACTCCAGTCCATCGTTCCTACCTCCCTTATTTCCATGGAAATGTCTGGCTGTCCTGATAGTCAGTACCAGTGGCTGGAATGCAACTTTAAATGCAATCCACAGCAGCTTATATTGTCTCACATTAGACGACACAACACAAACTATCTAGTTTTTATGATGAACAATTAGTCATTATAGTTGCAGAAAATTATTTTAAAGATGTGTGTGTGTGTGTTTAGGTTGAAAATCCACAACAGAAATAGAACAGTATCAGTATCTAAATAGGTATTCCCTTTACAAATTATGACCTTGTACATCCATGTTGCTCTTTAATGGTGACGTGCCTCCCAAAAATATCAATGCGAGATTAATAATAATAATAATAATAAATAACTAACTTAATAAATATTCTTTTGTACCTTTTTGTCCAGAGGTGGTGGTTTAAAAGCCTCTGGCTCCTTAGATGTTTTATTTATTGCAGAATTGCGATCATTAAACAAGTCATCATCATCCGCAAACAGGTCAGAGGCTTCTTTTGCTTTATCTAAAATTCAAATAAACATTTCAAGAATTGTAATAAGTTGTAACAACCTACTAAAACACTACTAAAAAAGCAGACAACACTAAGGAACTGCCTGATCAAAGATAACTAAGGTAACTTCACATAAATCTGACACATAGTTTTAGAGAACAGATTTATATAAATGTCTGGATATCACACATCAAAAAATATATACATCACACAGAATATGTATATATAGCCAGAGACAGTGACCTCGATCTCTAGGATCCTTTCTATTCGGCTAATCATTCCACCCAAGGGTCTCACCACATCTGGTCACAATATGACATGCCCCATACCATATATAATTTTTAGCTTAGGGCACATTTCTGAGGCCAATCATCCATCTCTCTAGAAATGTGGTATGACCTTTAGTTTATTGGGCTTTGACCTCTGTGTAAGCTTCACCATCACAACCTATAACCCTAGGAACGGAATTACAACATAGGAACATCATTTTACTATATTTTATCTAATTTCATCTATACATTATTATAATTTTTATTCATAACTAATTGGATCCCACTCTATCCGTTTGCTCCTTTTTGTCTATGTTTTTTCTTTGTGTTTTACATGTTTAATACCCATTTACTTTTATTCAATGCCTACCCCCCTCCCCCGCTATAACTTTATCATGTCACCATCAGAAGCTATCTATATATTACTCATAGGGTATTCCTCCTCTTTGGCCCCACCTTCAGGACGTGCCACACACTGCACTGTCATCAGCGCAGTGTGTGGCACATAGCGCTGACAGCGGTATCAGCGTTTCACAGCAGGAGGACCAAAAGCACGCGAGTAGCGTCCCTCGCAACGGTTGCCTGTCAACGCCGGGGTTACACTCCCTCCCGCCAGCCTCTGGAGCAACAGATCTAGAAGCACCTCTGGACGTCTCGGTCAGCTCAATAGACGGAAGAAAACTTTTCCCACCTGAAGGACATCCACTACAGATCCACCGTATGAGGAGGTAGGACCTTTCTGATTATTTCCCTCAGGAGGATTGGTTATACTAGCCATTTAGCGGTTACAGTCCGCAGGCTTTACAGACACACTATCTATATCTGAGCTACTAGGCTACCAATCAGCATCAAGGTACCAAGCTCTTTATTTCCACACCTATGTATGAAGACTTTAGTGGCATATTCCACTAACCTAATACCGCTTATTCAGACAGCAACAACGCTATGTCTGGGTGCACCCAAAATCTAAGAGGACTCCTTTTAGTTTGTATCTACACCCCATACAGTTATTTGCCGTTACCTCTCTTTGCACTTTTGTTGTGACTTTGTCTCTGGCTATATATACATATTTTTCTGTGCGATGTATATATTTTTTGATGTGTGATATTCAGACATTTTTATCATTAAATAAACTCTAATTGGGAAGCGCCAGGTGCCTTCACCTTTACCTTTGCTATTCACCCTAGGGGGTCTAGGGAGAGAACCCCCACAGCACCACTTTAGGCAGCATCCCATATGTTATGTGAAGCAGCACATACCCACAACCCAATCTTTGCAGATTTATACAAATATTGAGTATATTTAGGTTTCCTTGTTTAAATTTAAAAGAGTTCCCACTTCTTGATGGGAAACGTATTCCTTGATGTATGTTGACTAAGACTGGGTCAGTTTTGCAACTGTATTGAGAAATCTCTAAGGGGTTCCTGATTTTGGAGTGGAAGTTTTAAAACACAAAAAAAAAATAGCTTTCTCCTGAGTGGAAGTATTTAATGGTAAAGAAATGGAATGTTGTATACCAGAAGATAATGCTTTAGTAGTTCCACCAAAGATCTCATCCTCGTCGTCAAACAGGCTGGCATTATTTGTGGTGTTCGGAACTTTCGGAACAGCATCTGAAGGAGTGGGAAGTTTCCGTTTATCTTTGTCTGCCAAGACTGAAGAATTCATCACATCTTCTGCCCCTGTAGCAAACATAGTCTTCAGTTAAACATGTGCTTGCAATACAAAAAAAAATAAAAATAAAAAGGTGCTGCCTGTTAATGGACTGAAATGTACATTCAGATATTTCTACATTTAAAATGATTGTACACATTATATTGTGGTTGTGTATTATACACATTTATTTTGAATTTCTATAGAACAATAAACAAAGACTAGCTCACTAAAATGAGATGATCTTTCCATTATGTTTTTTAAACATCAAACCATATATTTGTAATTAAGGGCTCTATTTACAAAATTTGTTTTCATATGTTAATGCCCATTTTCATGTGAAAACGGGCATTAGCGCATGAAAACAAAGTTACAGTTATTTACAAAGCACTGCAGTTTCCATGGCGATCCATGTAAATACCGCATGACCTCGTCGGCTTGTTTTTTTCAGTGCGTGCCGGTGCTTCCTAATATTTACTAACCCTCAGAGTGGAGTTTTACACTTCGCTCTGGGAGTTAAAATAACGCCAGATCAGACTGGTGTTAAGGCTTCTATTCCAGCGATCTCCCCATATAACCCCCGTTTTCTCCCCCTAATAGCTGTTATAAGGGGGAGGAAAAGAGGGATATATATGAGGAGACCACTGGAATATATGTAAATAGTAGATTTGTCAGAAAAAAAAAAAAATTTTTGAAGATTAAAAAGTAATGAAAACAAACCAAACAAATTAAAAAACAAAATAGGGTTAAAGACTTACCTCTCCGTGAGATGCGTCTGCCCGCAGGTGCTGATCCAGACATAAGGAACTTGCTCATGCGCAGTGCTTCTCATGCCCGGGCTTAATTTTAACTAAGCCCCACAAGAGAGCCACTGCGCATGAGCAGACCTCTGAAGGGACTTCAATCAGACGAAAGGCATCCCGCAATGACTGCAGAAAGCTCGAATGTCATCGCGGGACAGCCAGCAGAGTTTTTCCTCTGGTTATTTTTTTACCGCTGCCTGCTGTTTTAGCGCAGCGGTAAAAAAATAATTGAATAGGCGAATATTTATCGGTCAATTGCCGGCGAAGGCGTGGTATTTTCACCAACGCAAACTTTTTGAAAACTTCACCGGCAATTGAATCGGGCCCAAACACTTTCACTATACTGCCACTTGAGTATTATGAACATGTAAGAGTTACAAGGAAATTTGACAACATTACTGTGTGGTCACCTGCTTTTAAAGACAACAATGATTCATCTGTAGAGGGTCTCAGGCACGTCAGTATTGTTAAAAAATAAAATACATACATTAAACTAAGATATTCAGCAATCTACACCTGCACACTTGAGTTGTAACTAACAGCAGCTCGATTCATTAACTGTGGAGTATTACCACTCAACCAGTGTCATCTTAAGCAATGTGAGCCACGGATATAGGCTCTCTACTATACATGAGGGTCATCAAGGTCAAAACTCCTTTAACTTTCTCCCAAGAAATGAATAAAACACCTCTTCATTAATATCGGCTCACGGGAATTTCTGTTACACTGAACATTCGTCAGCGTGTTTTAGCCAAACAGAAAGATAAAAAAAAAAGGATACGTTAAATCTCAGGCAATACAGGCCCCAAAGACAATTACTGTTTGTATGCATATACTGCATGTGGTAAGTCATCACCCTCAAATATGTTCCTGACTATTTAGGAAAACTGTTCAGAAAATGATACACTGTGATCAACAAAATAGGAATATAATCATATACCTAGGAAAAGGGAAACTCCTCCATAGGGTGGCTTCTTTTTGCCATCAGATGGTGCAGTTTCTGGAACTGAATGATGTGAAATTATATCAGGTTCATTTAATGAACAGAAATGCATTCAGGAAACACTAGTGTTATGTACATCCCTCAGCAGAGGTCTCTGTCTACCTGGCTTTGTCACAGGAGCTGGTTGTACTGGCTTGCGTTCTTTGCCACCAACATCAGAGAATAGGTCACCCTGCAGAAAAAATAAAAATATATTTGACATATTGAAATGTTACAGAAATCGCATAAACCAATTGTAAAATGAATTGGTGCTACATTTTTAATAATGTTACTTAGACAGCAAACCACATTTAGAAAGTTACCAACCTCCTCTTCATCGTCATCATCAAAAAGTCCCTTTCCACCGCTGAATAGACCTCCTTTATTGCCAAAGAAATCCTCATCTGTAAGCTGGGGCGGCTTAAAAATGTCATCATCTTCATCTTAAATAAAGAAAATAAGGTACATTATAAGAGTATTTTAGGAGAAAAAAAAATAAACTTAAAAAAAAAATGAATAATAAAGTAGGAGATCCTAGTTGAAATAAAAAAAAATATTAAAGCTAAATTTTTACTACTCAGACCACCAGCCTACCATCAGAGGGAACTTTTCTGACTTCTCTCTTCTCTTTTTTGCTTTTGACTTCCAAAGAGGATATGGCTGAAATTAAACAAATAAATAAAATGTTGTGGCCCAATGGAACCAGGAACCGATCATAGCACATTAACATGTGCCCCTTTACAACTATTCAAGTCAGTCACATTTTATGTTATTGTTTTAGTATACTTTGTATTTTAATTTATAAAGAACGTCCAAAGCAGAAGTATTTGAATTGCACATGTGCAGGACTAACCATTGTGTAGTCATTTCATGTTACTATGGCAATACTCTTTGCACTACAATTAGGCTTTAATTCACACTATATTATTTTTATATTCCTCTGGTGAAGTGGTGAATTGCTTTTATTGGTTATAACCTATTATTATATAATATATCTGAACTTCTCCATATAGGTAATTAGTTTTCGTTAAGGATTTCTTCCAGTAATAAAGAAAGTATGCAACAGTTTTATTTGTACTTACACGACTGATCTGTGTCCTGCCTTTTAGGAACTTCCACTTGTATCCTTGCTGCCAACTCATCAACAAAAGATTTTGTCCTGGTTTTTGTCTAAAGGCAGACCATAAAGACATCCGTGTGAAAGATACATTTTGCTCTATGTGACCATAGGCAGAATTTTGGAATCTCATTATTATAAAAAAAAATAGTGCCTCTGGAAATAAGCTTTAAACATGATAATTCACAAAGGCAGGACCCTGTATTCTGTTCTATAAATGAGGATTATAATTAAGGTAAAATGTATAAAATAACTACTAATCTACATTGTATGCTACATTGGTGCTCATCCAGAGCTTCAATTACACCTTTTTTTTAGGTGCAAGTGTAGACCTGAGCAATACCATGTTGAATTGCAAGGAGAGGTGTATTTACATTGTGAAAGAAGAATTAGAAGTGAATTAAAATTAATTAGCAACTCTCACTTAGCAAAATGCACCGGTTTTGAATTTATTCATAAACTCTGAATCAGCTCTACTATGTCTGGTGATAATTAGTGATGTGTTCTAAAGCAAAATATAAATGAAAATACAACACTGTTACCATATATTCTCTTCTTGGTACTGTGCAATGAAGCATAAAACTGTACTTATCTGTTATTTGATATAATGCAGTGTTTAACATCAGTAAAGAAATATTTGGGAAAAAAATCACAATACAAGAGACTTATGGGTTTTGAATATGCCTAGTTACCCCACATGCCCCAGCCTAGGGCAAAAGACCCTATTGTTTAAAAAAAGTGGCGCACACACAGAGAAAAACATCACTCCTAGACGATGCAAAAATAAAACAAAATGATTGTTAAAACATGAGTGAAAATGAAATCATTTAGAGAAGTGTCACATTCAGTTCTTACAGATTTAACATTTTCCTCCTCTTCATCATCTTTGTCAGATTCCCCAAAAAGGTCAGAGCCATTATCTTCATCCTCATCACTCAGAGCTGTGCGCTAGTGAAAGGGATACAACCATGAGAGCAGTATATTAAGTGAGGCATAGTGCAGGATAAATAGAAAGGAGTGCATTTCTGCACAGTAAAACAAAGCACACTTTTGCAGACCACACCTGAGGTTTGATTTACTAAACTTCCCTGAAGGAAAAAATGGAGATGTCCACAGAAACCAATCAGATTCTCTAACATTCTCTAGTATGTAATAGGAAAGGGAGAGCTCACAAGTTTCTATGGGAAGCATCTCCATTTTTACTTTTGAGCAGTTGAGATCTAGCACTGGGACTCACTGATGGTCAGCTCTAAAGCAGGCAATATTATATATATAATATATTAATATATATCAAACTAGTGTATATAATGCCAGCACTCTTCTTTGCAAAGAAGAGTGCTGGCATTATACACACAATTTTTCTATCTATCTTGATTGCCGTGCATCTGCAACATTTTTGGACTTTTAAGTGTGTGCTTGCCCTAGTTTCTTGACTAGTCTGCTAGCATATATATATGTCCAATAAAAGATAGAAACTACTGAAGTGAGGCTCTTTTTTTACAAAAACGTACAGGATACATCTTCAATATTATACGAGCAAGAGAAGGATAGATTAGATTTATATTACAGCGTAATATAAAGCCAATCTAGCATTCTTTATGAAACAGTCATCTATCTATCCTTCTATATTATATCTATATAGTTATGTACTGCAAACAAACGGAGCAGTACACAATCATGCAGTCTGACAAGGATTGACTTGTTCACACTGCTAATCTCTGCAATGTACAAGTGCCACACCTGCTAGAATATAATTCAGTCCTGTGTGATTCCCCTTTAAGTAGTAGGCAAGCTATGCTATTAATAACATTTAAATGCTAGCTTCTAACACTCTGTTTGCAAGTGGTAAGTGTGAGGTATCTTTTCATGGGCAAGCACACTAACAAGAACCTATATGAATAAGAGGTTTCTCACCAATTTGTTCTCTTCCTCTGAATTGTTGCCAAAGTCCTCTCCTGAGTCCTGTGGTTGTAAATGATATATATAAAAAAAGTTATCTCCACATAATTCTATATAAAAAAGAAGTACATACATGAAGAATAACTTCAAGATATAAAAATCTGTCCATTTAAAAAGCAGACACAACATGGCAATTTCCCTGCCCCCTCCTTTCAAGCTTCCCCTAAAATAATAATTGTGAAATAAAGAATTACAACAACTAAGATTTGCACAATAAAAGTGGGGAAACTGTTTTAAGCATTCTATATAAAATGAAGTTTATTTGAAAAGTTATATGAAAGTTAAAAATAATCTTGGCAAATAAAAATCATTAAATATTTTAAAGCAAACAAAATAGAAGTGTTACCTCATCATTATCTTTATCGTCATCTTCCTCGCTGTCAATTACACTTCCCCTGTCATTGTCTACAGACCCTTCTGTAGTGAAGAAAATGTGCACAAGAGTTATCACTTACTGACAGCCAGACAGCCAGTAAAAACTCCTAAAAACATTGTTTACTGAACTCTTTTAAAGACATTCAAAGATAAAGAATTATAAGCAAAACTGAAACGTAAAACCTGCAGTTATAAGACAAATAAAATATATATCATAAAAAGTACAAGCAACAAGTCTTCATAAATATTAAATAGTACCAGCTACACCCAAAACTCAGCTGCCAGATATACCACGAAGTTCCTACACTCCCCAAGATAAAATGTGGATAAAAAAAAAAAAGAATTGGAAGATAAATCTATAGCAGCACTAGTTTATATAAAATACGTTTTTCTAAATAAAACTACGTGGCTGGTGTGTATTTACAGTGAAGTTTATTAGCCGTTTCCCCGTCAAAGTCTTTAGGATTAATTTAATAGAATCCTCCATATATTACCATGATAGTCATCATACAGTGAAAAGAGACACAATAGTAAATAACCACACTTGATTTATTATTACACACAAATATACTCCTTTTAAAATATAACACAAACATAGTATCAATCTTGAAAAGTCAATCAAACAAAGTGACCCTGCTGAGTCTGATGGAAAAAGATAAGCAAGAAATTTGTGGAGCAAGATGCAAAATACTAAACAACTGTTGCTGGAAATTCACAGCTCCATAGAATGAAGTAAATAAACCTTGAGACGTACTTATGGAATTACAAATTTCCACCTTGTTCTCTTGCCATTGATTGCAATGCACTGTAAATTCATGCTCTAGTCAAAATCAACTGAATGTGGGAGTTAACCCCAAAATGGATGACATGGAGTGACTCAGGCGCCACCATATAAGTCTATATGACTGATATGCAGGGCTGCACCAAGGGGTCACTGAAGTGTATGAGGTTGTCCATCATTTTATTATATACTAATAAATATTAGGCAGTTAATAGGTATGCCTCATCCATTCCTCTGTGCTGGTATGATATTACAAATATGGCTTTTTACACAGCTGGTGTGTGTTGTAAAGCTTAGGGTGGCTAGGGAGAAGGGGAGGGGTAAGGCAGAGCAATGGGCTGAAGCTTGACCTAGGGTGTCCAGAGGACTAGCACTGGCCCTGCTTAACCCTAATCAAGATGTTGTTTAAATTGATCTAGAAATACTAAAATTCTAATGTAGAACATCTTTCTGTACAAGTCTGCGCATTACAGTTTAGATAAAAAAATTGTTGCAGCCAATAGCAATTTGTTATCCTATATTCTGTGCATTCAAGTGCAACGCATACTCCCCTCACACATACGGGGCATCTCCATGCAGAAGCCTACCTTAAGTGGCACGCATACGAAATAAAGCATTGGTCTTACTGTATGATCTGTATTCCGGAACCCACCCTCTAAGCATAGAGTGGGCCCGCCCCGCCATTCGAGATGGACTTCCGAATACGGGATCGGTCGGCGGCATTCTGATTTGTAAAGCTGGCAATACACTGGCGCGATTATCTGCCCAATCATCCAACTATCGGGTGATCGGGCAAATAAATCGCTCTAGTTAGTGAACAAGATCAATTTTTAAAACGCCAGATAAACGCACCAGAAATGCTCTGGTACAATTATTTGGTCTTTCAGCATGCTTGATTTAAATCAGGTGCTAGTGCCCAATAATTTAAGGGAGCCAATCCGTTTACAGAATGGCTCCCTATTCTTTAAGTACCTCCCTCTTCTGCTAGGATTATCAGTCCCAGCAAGAGAGGTGTATGGTGCCAATAACAGGACATTTCCCTGGTGGTATATCGTCTCATTTATCGGGACACCCCCTGCTTGGATCGATAATCGACCCAGTGTACGGTCAGCTTAAGCCGTGGTACTGCACATATGCAGTATGAACTGACAGACAACTTATGCACTGTGCGTGTGTAAGTCAGCTGCCAGTATTAATTCTGGATCTGACCCTTTGTGTTAAAGCATGGCTCTGCTCACTAGTCAACTGTACTAATGCAACATAGTCAAAAAGTCTTTCCAAATAACCAGCAATAATGAGCAGCAGAAGTTACACACACCCCCCAGACAACAGAATTTCTGGTACTAAAGCCTGTTGGTGGCAGACCCCTTTCTTCTACAGTAAAGAGCGACACAGAAGGATGTATTTGCTTGCTTCCCCTATGGATGAGACCTGTGCTAAACCCATACTGGAATAGACAAGAACTGTCATGGTCTGCCTTTACTCTGACAATCAAAACTCGGCCCTATAATTCTGAGTGTTTAGTTTGGACAAACAGTGCAGGTAGCAGCAGCTTGTAAAAATATATTAAGAAAGATAAGCTAAATATCCAACATTAAGACATACACAAGAACCAAAAGATAAAACTATTTCTTTTTTTAATAGATTCATTGAGCAGTTGTAAAATACCTTCACTTGATATGTCCCCAAGGCCCACATCTTCCTGCTGCATGAATAACTGTGAGCCAATTAAATAAGGCAGAGGTCGGTCAATATAAAGATCCTAAAACAGATAAGTTGTCAATATGTTAGTCATATACAAAAGCACAACACACATGCAGAGAATACCTCCAACACCACTAACAGAACTATTTGCTATTATTAGGTATTGCAAAAGCCATTGCACTTACATAGCAGTGGCATACAGAAATGATACTGAGATCACAGTACACCTAACCTTTATGGTAATGAGGTATTGGATCTGAAGCCATGATTTCCCAATAGACTACAACAAGAATGATTTCTACACTTTGCAACATACCTCATACGCAAGTCCCTCAGTACAATCTCTTTATGAAATAGTTTAAGTGCCATAAGTATTTTATTTTATCATAATTTATTTTATTTCATCAAGCACATTACACGGTGTAATCATTCTAACTTTAGTTGCCTTGTAACATTAAATAGTCCACTGAACATACACAACATATTTTAATAAATCAATTCTGAGAAAATAAATATGAAAAGAACTATAAAACCCTGAGCATATTCTAGTGCAGCAAAATGACTCATTTACCTTAGGTTCCAGTATAAGCTCAACTCTTTCATTCGCTTCATCATCTTCAGAGTCCGAGTTTCCTGCCTTGATATCAAGTTGCTCAAATGCAGTCTCCAATACTTGCAATCCATAATTCACAGCTTCCTGAATTTTTGGAATTAATTCTGCTTCTTTCTGCTCTCTGGTTTTCTCCTTTAATATAGAACAACTCACTATGGTTCAGTGTTATACTTAATATCAGCTCTGTGTATAGACTCTATATGACGATACTGAATAACAAACAAAGCATGTTCTATATTTCAGATTTATTACTGCATGAACATGGAAGATCAGCTGCTGTGAGTTAGTTTCACTGTGTATACTGAATCAATTGGAATGACAAACAAGCCTTCTTCCATCAGCTGCAAAATCTTAGTCTTGTGACACGTGAAACTGATAAAATTTATATGAAAGAAGTTTAATATCACTCTGATTATAGATTGCAAAAAAAAATCTTATGTTACCTATAGGAGAGTAACATGTGAAAAAAAAACCTGATATTTGCAATGACGTAAATTTATGAACCTACCCGTGTATATATTGTACTTCTCTGACCCTGTGGATGGCACAGCCGTCCATGGATGTTTCTGTGTATACTATTGTTGGTGATATTCTGTTCTGTCTGTTTTTACCCTTTTCCCTGCGTGGTCCCTTTGCAACCTAATAAATAATTTCTGTATTTGAAACCACAACAATCAGACAATCACTTACTTTAATAAAGCACATAAACCTCAACCCTGCCCCTTCATCTATTTCCAACCTCACCCACCAAACCCACATCAGGCAATGTCTGTATCATTTCTCAACACAACACAATACAAGCAAAATGCCATAAATGCATAAAAGATAAGTAAACATTGAGATTTACACACAGCGTACTTCCCAGGTAAAACTGTGTGGGGCGTTATACTGTAGGTACGAAACAATTTGGAGAGAAGAGTTTTACGTAATAAGGCATATTTGAGGATAAAACCTACTTGTTCAGGTTTCTCTCCTGGATCTGACTTTACAATATGTTCTTCAATTTCTTCATCATAAACCCTCTAAAAACAAAATGTTAAAATTATTACTGTCTACAGAGGTTCCAGCAAAGCAATGATATAAACTGATGTAAATTAACATACTTCGCATATCAGATAATTAATTATGCCCTTGTCTGTGGTTTATCAATGTTCCCTAGCACATTTTAATGCATATATGGTAAATTATTCTAGCTTCCACTAGTGTTTTGTTTTTTTAGCCATGAACTTGTACCATTGAGCAGTTATTTTTGTCGTCTGGGAGAATGATTTGCAACCTGAGAAACGTCCATATTAGAGGCCCCCTAACCATACACTACCTTCAATCTTGGAAAGAAAAACATTACATTTAAGCAAAGAAAGAGATGCCTTCATGTAATACAATACAAAGAAGACATTTTATGGAAATGTCACACACTATGACAAACAAATCTGACATCAATGCAAAAAGCAGGTGGGGTCATAGGTGAAAGGTCAGAGCAGTGCAACCGGCCTTGGAACCTGGCCTAAGAATATGCCAAATCAATAATGATTCTACCCTAGTCACAAATGTATACAAAAAGAGCTTAGTGTGGTATCTTGGGGAAATGAAAACAACCTAATTAAATACATAAACAAATGGCAGATAACCTGTGAAGGAAACCAGAATAAAGAGCAAGAGATTAATGAAACATTAAAGGAGGGCATTAGCAAGACAAATTCTCTCGGTTTGGGAGTCCTTTTTACACTTGTTATTTTACAGATCTGATTCAGAGCAATGAATGGTGATGAATACATGAGTCACGTTCCAAAAACATACTGGAAGGTTAACTGACTGACTAAATTAACCCTAATCTGTGTATGTATGCTTGTGTTAAGGAACTTATAATGTAGATCCAATGGGGCAGGGACTGATGTGAATGTGAAATATTCTCTGTAATGAGCAACGTAATCTGATAACACATAAAATCTGATCTTTTAGCATATAAAAACCTGTTAATAAATAAACTACATTTTGAATTTGCACTGCAGAGAAAAATGGATGAAGTGCTGCCCATCAGTCTGTGTCCACATCCAACTCCACTGCAACACAGTGAATTCCACAATATTCAAATGAGAAAAGGCGAGTTTCAAACAACACAGAATAGGATGTCCAATGCTTCTGCATTCAACTCTGAATCAGGTCCAGCACACAGACATTTCAGGGAAATAAAGGACAAATGTGTTTCAGTGACCTTGGTGTTTTCTGAAGATAAATACTAAGAAAACAATGTATTGAAACAGTCTTATCTGAGGACACCATCATCCTCATCTCTTAAATATGTTACTTTGTTTTAGATAAAACTATTGTTTAGCTGTAACAAACTAATGAATTTATAGAAATAACTAATTAATGTACCAATAATGTTTATACTGAAATTGACTTTGAAGCACTGGCTATCAAATGCTAACGTAGAAAAACTCGTATTTTGGGTTTTATTATTATTAGAGCCAATAACCACATGAGCAAATTTATACTTTTCATTTTATTCTGGTTATAAGTAGGTTATCTAGTCACTTACATTTTCAATAAATTGTGTATTGGACAACATGAGAAAGTCATTGAAGACATTGTGTAGTCGGCATTCAGTGGTTTCAGCTTCACGAACCAATCCATCCAGTTGTTTTTCAATATCATGCGTTCTCGATATAGTCTGCTGGGAGAATTCTCTGAGAAAATTTAGGAGCTAAAATGAAACAAATAAAAAAAGGTGTTTGAATACTGCAGTTTAATGCATACTTGCCAACACTCCAGAGATGTCTGGGAGCCTCTTCAAATTTGCTCCCAGAATCTCGGGAGAGCAGGTAAATCTTCCGTAATTAGTCAGAGCAGGTCTTAATACTGCAAATAGTATTTAGCCCCATGTAAACTGATGTTTATTATTGCTTTGGTGAATAGCCCTCTTGGAGAAAAATAAATTAAAAATTGGCAAGTATGGCCAAAAGAAATCTGTTGCAAAGACCAAGAAATTTTATTTCTATCATTTTAATAACAAGCTCTATATTAAATAATAATAAGTAGAAAATTATAATCAGTTCTCACATGACTCTTCGTTTTTATGCAATCCACTTTGTAAACTTTGACACTAATATTTCTAGAGCACTTCCACTACCAGTAATGTAGGATTGCACATATCTATGTAAGGATAAAGAGAGCAGGCAGCACTCACCCCAGCATCGGCCCCAAGAGACCAGTTCTGGCTGCTCTTCCTGATCTCCTCCAGGGACCACGGTCTCTCCCACACTGGGTCATCTGCTGCAAAACTCATAGGGCCGTTCATGGCTAATAACTCGTCAACCACCGACACTTTGCTTCTTATTATCAGTTGCCCTTTAACCTGTTAACGCTAAAAAAACGAAAAACCACAGCCACGACTCGGTAACGTTAAATCCAAAGGAAGTTCAAAAAGCCTTGCATTCTGCTTGTTGTCTCTAGACTGACAGAGGCGCCATGTTGGAGCTCAGGTGACAATCATGTGACATGCACGATGACGTCACAAGAACGACTGGGACCGGGAAGCGTGTGATACCCAGAGCGAGCTGACAGCTGTACTAAGTAACTAAGTATTGCGCACAAATGTACACCCTGCGGCATAATCCTAATTTCACAAAAAAACCAAACCCATAATTTATTTGAAAAAAATTAAAGTAACTGGAATTGTTATTTTTTTTAGCTAAAGTAAATGCCATTTGATTTATTAGTAGTAATAATTTATTAACAACATTTCACAAACAATTGCAAACACATGGTATATGTATTTTGTACGAATAAATTAGCATTTCACACTTACAGCTCACTCACACATTCATTAAACTATTCACTTTTCTTAGTATCCTGTTGCTGGTACACATTTAAAGCGCAGACCCTCCCACATGACCCCCTCCATTCGGTACAAAATGCTCTGCTCCTGCTCTTCCTTCCTAATCTCTGATTGCAGTCACCTGTGTTACACACCTTTCTATTCAAATAACTAGTATAACACAGGTGACTGCAATCAGAGATTAGGAAGGAAGAGCAGGAGCAGAGTATTATGTACCGAATGGAGGGGGTCATGTT
>WWET01000440.1:22260-33379 GCA_011038615.1 Limnodynastes dumerilii | reverse complement strand
TAGGGCCGCCTAGCCCGCCCTTCCACAATCATTAAACTAGATCCCCCTGCCCACCTACACTAGCCTGAACGTAGGGACGCTGGGAAACGTCCCCTCCAGTGTCCCTACGGCGCTGCTACGGACGCCCGATCCATGATCGGGCGTTGCCATAGCGACGCCAGGCAACATCTGCCCGGTGCATGCACAGATCGGCTTTTCAGCAGATCTTTCGCTTACGCCCGCCGTCCTAATATTAAAATGCTGTCCTTGTTTCCATTCTTTATTGTAGCTTGTTGAACCCAGGCCGCGAAAAGTGGTGTTTTACCATCCTTATGAGGAAAGGATGAAAGCTATAATCTCTATTGAAGTGATAGAAGGAGTCAATGTTCAGGACACCGATGCTCCTGCAGACGCTGGTAATTTTTTAAAAATTTTACATGCTAATGCAATCATGATATAATGTCATTGTTCCTTTATGATGTATGAATCTCTTACCTTTTTATAGTTGCTGCTCCTTCCCATCAGGAGGAATCTCCAGATGTCGCCATGGATCAGGCCGAGATGTCACCTACGGATGACTTGGATGCAGGTCATTGTATGCTAAAGAACACTTTTGTCCTGTTAATGTTTTTGGGATGCCGGAAAAGAATAATCCTAAGTAAGCAGAAAAAGAAGTTAATCAGGGGCCCCAAATATTTTGTAACATGAAGTACGCTTACTTTTGTAACAGTTAAGGGCATTAATCACCTAAAAACCGTTACCCCCAAAGCATAGTTTGACACATTTTGTCAACCAAAAGTTCCCCCCCCCCCCAAAAAAAATGTACTTATTACCTTTGTTATTTCCCAACAGGTCAGATGCAAACCGTGCCCATGGAGCCACCAGATGAATCAGGGCCTGAGGAGACAGATCCAAATATACGTGAATGTTATTTAGATCTAGAGCCTGTCATGACACCACCACAGCTGCTATCAGCACCAGAAGATACTGCTGCCAAATCCACTACCTCTACAACACAGCAGGAAATGCTGCAACAAGTTGCAATGACATGCATATAAGAGACCCAAACAGTGTTTATCAACTCCCAGCGTACCACAATGCGTCGTATTCTGTCTGCTGTGCGGAAAGGTCACCTGATCAATCAGCAGGGATTTCAGCGGCTGGGGCTGCAAAAAAGCAGCAGAACATCATCTTGGCACAGGTGATCACTGCTCTTCAGGAAACTCAGCCTACGGCATGAGTTAAACACCCAGTTACTTCACCAGTCTGCACAACAATTGGCCCTCCAGCAGCAACAGAACGTATCTTCAGCTACTTTGACATCTGTGGACACCAGTATGGAGAGCTCTCCTGACAGCACTGCCACAAGCACACCAATCCAGTGTGGTCCAAGCACAAGGGGTGGCCTAGGCAGGCACATCCCTCAACACCCACAAGGCAATCCTTGCGCAAAAAAAATAATAACATTAGACACTCATCTAGTTTATGTTGAAATAAACATCTTGTTAAGTGCCTTATTTTGAGCATACATTGTTTGCTTGTATTTTTGCTGAAAAAAAGCACCTTTTCTTTTTATGGGGTGAATAAAACGATTTCACTTATGTTTTTGACTACATTCTTATTATGTTTAACATATATTTACAGTCTAGACTAGAAAACACACTGAATGCTACACTATTTGCCAAGCACTTTACTGTAAAAATAGGACTTCACACATGAAGCAACCAGAAATACAAATCTAACAATCCCCTATGTACTTACATGAAAATGTATTAATAATTAAGCTGTCCCTATTCTGCCTCCCCCCACAGTCGAACACACATCTCCTGATAGTAAAGGGGCTTCCTGCTGGGTGTCTTCAACCGCAATAATGAGGGGGCTTGCTGGTTAAGGGTGACATTATGCAGGAGACAACATACACGCACAATCTCTGCAACCTTAGCAGGAGAATAAAACAGCACTCCACCAGATTTGTCAAGGCACCTAAACCTAGATTTTAACAGCCCAAAGGTGCGTACTATCACTCCTCTAGTAGCGATGTGTGCCGCATTATAATTGTGATGCCCAGGAGTTTGTGGATTCAATAGTGGGGTTAACAGCCAGGATTGACACCCATATCCGGAGTCCCCTAGGAAAAAATGGAAAAAAGTACATAAGTGCACGTACAAATGATAAGACATACATGATCACAAATACTAAATAACACTCACCCAGCAGCCACCCGTCAGACATTTTACCAAGTTCAAAATTAGCATACAAGGATGACTGCCTCAGAATATAGGAGTTATATATATTCTGTATATGGCATGACCCAGGGTAGCCAGCAAACACACTCACAATTCTCATGTTAGCATCACAGACCACCTGAACATTGAGGGAATGATAGTAATGCCTGTTCATATAAATATGAGCTCTCTGCTTAGGTGCTCTCAGCGGTATGTGAGTGCAATCTATAGCATCCAGGACATTGGGGAATCCTGAGATACTATAGAATGCCTGCTTCTGAGCTCGCCATTGTGTCTCCTGACTGGGGAAGCTGATAAATGTCAGCACAAGCTTTTAAGTGCACTTAACACATGGGATAAGTGGCGGGATAAACTCGGCTGTGAAAGTCCAACCACTCTCCCAGAGACAGCCTGGAAGGAGAAAGTAGCAAGAAAGTGGAGGACACACATTCATTTTTGCATCCCAGGCAATGCATGGGACCTAGCTGTTGGTGGGTCCAAATCCCTCCTCACCTGCTTATAGATGCTCAGGAGGTTAGCACGGTTGAGCCTAAAGAGTTGCACAACCTCCTGGTCAGACAGGGAGTCCAGGTCCATACGCACATGAAACACACAAGGATGGCGTATGATGCGCCGTGTGCGCAGAACCTGGGGCTGGTGATGGTCACTCTCCTCGCTCCTTTGTGGGACCGCCACAAGGGCAGCCACACCAGCATTCAGCAGAGCACCATGCACTAGATCAAAACCTCCCTCCACCATCAATGTGAAATAAACCACATCTGAGTGGGATTAAGGCCTGCCTTTTATAGTACCCATATGGCTGTAATCAATTTTCATGGTGATTTTTCCCAAAAGCGCCTCTATGCAAAGGCGAATTGCTAAACGGCGATTTAATAGCGATTTTACGGCGATTTCGTCAAAGTGACCTTTGTGAATACAGTAATTTGTATCTCTAACCTTGAAAAAATTTAAATGGCGAATTTATGGACGTCCATTTTCCACAAGCCTCAACTCACGGGAGATTAGCGAATACAGCGATTGGATAATCGCCACAAACTCCTGCGAATTGAGGCTATTTTGACAAATTTGCGCTTTGTAAATATACTCCATAGTGTTGAAGTGCTTGGTTTATAATATTAACTTCGGTGCTAAACACATACCTGGGGTGGATAACGGGGTGGCGGATGAACTCTCAAGATTTGATTGGACTAGGTTTTATCTGCTTGCCCCACATGCCAGCGTCACCGGTTATCATTATCCCCTGTTTGTTTGGCAGATTGTCGGGCAGGGATAGAGGACCTTGCGTTGCAGTCACTGGCTCCGGTCACCCTTAGAAGGTATAGGGCAGCATGGACTGTTTCATCAGCCTTTCAGGAAGCGCATGCTACTTCGACTGAGAGCGATCAGGGCATATTTCATGTATTCATGGTGGGTTAGTGTAATTTGAGAGCGATCAGGGCATATTTCATGCATTCATGCATTTATGGTGGGTTAGTATAATTCGGGTAAGTCCCGCGGCAACTTGACCTCCTCTTAGGCAGGCATTTCCTTCTTTGGAAGACTGTATTGGAGGCCTGACGTAATGAAGGGATTCTTGGTCAACAAAGCATTAAAAGGTTGGGCGAGGGCCCGGCCTACTCCTCCGGACGCTAGGCTTCCTTGACTGCCTTTGAAAACTAATGTCTTTGGTAGCTGCAGTAGTTGACGATGCATATGAAACTCTGCTTTTTAGAACCACATTCAGTTTCGCATTCACGGGCGCTTTTCGGCGAGCTAGTTACGGCATCCAGGTCCTCTAGTTCCACCGGGCTTTATCCAGCAACGTTACAGTATGCTAGGATAGAATGTAGAATACATAGGGAAAAAGGGGCCAGTGGTCTTGGGATCCCAATTTGACGCTGTGCAGCCAGTTAATTGCCCTGTTTGGTTAGCCCATAACGACGGGACTCCGCTATCTCGCTACCAATTTACTGCAGTGTTTAGGAGAGCACTTTCACAAGCAGGCAGGGATTCATCAAGGTATGGTATGCACTCATTCAGGATTGGGTCTGAGTCAGTAGCTGCAGCCCAAGGTGCATTGGCTCAAACAATCATGGCAATTGGTCGTTGGAAGTCCCACGCATACAAGAAGTACATTCGGCCCATCCCCGAACAACATTAATGATCTTAGAAGATCTACAAGTGTTATTAGTTAAGTGGCTAGTTTTATTGTCATTTTCAGCAAGTTGTTCCTTGTCTCTCCTTCCCTCCCCACCGCGAGCTCAGACATGTTCCCAGGCTTAGCCTGGTAGCTGCTTGCTGCACTTGGTGCAAAGCATGAAGGGACTTTTTTCCTCTTAATTCTAGGGACACAAAGTAGTTCCCCTAAGTCAATTATAGAAAAGATTCCCTGATGGTTTTTACCTTCGCCTGAGGCTGCAGTGTCCCTGTTGTTGTTCCCTAGTCAGGTTACATGCTTACTTTGTTATGTTATAGTCAGTTTCTTTAGGTTAACCATGGATTGTTATGGACTCTATTGCATGGGTTTTTGGCCACTCCTTTGTTTATTGGGCAGGTTGTCATTCGAAGACCAAGAGGAGCATTGGTGTTGAAGGCTTGTTTATTTTATGGAAAGGGGTCAGGGTTATGCTCTGGTTGTCGTTTTTAGACAACTTGGCTAGGGAGATGTCACTAGACATTAAACCGGAAGTCATGGTAATTCATCTGGGCGGAAACAACATCAGGCAGATGCCGGCAGTGGCCCTTACGTGGGCTATCTGTAATGATCTAGCGCTGGCTTTTCAGTGGTGGCCCAATATCCATTGGATCTGGTCGGACATCATTCCCCGGATGAGATGGAGATTTTCGTCAAATGGTGTCGCCATGGACAGCATTGGGCAAAAAATCAACAGGTCTACCTAGACGTTTTTGATGGGTATTGGGGGCTCAGTTATCAATCACCCTGTCTTCCGACAGTGAACACTTATACCGTAGTGATGGTGTGCACTTGTCAGACCAAGGCATGGCAATGTTTGTGGGGGAGATTTTGGAAGGAATTAGAGGTTTGTGAGTGGATGTGGCGATCCCGGCCGCTGGGAGACCGGGGTTTGGCGGAATAGCAGGTTTATGCTTTAATGTAAGTTGGTGCATTGCTTTTCAGGTTTTAGATTATATTTAGTTCTTGGCACTTTGTTTAATTATGAAAACCCAACCATTGAATTTGCCGGTATTTGGTCTTAGAACTGCTGAATTTGGCCGGCTCCTTAAGAGGTCCATTTTCTAGCGGGCAGCCTCATTGCAAATTGTTATGCAGTGCCTGGGGGTTTATGATGTTGCACTTTGATTTGAGGAACTATGCTTTATGACAGATTTGTTGGATGCATGTGTTTGTCAAGAGAAATGATGTACCTGCTTTTTTCTTTGCCCCATCCGATGATAGGTTAATCAAAATTATTATGATCCTTAAGATCCTAAATTACATAGTTGGTAATAAATTACCATGATTATATTTAATAAAAATGTAGTTTGTCCCACAAAAAGTTGTCCGTGTTTTTATTGTTCGGGTAAAGAGGTGGGTGCCCTGACATGGGGCCATGGAACCACACATGGGTAATTTAGGGAGATGCAGGGTTAAGGATTTAACCAGAGGAGTGGTTAAACACCCTGTGTGTAGCATGGCCTCATGTGAGGTCACATACCTCTAGGTCTGGATTGGTGGATTTCATCCTGCTGGGAGTGGAGTATGTGAGGAGAGTATTTTTAAGGGTCCTGGTGAATTAACAGGACAAACCCAGATCACTTATGGGGATGATGATGATGAAGGTGTTGCTGGTGCTGGGATCTCTCTGTGCTCCTGACATCTGAAGTTGGACAAATGATTTTACAGATTAATATTAAGAAGTTGAATGAACTCACTGCAAATGATGAAACAGGGAGAAGGTGCCTAGATGTTTAATAAAATTGCCTCTTCTTATTTTGGTACTACACAGGGAACAGATGCCTTGATAACTGATGGCAGGATCTGCCTAAAAATATTTCCACACAGAGGAGGGGGATTTCTTGCTTCTTTGCCCAGGCAAGACAAAGAGCTTATCTCTGGCACAAATTGTTGCTACTGGTGTATGACTTTCTTTGACAAAAACCACATCATCATCCACATTATCAAGTTGTAGTTCTACAACACCCTTATCATCATTGTTAGTGTCAGATCCTGTTGCACATTGCCAAGTTCCACAAAGGCATCTTGTATTTCTATATCTACACCACCAGCATCATTACTTATCCTACTGCTCATGCTCACATTTTATGAGCACTCACAAATGGCAGCAACCTCGGCTACCTAGCCACTCTTCTAAGAGTACAATGTCTGAATCATAAATGTCTGCCTCGTCTAGTAGTACAATGTCTGACTCCCACACAACATTCCTGGACATCCTTTCACTCTATTCATGAATCTCTGTTTGTGAAGCCACAAGTTCTTCTTGGGGTTTAGTGTTCATTTTAGGAACACATTTGTCTGCTTTAGAGATGTTTGTAAATGGCTTTTGCAACTGGGGATTCTAGTGCATGTAACAGTACTTGGAGGAACAGTGTATCTATATATAGGCCATGATATGAGCATTTTATTTACTGTATGTGGTATTTGGTATGTTGGCAATGTGCAATTTTTTCCATACTAACTTTCCACGCATAGATTATTCTGAGGTTTTAGAACCGGTAGGTCCTAATTTAATTTTTTAAATGTCCTTTCTTATGCCTTCTAATAAATCCTAGGCCATTTTTATTATTACATATTAAAGATGAAATATTAAACCTTACAATGGAAATGACCATACCACCTTAATTAAATTATTTGAAGATAAACTCCCTATATAGAGAGATGCTCCCTTATTAGATCAAAATTGCAGGATGCAAAACTAAAAAGCCCAGGCAAAAACGCGCGTCAGACTCTTGCATCATTCGTGTGCACCGGAGACTGCTGTTTCTTCTTTTGCTCCATGTGACCATACACTCTGCCGCCTTATTGCCCCGATCCACCGAGACCCAGGGAGGGACAGGATACTGCCTAGGAATATTTGAAGTATTGGCCATGAGGCTGCTATGGGGCGATCAGGGACAAAGTTTTCCTACTAGATAGCGGGTCATTGATTGCAGTGTTATGTACTTACATATGTAATTATATTGCAGCATGCATTTGGTCAACGGAAGTTTTCTTAAGTTGCTACAAATTTTTACCTTTTGTGTAATTTTACTACTGTGTCATTAAAGATATACTGTTTCAATTTAGATTTGCTGTTTCTCTGGGGAGTTGATACTCTTGCTGATTATTATGAAGATATGTGCACCTCTAAATTAGTTTGCTTCTTTCTACCATGTCTATGTGGTGGATTCCTTTCTATATGTAGATGCAATATGACTGGCAGTAACTTCACTAATACTAGCACTAATGCTGTTCTGTATACTGCTTCATTATGGATGTTATTTTTGGATACAACAAATAACGAAACAGGAGGACCCTAAGCAGACTGCTACAGATGGATATAGTGTGTGTGAGAGAATGGTTACGACGCATTCTGCGCTTAAGCAGGATATAATTTCAATATAATTATGATGATGATATGACTTGTGCAATGTAGTGTGCACTGTACAGCACACACAGAAATATACCACCTACTGCCAACACCCCAAATAATAGTGACACATTCTAAATGTCACAGGTGATATGTCACACTCTTAGGAACTAGCTAGGAAAAATTCTGCTTTATTAATGGAATTATCTATATAGAAAAGCCATTCTGCCCTCACTGTTATATGCACATGCAGTAGCGTCCACACGTTGTAATGCTGCTGTGCATGCACATGGGTTGGGAGCAGAATTTAGGCACACCTGCTCTCATGCAAGATGGCATTGGCACCTCCGCTACCTAGCCACATTCGGTTCCAGTTGTTAGGTAGCGGAGTAAGGACCCGCCATCATCATCTCCCTGGCAGCCCTGGGGGCCCCCCACCATGCTAGTAGCTCCCCGGGACTCCCTCACCTAACTGACCGCTCCCCAAGGACCCCTCACCTGACTTGCAGCTGTACACATCCATAGCCCGGTGGGGACAGGCCGCTCTCTCCGCAGAGCAGGGTCTGTGAGCCGGAAACAGGGCGCTGCACAGCATGCTGTGTAGACAAGGGGAAGACTCCCCTATAACATTAACAGTGCATTAGTTAGGCAGTGCTTGTCCCACAACCAAGCAGCATAGTCCAGATGCAAGACTACCACACTGCCATGCTGATTTGCAATGTAATCGCATTGGTCTGCATATCTACACACTTTTTCCTGGCATTTTGACAGGCATTTGACTAGTTACAATTAAACGATAATGATATGCCTTGTACAAATGTAATGTACACTGCAAACAGTACCACAATAATGTGCAGTGTCCCCCAACTATATTTTTGCAGACAGAACAATTACTGATTACAATTTTTTGATAACTTGTGAAAAAATGATAGCCCTTAGTGGATTTTTTTGATTAAGAAAAAAGCCTGTCAGTATACTGCTACTGTAATTCAGAGCCCTGCTAAAGGATTGTAGTAGTAGTAGTAGTAGTAGTAGAATTATATGCCAATCTATTGTATTATACACTGTGCACACAGTATACACTCTACCAAAATGTGCAGTGTGCAGTGTACCTATTTAAAAAAAGAGAGCACTTATAAAGGTTGTTGGTTTTTATGTTTGCTCCATGGCTGATAAATGCCAGCGATGGGAGTCGCCGCCTCGAAAAACTATCTCTATTTCAAAAAGGCAGCCCTTGTCAAATAACAAAAACAAATAAAATCTAAATAAGACAATAGCACCAAAAATACTAGTTAATAAATTAAAAATAATTAATAAATATGTATTAATAATAACTCCTTGTTGGCATATATAGAATCAAATTATTAAATACAATTAAAAAGCATTCACTTTAATATACCACAAACAATTATCCTAAAACCCAAAAATAACCTTATTATTTAGTGGTTTTAGGATAATTGTTTGTGTTATATTTAAGTGTATGTTTTTGAATTGTACAGTATTTAATAAATTGAATCTATACATTACTGTCTGTGAACTTTTAGAGTTAGGTTCTGGGAAAGGGAGGGTTAGGGCAATAGAAAGGGTGTGTTAGGGTCAGTCTGTTAGGAAGGGAGTCTTAGAGTTAGGCTGTGGGCAGGGGGGGTCTTAGGGGTCAGGCTGCAGGGAGGAGAGGGTTATGGTAGTGGAAGGGGAGGGTTAGGGTAAGGATAAGGATAAAGCTTAGGGTAGCCTAGGCGCGTAGGCTTTCGCTGCTGGGTACACCGAAAAATATTTCCAAAAATATTCTAAATTCAGTGGTATGAAACGACCCTTTCCAAAATAAACCAATCGCACCAGCAATCTACACCCAAATGACACTATCCCAGAAAAGTGGATAGTAAAAACAAAAGCTCAGTCTGACTCTATCTAGTTCTGCTAGCACAGACAGCAAAGCTACAAACCTTCCACTCTCCTATCTAAAATGGCTCAAAAAATTAAGAGGGAGTGTCTTATAGAGCCTACAAAACACGCTACAACATTGCTCCTCAACTCCCCAGTCACAAAATTGCTGCTAAATCACAAGAGACCTTATTCTGCTGAATCCAAAATGGTGAGACCCAGAATTTACAGGAAATTGGTGTTTTGGTTTGTTTTCAAATCCAAATTTGGAGTAATGAACCAAGGTATTACTCGGATCCCCCAAATATGAATCGGTCAGATTTAAATGGAACCGCTTATTTCTAGTCTGTACCCTTGCTCAGTCTCATATTATGCTGCTTACTCAAGTAGTATATTAATGAATAACTTTCCAAAATGTCTAAAAAATGTCTTATTGAATAACATCACTATTTGTGACTTCTAAAGAGTGAAAGTAAGCCTAGACACATTTTGTTCTAGTTTGAGTAAGATGGTTTAAAATGTTGCTGAAGATACTGGACTGAGAATATGTCCAAGCTTTTATGTTTTATACATCTTAAGTGTGCTCACATAAATGTATTCCATCCAAAATATCAAAAGGTCCTCGGCAATTGGTTAAACCCATAAATGGCTGCAGTGACTGCTAAACTTCAACTGTTGATGAAATACTAAGGCACTATTACTTTTTTTTTAAAAAGCCTTTCATGCATTTTATTTTCATCTTTTGGCTTACTGTAAAATGAATAGACTGAATACTCACCTAACTGGTACATTTCATATACGTTGTTAAAAGATAATAGAGTTTATTCAACTGTATCATATGAAGCATTTTTTTTTACAATATTATATATAGATTGTTTAAAAAACATACCAACACAAATTTATTAACAATGATCAAAAACTATAGGCGCAAGTTATCCTGTCACAATGTATAAGTATTTTATGTTTGTTTAAAATACTGAATATGCCAAATTGTTATTCTATTTAGATACAAGGGAGGTAGCCAAATATTCAGCTGATATCTAAGAAAATGAAGAGAAGAATATATTTGTACCGCTGCCCAGTCCCATATTACACTGTCATGATAGGAACCCATGTATTACAACATTTCCTTTAAATGGTCCTAATACACAAGTCAGCCACCCCCAGGACAACCATGTACCTCCCAGTCCTTAAAGGAATTACAGCTCCATCCAATAAATAATCAGTAATATTATGTTATTAATAATGACTAATTTTATGGTTTAAACACTAAAGGGCTTCATTTGTACAATAGAGAAGGAAAGTAATGTTTTTTCCATATTCTTGATCTGCATTCCAGTATTCAGTGCAATCATGGTATCAGAGAAACTATTAATTTGTCCAGTATTGCTGGGCTCTGGTTCTCCTACAGTGTTAACCCTTCTTTTACCATTCCAGTCTTCACAACCCTTTATCCTTACCTGAGAGCAGTGATCCTCAGTGCTC
>WWET01000440.1:7375-22242 GCA_011038615.1 Limnodynastes dumerilii | reverse complement strand
CTCGTTGCTCTTCCCCGAGCTATGTCTGCAGCTTGGATCACCTGTTTTTCATTTGTTAGACAAGAAAATGATTCCAGGGTTCACAGATCAGGAAAGAAATGTTCCATAGTATGGATCGTGAAGAAGCTTGACAATCCTGAATAAATGTAGCATGGGAGAAGCTAGTAAAATTAATATATGGGACCCTTGGTTACTACAGATATAACCACTGTAAATGTACAATTAGCCATAGAAACCCATTGGGAAGTACAAATCTGCCTGCAGACTGCAAGACAAAATACAACCATTAAATTGTTATGTTTCTGAGGCTTCAAGTGTCACTAACACTTTAAGCCTCAGAAAAACAATGATGCTTTCCTGCCCAGAATAATCCAGGATGTCATTTACATAATGAATGTATTTGTAGTATTGAACATCAAGCAAAGTCCATCATATCACAAAGGTGACTCCATACCCTGTGCATTGATTAACAGTTTCTTTTCAGATCCATGTTCTGAGCTGTCAGCTGTCTTCCATTTAATGCATAAAATGAAGATCTTACATAATTCAGGACATTAAACACGAAACCCTGTAAGCATTGTTAGGGAGCCGAGAGTTTGTCTTGAACAAAAGAATGGTTTTCAAGGAAATGCCAGATTAAATTAGCCAGTGAACTGCACTGGACCTTGGAAGCGGGGCCTGCGGCATATAGCAAATCTCTCCACAACCCTACTGACACATCCATCAAAAGCAAGGGAAATCTCTTTCTGTAACTCCCGGACCTTTACTCTGTCCTTGCTGGTCAAAAGAAGGACAAATGGAAATGTAGAGAATCGACTCACTGGTACATAACAAAAGAACTTTTATTTTTACTTTTTTTTTTGTTTTGTGCAGTAAATTAACTAAAACTGATTTGAACTAGTTGCAAGAGCTGCAATGACCCATCAAGACAGATTGTTAACACCTTGCTATAATAATAAACATAAATATGGCCCAAGGGGGAAGTGGGGCTCTGGTCCGAATAGCTGATTTTCGAAAAGGAATTTGATTGCATATGCCTCGATGAGGCATAGCAATAGATCCATGGAGCACCAAGAGCGAGTTAAAATAGTCCCCCACTCCTTTCCCTAATTCTTACCCTAACCCCGCCCTCTCACTACCCTAACCCTAACCCTCCTTTCCTGGCAGCCTGGCCCTAACCCTCCCTTACTTGCAGCCTGACCCTAACCCACCATCTCCCGCAGCCTGATTCTAACTCTCCCTCCCCTGCAGCTGACCCTAACCCTCCATCTGATGCAGCCTGACCCTAGTCCTCCCTCAACTGCAGCCTGACCCTAACCCTCCCTCCCCTACAGCCTGACCCTAACCCTCCCTACCCCACACAGAAAGTTTACTCACCTGTCCCTTGGTCCGGCGATACCAGCAGCGGAGGTGCGACAGAGGGATATCGCCGTTTTCGAAGGTGAATGGGTGAAGTATGCCAAACAGCATACTCACCCATTCTAAAAATACAATTGAAACTCTGTGTTATTCGAAATAGGGACATTCGAGCATTGGGAGTGACTGCAACCCCTCCCCTGCCACTTCATGATGACACCCATGATATGATATTGACTGATATGTTTGTCATGGGTAATGTCAGCAGATTTTCATGACTCTGCATAGTGGCCAATTATTTTCTTTGATATTTCTGATGAGTATAAAATATACAATAAAATAATAATAAAATGGATCTATCTCTTTGTATAGTTTTATATATGGTAAGCCACCAGCTACTTACAAGTCTTCTCTGCTATGGTGGTTTAAATGCTAAACTGTCTCTTTATTGGGTCATACATCATGGATTGAGGCCCTATATCATGTACTATCAACTTGAGACTTAACTCACCTTCAGAAGCACCCAAGCCTACCAAAGCATATCTACATAGAAACAAGAGATCAACCGATAGGTGTGTAGTGGGGGGATTGCATGCGCTAATGCAAACACAAATTTTGGAAATACACACTGCCGACAGCTAATTGTCGACTGTGTGTATTTTAGACTATGGCCATTACGAAAATCCTGCCACCGGACCTGATAGTTCCCAATGCTCTGATGACTGGACAGTTTAGTGAAGGGGATGGAATGTAGTTTAGTAGGGTAGTCTTATGGTTAGGCTGAGGGTAGGGAATGGATTGGAGAAGAGGAGACTGATACCCTTTTACATCACCACCAAAAACCCAGGGCAAGGTCCAACAACCCAGGTTGAGGTGTGTTGTGAAAGGTCCCAGTGTCCTCTTCCTGGGTTTAATGATACAGAAATTTGACCCAGGAGAAAAGAAGTGTTTATCCCAGGTCCGACCTGAGCAGGTGTGCAGTGTGAAAGATGCGATCCTCCAAAAAATCCTAATTGGAGGAATGTGTTTACTATTGCTATAGCATTAGTAAACAAATCAATTGCTGGGAGCCATCAGACCCGGGTCTGATTATCCTGGGTTAACCCTACAATGTGAAAAAAGGGATCATTCCAGGGTCAGTGGTTATAAGACCCGGTATATTGCCGGGGCGGAGATGTGAAAGTGGTTTTAGGGTTAGGCTGTGGAAAAGGGAGTCTTAGGGTTAGGCTGCGGGGAAAGGAGTGTTATGGTTATGCTGCGGGGAAGGGAGTCTTAGGGGTAGGCTTCGTGGAAGGAAGGGTTAGGGTAATAGAAGGGGAGGTTTAGGGTAAGAATTAGCATTGGGAATTAGGATTGGGGAAATAGAGAGTGGCACTTACCTTGCGGTGTGGCAAGAAGTTTCTGAGGAGTTTGGTCTTTGTAAATGCAGTTTCTAAAATGGCCATTCTTAGCGACGACTCACACTCAGGTTATAGAGGGGTGTGCAACGGGTCTAAACCTCTGGCACTGATTGAATCTAGCACAGGAAACAGTTGCTACCACAAAACTTAAAATCCCTAACAATCGATTTAGGCTGTTCTTCACTGACAGCATTTCTGTGAACAACTTCAGCCAACAGTTATTAGTCACTCATTTACTGTGAGAGTAGTTTACTTATTTAATCTACTGTAATCGGGACACTTGGGAGGTAAGTTTAATATATATTCAGAGATCCGTTTTTTCGGCAAGTTGTGTGCGTATTTTTAGGATCGGATGAACTGCGCATGCATAGAAACTACATTTACACAATCTACATTGATTTTATGCAGGAAGTCCATTAGGCACGGACTTGTGAATCGCACGCTAGAAGATCCGTACGAAGGGGCGTGGTTGTAATCCGTCCCTAGAAAGATCCATGTAAGTGGGTGGGGGGAGGCATTTAATTGACCATTTGAGGGCGCTGTGAGGGCGCGGTTAGTTAGATACGCATGTATGGAGGCATTATACGCATGGACGTGCACACTTAAAGATAAGGGTGGTCAAGGCACTGGTAAGTCACCTTCAACCCTTCCATATGAGGGGAGTGTCACCAGCCGTGCATATATTTGCGTGCTTTTAACAAATGGATCTGTGAATACAGCCCATGATGTATACATGTGTACATCTTCATGTCTAACATAGTCATAAGTTATTATAAACCCTTATATAGTATGTATTTTGCTTATTGCAAACTCCAATTACTCTGTTTCACAGAGACAAGAAAAGTACTTTGTGCCATGTTGTAAATAATATTTACTTGTTCATCGTTTTTTCTGTTCTATAGCAGCAAATGGTTTTGCTACCATGACTTATGTAGAATGCATAATCAGTCTAGAACTAGTAAAGCACTTTGAACTCATAATAACAAATGGAAATGTGTGTTTCTAGATGCATATGTATGTACAATTAAGTGTATAAATGCAAAATAATACATTTCCATATATTTTGCTATAACTAGAATATGAATAGAAGAAGCAAAGATAAATACTACTTATCATGCTGATAAGATACATAAAATGTGAGATGAATTGCATTCCAACAAGGATGAATTCCTCTATGCCAGATGTGTAATACACTTATAAGTACTGACAAGTCCTCCATTCTCGGTCTAGAGTGGTTTCTATGGATGTATTTATGGCCTACATTGCCTTAATGCTATGGGTAATTCAGGATTCAATAAATGAAAAAAATCATTGAAGGAGAGGTAGCAAATAAAGCACATTTGCCAAGGATAAAAAGCAGCCATACTTCCCTAAGTACACTGGGAATAACTATCATAGCTCCTTGGACAAGAGATAAAGATTAATACTGGTATTGGTTCGGATTCACAGTTAGTCTTTAGACCACGCTTACGCAATCTACATACAGAGATGGTACGTAGATAGCATAAATAAGCTACTATGCATGCGTAGTAGCTCAATCCTTAAAACAACGTACGTAAGACGAAAACTGCATAACTGTGAATCCGGACCTTTGACTTCATTGGGGATGCTATGCAAAATCAAAGCACATGTACAAAAACATTTTCATACCTCAAACGTGGTTTTTCCAAAAACCGTGGCTTGCACAAAGTAAAATAAGATAGACACATAAGTCATTAGGCTGGATCAGGATCTGAACGCTCGCTCAGTTGAGTAGCATATTTCAGCCTGTCTTTGTACTGCATATGACCTCCTGGGGTTGGGGGAAGAAGAATATATTATTATGTGAGGGAGAGGTGGTTAATGTACAGTAAGGTTGTGTTCCCACAAATAAGCAGAATGCAAACAAGATAAAAAATATATAAATTATATATAAAAAATATAACAAGCATTTTCATAAATTCCGTATGATGGTAGTAACGTTAGTGTTACAATTCTTTAATAGCAGCCCAAAGTGAAAGACAGCGGGGAGAGACACAAGAGAATAAGTGGGGACAAGGGAAGGAATTTATTTTATATATATATATATATATATATATATATATATAGTCACAGGTGTGCTCAATCACCATCTGACCAGAAAACCATATAATAGATAAGGAGGGACATGAAACATAGAGCTTCATTTTGGTGCCACAGGCAACATAAGATTTTTTTATTTTAGTAACTAGAAATGATATAGTTGATCTTATAGTGTCGACTGTATCATTTTCGAAGTTTTCTATAACAAGTCTAAATCACATTAAATCTCCCAGTATTTGCATGTGGATTTAGCAAATGCAAGATGAGTTGTTCTAGTAGTAGTTCTTATGTTCTAGTCTGGATCAGGCCCATTAACTATAGCATTAAACTGACTGTTAATACTATAGTTAATAAGTGTTCTTCAGTTTAAACACAGCAGATACAAGCACATGTAAAAAACGATAGTATTCTTCTGAATTAACAGCAGTTGATGTGAACTTTTACCTCCAGCTGGATTTTAATTTTTTTTTTTTTTTTCTAAATAAAAAGCTTTATCTACACTCTCAATTCATCAAAAGGGTGATTCTAGTTGCCTTGTAATGGGTGAAGATTCAATATTAATATTTCAAGATTAATTTAATTGAAAATTAAATATAGAACATACTGGTTCACTTAACTCCAACAATTTTATTTTTCACAATAATTCAAAACAGGAATATCTCCCTAAGTTTTAAATACAAATGATATGTTGGGACCCACCTAATCATAACAAGGCGACACTTTTTTTTTGCTTTCCATATACTAAAATGAAGGTGAAAAATTTCCTGCAGAATGTTATGATTTCCTGGTGTTTAATTGTGCTTTCAGTTATAACTGAGGACCGAATTCAGGGATCCGTTTTCACGTGGAGTTGCATGCGTATTTTTAGGTATGTTATAACTGCGCATGCGTAGTAACTTTATTTACGTAAGTTTACATAGAATATATGCACGTATGTGCTTTAGGCACGGACATGTGAATCGCATTTGGGGGCATACGTATGGATGGGCAGGGTTGAAATATGTACTTGAAAATTTACGTGAAAATGGGGGGCGGGAGACATTTAAATGAATGCGGGAGGGCGCGGTTATAAAGAATCGCACGCACAGAAAACATATACGTCCGTAAGTACACACATAAGGAACAGAGTGGTCTATGGAGGTGTATGTCTATGATTGCACGGCCGGGAAAGGGGAGTGTCGTGGGTATTGGTGGGTGTTGGCTTGCTATGTGCGTGCATTTAATTGCGCACTATTAAAAAAAGGATCTCTGAATACGGTCCTGAATCTCCACACTAGTGGAAGCAACACAGTAAAATGCAGCTATGTTGCCATATATGATCCCTTTCCCTAGAGCTTCAAAGTTGCATTTGGGTCTAGACTGTAGTAATTGCATATATATTTGTTCATGGCATGCATGGTGTGAAACAACGCATAGATGTGCTATGACATTGAGTCTACTTTCACATTACAACCTAAGAAATATTCATTTTTATCTTGATAAAATAAGATAAACATAAAAAACAATAATAGGTAGATTCATTTATGTTCTGATTTTCATGCATCCAAGATAAAATCTGGAACTCTGAATCAAATTTTCCCCTGGGTGTGGGACTGCAGTTGGAACTGCTTATTTTTCGAAAGGGCCATTTTATATCAGCCAGTTCCGAACTGGGGCTTAAATCGATTACTAATGCCTCGCCGAGGAGAAGGAATCGATCATCCCCAGAAAATAAATGCAGCGGCGAATGGTAATTGTTTATATGTAATCCCCAACCCTTATACTAATCCTACCGTACAGTACCGTACAATAATTCTGTTATATTGCATTAATGTAATATAAATATATGTTTTTATTGTTAATGTGATGCTTGGTTGATTTCCCTGAACATACTACTGAAGCTTGTTAATATGAGACCCTGATGAAAATCACATCAAGTGATTGAAACGTTGGAAGAATATGATTAGTGAAATACAAATGTTGGTATTTTGTGCCAAAATACAAAGAGAAGACAATAAACCAGAAAGTATTGGAAGCTGACATGTCTGTGTGTGCTCTCTATAACTCTCTGAATCAGATGTTGAGAGGGAACCTGTAACAATGACATCTGCCTAATCGCTACTGTTTATATTTTAAACAGTAGATTTTACTTAATTCTTTGCATCAAATTTAACTAACCTTTAATGAATGAAACAGTAATTTTATTAAGGATTTATTCTCTATTAAAAAGCATCACACATCGGAAATGATCCAAAGTAGCGCTTAGAAATAAGCGCAGCTTCAAAGAGCACTGCGTCTGCTCAGAACAGGAAGCGGGCACAGTAAAATGGGCGCACTGCTGCCCGTCCACCAGTGTCCAAATCTAGCATTGTGCTAGTGGAACAAGATTGTTCCACAATATATAAATGAGAAATGTGGTGGGTTTTTTTCCCATTTAAATAGACGTGGTAGCAGAGAAAGGTACCTGCGCTTCCGTGAGACACTTACTGTACATCATCTCAGGGGATGATGTAAGTGGAAGACGCAGGTCATTTTTAATATGAAAATGACCCTTGTGTTGAAAAAAAAAAATTTTTAATTGGTGTAATAAATAAGGACTAAAATATTTTTATATTTTTATTATACACACAGCAGATATTATGTAAAAAAAAAGAGGTAATGGGGACTTACAATGAGCTATGCATAGTTCTGACAAGCTAAAAGACATCTTAAATTTCCATCTTCTGCATCTTCTGCCGGCTACCTCGCCAAAGTTTTGCCGCAGCACAGGGCCCTCAAATGAAAATATTTAATAGAGAGAGAGAGAGGAGAGAATAAAAATAATAAAGAATAAATTCAATTTTATCTGCTACAAAGCATTATTCATAACCACAGCAATGGAAAAATCACTGCTATTGTTATTACTGCTATTATTATTGTTTATAATTATTTACTATTATGTATTTATTATGATCATATCCTTACACCTACTATTAGGCACCATCTTAGAAACACCCATTGTTCTACCAATTCTGAAGTACTCTGTAAACACCACTTCTGGGACATTACAAGTAGATTTATTAATTATCGCTATGTGCTATGTACCTATATTTTTCCGCTTGAATAAATGTGAAAATCAGAAAGTAATTATTGAGATAAAAACTGTGTAAATCAGCTGTTTGAGAGTACACACAAAAACAGCGGGAAATAGACACCTCAGAGAAATTGTTGTTGAACTGCCAGGAGAGGCAAATTGACTTCTTGTTTTTGCTTGGAAAAATACATACCTTTAGCTTATTACCTTTAAACTGTAGTTTCCCTATAAACTCTCGTTCTGTTTGCACAGATTCACTTATTTCCTCTGAAATTCAATATGACTTGGCTCACATGTATTTTTTACCTGTTTTGCTCTTACACTCAGAGGGCCGGATTCACAGATCCGTGTGTACTACATGCGCGTTTTTACGCAAACATGTAGCAATTAAACAACCATGACACTCCCCTAGCACGGACGGGTTTTCGATGACTTACCTCTATCTCTACGTGTGTACTAACGCACATATGTTACTTACGAACGTGCGTACTTTACTAACCATGCCCTCAAAAGCCCATTTAAATGCCCCCCGCCCATTTTCATGTAACTTCTAACGTATGGAAGACAACCACGCCCCTCCGTACGTATGTCATTAAGTGCGATTTACAAGTCCGTGCGTAAATACTACGTAACTTGCGTTGCAAATCCTACACAGTTAATCCGCTCCTAAAAATACGCACGCAACCACACGCAAAATCGTATCTGTGAACACGATCCAGACTCTGGAACAGCCCAGTTGTCTTTCATATATAATACTACAGGCCTCAGCATGGCCATTGTTGCAAGGGCTCGCTTGTGTCTAGTAAGGGTTATTAAAAAAAAAAGGACATTTTTTGATGTTATTAATACTGTAGGCGCAACAATACATACAAATTACATGATTTTAGCTGTTTAAGCAATTAAATAAAAATATAGCTCCAAAGCCAAAACATTTGATTTTATTTTGACAAAACCAAAACATGACAAAAATTTAGAACCAAACCCAAAATATGTGGGGTTATATAATGTTATTTGTCTGGGATAGTATAACACATGGAAATGGAAAATTTAGATAACAAATCACAATCAACTAGCACTTCTAATCACTAAAATGGAGCACTATGCTTGGTGCCCTTTTTATAAGGGTGAAATGCGTTAATGCGAGGTTTCTGTTAGTGACATTAATATTCAGTCTTGTACAAGATGCCACAAGGACTGCTGAAAACTCAGAACTTCAATTAATTGCAAGCGTCAGCGTTGCTAGAAGACAGAGGAACAGAGGCTCCAAAGAAAAAACACAGAGGACACCAGAGGACACTTGAGCCTTTTCTTATATACCACTGCAAAACTGTAGCTTCATTAGGTCCATTATTAATCCTGTGCGTCGCTATTAAATAATGTGGTTCCCTTTCCATGAGCAGGGTAATCTACCAACAGATACAATAGAGTTTTGTAGCTTTCTTATAGCAGATCTACAGGTGTCTTAAACTTACTTGTTAGTGGAATGTAACCGTGTATGAAAATTAAATATATGTGATATTCCGGTTGCATTCCCCACATAGAATGAGGGATTTCTGAAATAGGGGCATCCGAAAGTCCCTTTTCGGATGTCCCTATTTCGAATACCCCTCCATTTTTTTATTTTTTTTTCAGAATGGGTGAGTATTCCTTTTCAGAAACACTGCCGCAGGACCCACACCATGGGAAAGGTGAGTAACCTCTTCAGGGTTAGGGTCAGGCTGTGGGGAAGGGAGGGTTAGGGTCAGGCTGCAGGGAAGGGAGGGTTAGGGTCAGGCTGTGGGGGATGGAGTGTTAGGGTCAGGCTGCAGGGATGGGAGAATTAGGGTCAGGCTGTGGGAGGGGTTAGGGTATAGGCTGCGGGAGATGGTGGGTTAGTGTCAGGCTGCGGGGAAGAAAGGGTTAGGATCAGGCTGCGGGGAAAAGGGAAGGTTAGGGTAATGGAAGGGGAGGGTTAGGGTTAGAATTAGGGGAAGGGTTGGGGTAGTGTTAAGGCTTACCTTTCGGAGCACCGTGTTCAGCGCTCCATGGATCAATTGCTATGCCTCATCGAGTCGAAACTGGCTGGGAGGAAACGGCCCTATCGAAATAGGGCCGTTCTTTCTGGGGACCCACACCCAGGATATTCACCAACTAACAAGGTTATAAATAAAGACTATACTACATCCTTAAAACTACTCCAACATTCAATTAACTAATTAATTGAAATTAAATAAAAAAACATATTTCTACCAGTAGCAGTGGAATGGACCAATATCATTCCAATAGGATGATCAACAACCTTCACCTGTACATTTGGAAGGGGTGTGGTTTAGTATATGGGATTTTTTTGTCATTATATCAACATTCATACACTCAATAACATTTGGTTGACATTGTTGTTTTCTTGATGTATTATTTTATCTACCTTAGTGTTGTGGACAGATAAAAGTCTAATGATAACCTTAACCCTAAACCTAACATTAAGTATAGTACTTCCATGTACATCCATGTCGTGTTAAAGACAGAACGGTGGATCAGGCATCCCCATCGAGTGCAGAAGTGTCAGCCATCCCTTTTGTTTCCTGATTTGTAACTGTAGATCTTCTGTCCATCGATCAAGGACTCCTTCAGGAAGTTAAGTGTTGAGTACATGACAGCAACCCTAGTAGGACAATTGCATGGCTACTGAAACGTAAAACAACAAGGCACCGCTTACTGAAAAGACTGAAAAATATCCTTCCTATCTACTGACAAGTGATTTCTCCATTATCTACCCACTTCCATAAGAATCACTGTTATTTACATATAAATATTTAATTCTAGCTTTGAAGAAGAAAATAAAAATAGTTTATCATTGTAGAGCATGTTTGTCCACTTGAAAAAAAGCTTAACCTCCTTATCTTTCTTCTTGCCACTTGATGAAATGAAATGTCCTATCCTTTCAAGTTATCACAGAAAATAATGATATATACTGCATGCTACACTGTCAGTAATTTACAATGGTCAGTTTCAGAATAGCCTTTGTTACAGTTACAATAATAATATAAATAGTGAGATTTTTTTGTCTTTGTATTTGAAGTATCAGAATCCATATATGGAAAAGTATAGTCATGCAAATTGTTATGGCCAATTCTCCTATTACAAAGGCTGTACAGTATTTGGGGGTTAGTTTGACCCTTGGCACAAAATAAATTGTAACCCCACATACAAAACCTTCATTGATTGATGGCATCATCTCATTTAGTTTACTTATGACTCCTCAAACCAGCAGAATTCTGTAATGCTGGAGAGTTGTGCAATATGGTTAACATGTCTTAAAAACACCAATCCAACAGATTTCCCTGTCAGCTGTAAATTTGTATACTTTACTTCTACCAATTAAATGTATAGGCTGTCAGTAACAAATTATTGTACAACATTATAATCTCTTCGTATGTTGTATTGTTCTAGAAACCTCTGACCTTTAAACCTGGTGACTTGTGTTTTTTTAATTGTATAACTTGAGATCAAACTTCATCTAAGCGGCTCATCCAGATTGTAGTGTACACCGGATGTAGGTCCCCGTCGACAATGGCCCTATTTCGATAGGGCCGTTCTCTCACAGCTAGTTTTGAACAGGCTGGGAAAACGATTGCTTGAAGAGGCATAGCAATCAATCCCTGGAGCACAGCACATGGTGCTCTGAAAGGTAAGTAAGGATTCTATATCAAACCCTCTCCCTAATCCTTACCCTAACCCATCCCTTCTATTACACTAACATTAACATTCCCTTCCTCGCAGCCTGACCCTAACCCTCCCTTCCCCGCAGCCTGACCCTAACCCTTCTTTCCCAGCAGCCTGACCCTAACCCCCCCTTCCCCACAGCCTAACCCTAAATCTCCTTTCCACACAGGCTAACCCTAACCTCCTCTTCCATGGCCCTAACCCTCCCCCTAAGCCTAAAAGTCAGCGGAGAGGTTACTCACCTCCCCAGTGGTGCGGTGGCAGCACTTCCAAAAATGAATGGGTGAGTATGCCGATCGCATACTTATCCAAAGCTGAATGCAGACCGTTTATATCAAAACATTTGCACCTGCTATAGGGCATGTCAAAAAGTCTAGGTCTTATATTATTAGTATTAGTGGACTGGACCCAGACCTCGATTGCCGCTATATAAAAACTACCATATGGGTGAGGGGAGTTATGATAGCTCACCCTTACTTTAAGATTTTCACACCATCCCCAAGTAAAATAGGGATGACATGCAAATATGTATAGTACTTAAAGGTCTTAACCAAGCCCTTACTGTACTATTTAAATACCTCACCTTCCCACGTAGTGATAGCGCTTCCGCTTCCTGAAATATTTATCAGGGCTGAATTCTGGATCCTGAATTCTGTTCTGCGCCTAATAATCAGGAAACTCCGCCTTGTAGTAAATATGGAACCAGTCCAGTATTATCATTACATTGTCAATATAGCATTCACACTAAGTATAACCACTATTGATATACTTTCTATGACTATACATAACGGTGTAGAACCCTGCGTTTGCATTTCAATTGCTGGGGTAAAGGGAACACATCTGGGAACATAGCTGGGTTTTATTTGAATACTATGGGCCGTTTTCACAGATCCGTAAGTTAAAGGTACACAATTATACGCACGTACGTGGCAAGGCAACACCCATGACACTCCCCTGACATGGACAAGTTATTGGTGACTTTCACGTAACTTTGTCCATACGGATTTCAACCAAGCCCCTCCACATGTATGTCCCCAAGTGCGATTCACAAGTCCGTGCATAAATTCAACGTAAATAGCGTGAATAAAGTTATTACGCATGCGCAGTTACTCTGATCCTAAAAATACACACGGAACACCGCGCAAAAACATATCTGTGAATACGGCCCTATGGGCCTGATCCAGACCTACGCTGGTGTGCGTAGCGTATTATCGCCGAACGTACCACCGATGCATGACAATAGGCACTCCCCTTGCTCGTGCCTAGTTTAGCTTCCATACGCTCGGGAAACCCTACCCTAACTTTTGTGTTCATTCCCGCAGCCGTCCGTACGTTCATTGCGTATGAACGACGCTTAGCACGCCCATACTGTACAATTTATATGGCTCCCCCTGCCTACATTCCTTAACTCCAGCCTCCATATGAACTTCATACTATAAACACGCCCCTTCGTCGGTAAAAACGCAAAGTATACAGACGCCCGAATTGCTGCTACGAAAATCAGTGTTTTACTACCGGAAGTTGTCATCAGGCGCATGCGCGGTGCGTTTTTTCTGCCGATTTTAAGCTTACGATCAGCGTTAGCTCGCAAGCGTGGGTTGTTCTGGATCAGGGCCCAATGTGTCAATAAAATAGAATTAGACTCGAGCTTGGCGGGTATAATTGACAATATAATGTGGGTTATCTTCAGAGCGCTATCCGCCAAGCAGACACTGCCAGTCTGCAAATACAAAATACTAAACAAAAGAAGGAGGAAGCGCTAGAAAAAAACCCACCAAAGAGTGTTTTTTCTAGCGCTTCTTCCTTCTTTTGTTTACCAATGTGTCAATGTAGCACCTAAGCCCTTAATATGTTGCGTGTGGTTTTACTAAATGCTGGATGCATTCGTTTTATTTCTCTTTCCAGTCTGGATCAGTCCCTAAGCAATTTCTGATATTTGAGTGACATAAATTATACTGACATTCATTTTCAGTCTCAAATGTTCAAAATGCTATAAAGGTAAAACAAATAATGATAGAAAAGCTTTGGGTCATGTATGTTTACATAGCATGACCCAAGCACTAAAGCACCCTTGTTAGATAATACCAATGTCTGTGGATATTAAATAGTAAGAAAGGCGGCCTAGAGGTTATTATTCTGCATATAAAAGAAACATTGTCATTCATCACAAAGACCTTTATTTTCCACAGCCATAAATTTAGAAATTAATTTATTGAGACAACAAAAGGATTTGTAAATCTGTGAGAGACCCAAAGTAACCCAGCTATAAAGTGCTGTCAGATCATTTGCCTGCCTCTCGGTGTCCGCCTGAGATATCTGTCCTTTGTGGCTCCTTTTCCAAGTAAAGAAAGAGAACAAGTAATAAATATAAAAAGGATTTCCACCTCAAACGATACCTTTTTCCATACATAAAATACTGACATGCTTCAGCGCCTTTGACAGAGTTTAGAATTTATAGTAATTGCATTTGGAGAGACATCAACATTGTTTTCATGTTTAGGGTTTTACTGTCAACTCCAGAGGAGGGAGATAAGTCTCTTAGACAACCCCTTTGGCACTATTTATGGCTTCAAACTCCTTTCTTTTAATATTCCTTCTAAAAGTTCTCCCTAAGTAAATAAGTTTCAGCCAGTGTGAAAGAGGTTCTAAATGAATAAAACATGGTTTTTGTTTTTGACCGCATTGTCAATGTCTTAAAATACATCTGTCAGAAATGCTATGATTTACACTGCTATGAAAAGTCCAAGACTACTGTTTCATTATTATTACTATTATTATTATTTGCTGCAATCGGATACATACTTATGTAATCAAAAGACTAAATATATTAACTGTCAAGGATCTTCAGATTTTCAATAACAAACTTTAATTATGGGAAGTTTCCAGTAGATGTTCAGTGGCGCCCCCAGGGGGGGTTTCTGGTTGCCCAGAAACCCCTCCAGATTGAAAAATGAAAAAAAAATTGAAAAACTAGCAAAAAATGGCAAAAATTCAAAAAGGGCGTGGCTTCGTGGGTGCCACGAAAGGGGCGTTGCTTCGTGGACATGTGATCTGGACTGACATGGAGGAAGATGGTCCTGGCCTGTACTGCATCAGGAAAGCAGGTGGGAATGGTGAATGGGTCACTACAAATACAACAGTGCTTATGCACTGACACAGGCTCTGTACATTGTGTAATGTGCTGGTGCTCTACTAATGCATTGTATACTGCTATTACTATTACATCTGTTCCTTCAATATAAAGCTACTATTTTACTGTGTGAAATAAGTAACTTATAAATCACCTATAAAAAAAA
>WWET01000439.1:660195-674328 GCA_011038615.1 Limnodynastes dumerilii | reverse complement strand
CCATCGCCCCCCCCCCCCCCCTAGCAGCAGATGTGGATTCCTTAGGGAGTGAGTTCATCCTACAAAAATGGATGCAGGACCACTCCCAATTGCTAATTAGGAGGAAGAGAAGGATAATGATGATGATGGTGTTGCCAGTGGATATTGCTGGCGCTGTTGTCATTGATTTATGGCAAAAACCACATCATCCTCCATATTATTAACTTGTAGAACTACAACACCACCATCATTATTATCATTAGTGTCAGATCCACAATGATCACCCTCATCCTGTTGCACATTTCCAAGTTCCACAATGGCATCTTCTATTTTTATGTCTACACCACCAGCATCATTACTTTAACTACTGCTCATGTCGACATTTAAAGAGGGGTCAGAAATGGGAGAAGAAGGCTCACCCTGGAGTACAGTGTCTAAATCTCACACAGCATTCCTGGACACCCTTTCTCTCTTTTCATTAATCTCTTTTGCTTGTAAACCCACTGTTTTTGGGGCTTATTGTTTGTTCTGGGCATGGATATGTGTGCTTTAGAGGTAAAAGTAGATGCATGCATGAGTTTGTAAAAGGCTTTCGATCTGGGGATTCTAGTGCATGTATTAGTAATAGCAGAAAGAGCATATGCAAAAATAGGCCATTGTCTGAGCCTTTTCTTGCTACTGTGTGTGGTTTATGGTATATTGGCAATGTCTGGTTTGTCCTTAAACGTTTTTACACATAGCTGGAGCTAAGACTTTAGAACCAGTGTATAATAATCTTTTTTCTTTTTGGTGTGCTCTTTCATGTCCCTTCTTTCAATCCCTTTCTGTTTTCCAGGGGATGCCATCACTTATTTGAGTCAGAGTAGGGTATGGTACTGCACGGAAGTGCGAAGCGTGGCCGTGAGGCTGCTATCTCCTGTCTATTAGGGTTTCCTTGCGATTGTAGTTAGAGTGCGGCACTCCCTGGCTATTTTTTACTTGATTCATTTGATTGTTCATTATTTTCGTCCATACTGGTTTTTAGTGATTATGAATTAAAAGATGTATTCTTAAATCCTAATATTGATTCTGTTTTTCTCACTGTATTGGGTGTGCGTTCATTAGAGTCCCCACGAGGGCTCACTACCATCAGTGTTACCCTCTTCCCTCCTTTTGTGTACAGTATATTGGCGGGAGACCCGAACAGCACCCCATTCCCTGTTAGCTGGTCGATTATTTTCTTGATTAGAGCTGGTGCGGCCCTGTTTTTTCTGTAGTGGAAAGCTAGAAGTGGTGGTATGGACATTTAGAAGTGGCAGTATGAAAATTTTTAAATAATATAATATTTAAATATGAATATTTTCAGCTTTTTTAATTAAATAAGAACTTTGGACCGGATCCAGATTTAATAACAGGAGGGCACTTATGCACGCAAGGTGCGTTAGTGACCTGCCTTCACTGGAGGGCGCATGCGCCCTCCAGATGTTACACTAGGGTTACTATAGTAACCCTAACGTAAGCACATTTCTGTGGAAATGGGCTGTGCTTCCCTTCCGCTCACTAAAGAGTGCAGGGGGAGGCATTTAAATTGTATAGTGTGGGAGGGGGCTCTGATGATACGCTGATCCGTACGTCCCGTTTAAGGCAAGCTTATGGTAGCTTAAGCTGCCCTAAAGTCTGCACGACAGCGGGGAGTGACAGGGGGCGTGCACTCCCCTCTGTCTCGCGTAATTACAGACTCCTGCACGCACACAAAGCGTGCGGGAGTCTGGATCAGGCCCTTTATTGTGAATACATCCCAGTTTACTGTGATCTTCATTGAAGGAACTGTTATACCATGAGATATGGATTTCCGTGTGGAATACTTACCTCATTAGGTGAATAGAACTTTTCTGTGATAGACTGTGTAAAAGTGATTGTTCCTTGTAGTATTGATATATCCATTGAAAATTTCATATCCATATGAAAATGTATTTTTTTTCTTCCCCAATTTTTACTGTGAAAGGGAAAAATCAAACACACTGCATTTGTAATTTTTACTTTTTAGTTACAGAAGGTAGATTTACATGTGGAATAATAATTTATCTGTGAAATTTTGATGATTAGCAGGTAATATAAATTATTGTAATAAGCTCTATAATTACCATCCCACATTTTTAGTATAGAATCTGGATCAGGTCCAGTATCTGTATGATCGTGTTACTTCTGAAACATACAACAACAACAATAATAATAATAATAATAATAATAATAATAATAATAATAATAATACAGGGTGTAGTTTGCCACTCTTTCGACAGATCACTTTGCGTCAGTGAAGCACCGACTTAACTTAATTTTTGGCAGGTTGCAGTGCAGGCAAGTTTGCTCATTCTAACCCTAACAATCCCCTTTCCTCATGCTAACCTTAACCTTCCCCTAACCCTAAGCTTGACTTTAACCCTCTCCTCTCTGCAAACAAACACTAATCCCACAGTCTAAGACACTCCTAAACCTAACCAATCTATTTCTGCAACATAACTTTAAGCCTCCCCTAACCCTAATCACCCTCATCCCAAAGCCTAACCTTAACCTTCCCTGTCCCAAAACCTAGCCTTAGCCTTCCTTTCTCTGGAGCTTATTCCTGACCTTTCCTAGCCAGCAGCCTAACACTATCTATTAAGAGCATCTTGTTGAAAAAAGACCATTTCACTTTTAAATACCCATTCTGGGAATTCAATATAATGTATTGAAATGTGTAGGCGACGATACAGCCAAAATTAAGCTGTTGGCTGTATTATTGTCGAAAGTTAGCCATCACAGTTTCAACTACATCCCTTATACACATATAAACATTGTAATGCACAATTTTTATGTATTTTCTATGCACAAAAATCAAAGATGTGTGCAAAGGTTTCAGTCCCATTTAGAAGCCAGCTAATACAGATTTTTGATTTACAATATTTCTCTAAAAATAGTTTCTAGCAATTCCTTGCCAAATTCTTTTTGTTTCGAAACATATGTGATGCTTCTTTTTTATATGCACAGCATGTTTGAAATCTCCCCAAAGGTTTCCAATAATATTCATGTCTGGGGAATGTAAAGGTCATTGAAAAACCTTAATCTTTCATTCTGGATAATACTTCAGAGTCCAGTAACACATGAAAGTTGATTTGGGGATACCTTTTTATAGCATTCTTTTGCTTTGCAATAGGCAATGATCTTTATGTTCAAATCCTCAGTAAGCTGCTCAGAGAAGCCCAAAGTTTACTGGAATAAAAAACAACAACATTCAGATAGATTTAAAGGGATTATTTATTAAGCTTTTTGCCACTAGAATTGTCTTTACTGATGCAATTAAAATGTGTGACCCATTCAGAGATCTGACAGTAGCAAAGAGGAAATTTAAAAGTGGTGGTTTGTACATACAGAAGTGGTGTTATAAAAACATAGTAATAATAAAAGTAAATGAGATTTATAGATGTTTAATTAAATCAATGGGAGAATTGATGGTATGGCATATTACCCAATACTGCCCCACTTCAAGCTCTGCGTTATACTGAAAATGGGCACACTTGTGAAACAGATATGTATAGGCAAAGGGTAGGGCCATAACCAGTTATTTTGGTGCCCTGGGCCTGAGAGAAAATTGGCACTTCCCCTTTCATATTCTATATATTAAGAGCTGGATTCCTTGTGCCACTGACATCACAATAATGCAAAAAAACAAAAAAAATTATGCAAAAATCTCAGTCTCATAAAAAATGGCCTAAGCAAAATGTTCGCTGCTATTCAATAAAAAAAAGGTACAATGTAATGTATACGGTGCTTTTTAAAACATGGTTTGTTGGTGTAATATTTGTTAGGTGTTTATAGCTGTGATACTTCTAAGAGTTAGTGACTTTTATCTAATTAAAATCTCTTCTTTTAGTCACTCTCTGTTCCGCTGGTGAAGAACATATGAAAGAGAAACATGGGGCTGCTATATTGTGGTTGCTCTTGTTGAGCATATCACTGCATTTAAATCTAAAAACAGATATAAATACACCTTTGGATTAGGTCACTCACTCATAATAAAGCTTCCTTCTAGGCTCTAGAAATATCAAAGGGATGAGTAGAAAAGGCACAAATGTACCCTCTTAGAATTAATGAAGTTTGTAATAATGTTAAAATAATAAAATGTAAAAGCTGGCAATCGGTTATGAAAATATCTAACTAATCTACCGTATTTCCCCATGTATAAGACGCACCTTTTTTAGACAAAAAATGGGTCTAAAAATCAAGTGCGTCTTATACAGGGGATGCTACGCTGAACTTACCTTTGCTGTCCCTCCGGTGGTCCCTCCGGCGGTGTTAGACTCTCTCCTCCACAGCTGTGACTCAGACTGTCTCCCTCGCGGTGCACGCTGTACAATAACGTTGCGCGACCTTAGGTCACAGCTGCATGGGAGAGACCACCGGAGGGACAGCAAAGGTAAGTTCAGTGTTGCATCCCCTGATCCCTTGTATAAGATGCACCCAATTTTTAATTAAGAAAGGTAAAAATAATACTTAAAAAATATATTTACATTTTTTTTTTAATTTAGGCTCCAAAAATGGGGTGTGTCTTATACAAGGGAGCGTGTTATACATGGGGAAATACGGTATATAGTTCACTTAAAATTAGTCAAATCTTTGGAAATGTCTTTGCTATGGTGATTCTTTAAAGTGTAGATTCTCTTAATAGAAGGGAATGGTATGCAGGATAAACCCAAAGGAGAAGTTACATAAACAGACACAAAATGTATTAACATTAACAAATCAGAATAAAAAAAATAAAAACTGGTAAAGTCCCATACCTGCAGGAGATTACACAAGCAGGAGATACTATATTAAGATATTAAGATATAGTTAAGATATAGTTAAGATACTATAGGGTCCTAAAGAAATATATTTAAGTTCAAATTGCCGTATTCACAGATCCGTTTTCACTTGAAATAGCGTGCGTATTTTTAGGTACGTTTCAACTGCGCATGCGTAGCAACTTTATTTACATAAGTAATGTTGAATATACACATGTAAGTGCTTTAGGCACAGCCATGTGAATCAGACTTGGGGACATTCGTGCGGATGGGTGGGGTTTAAATACGTACCTGAAAAGTTAGGTGATAGAGGGTGATGGGAGGCATTTAAATGAGTCTTTGAGGGCACGGTTAGTGTAGTGTAAGGGGGGTGTATGTGTAAGGGACGTATAGTGTAAGAGTCGGTGTATATGTAGAAATTTATTAAGGTGTGGGGGGCTTGGACGGACTCTTCTTTTTACTGTAGTTCAGTACCTGATGATGCCCTTGAATAGTGAGTGGTATGGGTTAATTGGCGTTCTTACGTGGTTAATGTGCGGCCGTCTGACACTGTTAATGATTGTATTTCAAAGGTGTTAAAATCACTGTAACTCTCTTATGTCTACTTCCTGCTATTGTATTTGTGAACAATGTTCTATGTACTGCTGGTTTTCAAAATCAATAAAAACAGTTGAATTAAAAAAAAAAAAATGTATATAGTAATTCACAATAATAGTCATAATGATAAAATGCATATGTCTAAACCATACATTATTTCATTCTATAGTATCATTTAACCCATAAGGGGCAAATGTCTTATGTATAGATCCAATAAGCCTCTCTTTTGCACAAAATATTGAACCTGTCCCCTTCTCTGGGTGTCATAAGGATTTGTTCAATGATAGTAAAAGAAAGGTTCTTAACACAAATACTTTGACACCTCAAAAAATCAGATGAAAGACTTATGCTCCAGGACTAAGGAGTTATCGAATCCAGTCCAGACCATCTAGATGAATATAGGGATAATTGCAATCCCAATCCTGTGGAGGTGAATGATGTTATGTTACCAGATGCTACGGAACGGAGGTAGTAAAATTCGCTTGTAACTCACTCTTTTCACATGACATAGTGCTGGAGATCCCAGGTCCCGCTACAATATGGGTTACCACCCTTCCAAGTCTAAATGTCAGTAAGTAGTCTGTCCTTAGTCCGTCTCAATATTTCAGATAATATAAATGATCGTCAATAAGGGTCTCAATTCAGCAAAGCATAGGATCCTGACAAAGTGCACACAGCTCATGCATTTTGTCTGTACCAGCAGACTTTTTCAAAACGATAAGCTCAAACTTAGGTTGTCGTAATATATAGGGAGCATTCCACCTGTTCCATAATTAATTAGGTGACGTAACTCCCTAAACTAAAAGAATGGTTTAGAGAGCACAAAAGAAATATAATGACTACAATCTTCTCCTCACTGAAAATTATCTTTGTACCAGAATATTAAATATTGTTGTCTATCGGTGAAAAGTAATCAAACTATCTATTTATAGCTAAAAAAGCATAATAAATATTTTAACCCAAATATATTTCAAATATTTCCTACATTTCATTTAAGATTTGCTTCCATAAAGTAAAGCAAATTACTTTTCTTTCTATAAAGCAAATTATGACTACCTCCTCCTGAGAGACTTGAATTTGTCAATGTTATACCCCACTATTTTGTTATAAATTAAACTCTTTGAAATGTCTGCTATTGCACTTCATGCTGTGTTTTTATTTTTGATATATATGAACGTATCAAAGTTTAAGTGGTTGCATTGTGCAACTGACATACTATGAACAACATGAGCACTCACAAAAGCAAATAGGAAATCAATTATAGTTTTGAATATTTATTTTCCCCACTAAAAGTATGTATGCATATGTGTGTGTGTTTGTGTCTTTTACACATAATCTCTTAAATAAATATTTTTTTCTATATTTAATTAACTATATTTCTATATTATTGACCTGATCCATCATTTTAGCATAACAATACCCCAAAAATTTGTACCCCCATTAACAGTTTCATGAGTCGTAATTCTGGATTTTTAATAACGAGAATAAGTTTACTATTGAAACATGCAAGCTGATATTTATAGGTAAAAAGGCTGAGAAGGGTATTTTTTTCTCATTTTTATTAAAGTAATTGAAATTGACTTTTTAAATGTTTGTATTATTATTATTATTATTATTATTATTATTATCCGGGGATGGCCGACTAAACCACTAAATTAAATATTCAGAAACTTTTAATTACATTTTAAGCATTATAAGATTTAAAAGCTCAAAAAGAAGTAATTTTTTTTAAATATGTATTACAAGGTGTAGTTTAATTAATAATGAAAGTGTTGTTTTAGGAAATTGTTTAGGATATATGGATCAATGGACATCTAATGATGGTATATTCACAAAAATAGTGATTTTGGTTATTGCTTTAATTAATTCATTGATTCATTAGGCTAAAGTTTCTTTATATTAGACAATATTCATAAAAAAAAGCTCATATAGAAAAGGAACAGATGATTTTCGATAAGTATTATCATTCTTTAGAGAAGCAATTGCTATAAAAAGCTCCCGAAATTCTAGCTCCTTGTGTGGGAATAACTGAATACATTTTTAAAGTTTAATTTCTATGAAAAATAAGGTTATGACATCATTAAACATAATATAGATCAGTGGCCCTCAACCTTTTTCGGGTATTATCAGTTACCCACTATGGAATCAGGTCAAGTACTACTTTGCAGATCATGTGCACACATATATAATATTTTTTTCTTTCTCCATGCATATTTTCTGTGGTTTTAAAGTACATTTTCTACATAATCCATTTAGCCCTCTAGATACTTTAAGTACTGTATCTAAAAGGCTGAATGGATTAAAGTATTGCACCTCGTTAAAATATAAGTACAGCTGCTACCTTGTGAGAAGCCTGCTCAGTTGCCATCAGACAGTGGTCCGAATATGAGTATTAGTGTCACTGATAGAGAATCCCTAATATAAATAATAGTTATTTTTTTCTTTGCACCATCCTTTTTGAGTCTTTTCTAGACTAGAAATTGAAAAGAAGAATTATATTAATGTAAGGAACCTAAAGAAAGCACACATTTTTAATTTATTATTTAAAACTGTCTACCAAAAAGACTGCCATCATTTAGTTATGTCCCTGCAAATTTCAGTGCTCACAACTGACTGTGGTGGTTTCCTGGGTTCCTCTATAAATCTAAAACTTTTATTCAATACCCTAAGCATAAGTAGAATGACTACTTAGACAACAATTTAGACTATTGGTATAAGCACTTAGGACCATATTCACAGATCCGTTTTTGCGTGTGGTTGCGTGCATATTTTTAGGATCGGATTAACTGAGCATGCATAGTAAATTTTTACATGCACAATACGTAGTATTTACACATGTAAGTACTTTCGGCATGGACTTGTGAATCGCACCTAGAGACATATGTACGGAGGGGGCGTGGTTTTTATCCGGATGGTAAAAGATACGTGAAAGTGGGTGGGGGGAAGCATTAAAATGGGCATTTGAAGGCGCGGTTAGATAAATACACGTACGTAAGTAGCATACACACATAAGGACACACGTAGACTTAAGGGTGCCCTGTGGAGGCGGAAGTCACCGAAAAACCCGTTCGTGCTAGAGGAGTGTCATGGGTGTTGCCTTGCAACGTAGGTGTGTATATTTGTGTACTTTTGTGTACTTTTTATACACATAATCTTTTAATCAATCATGTGAGGCAACATAAATAGAATGGGTTCTAAGTCCCGTGTTTTTCAAGGGTGGTGATGTGAAAACTGCATTAGTAAGGGATTGGTGTGCAGGCGCAGCACCTTGCTTGGATTATTGGGTTAGGCCAGACTTAATAAAAATGTATTAGTTCTTATGGTTACTGTTCAAATGTGAAGTACTAGCTTGACTCATATCCCGTTCACATCACCACCAAATACCCGGGTTTATGACCAAAAAAACGGGTCTCGGCAAAACCTGGGTATTTGGTGGTGATGTGAAACATCCCTTTTTCAACTACCCGGGTCAAATGACCCAGGAAAAAAAGAGTTTTTCACGGGGTGACAGACGGGTAGGGTGGCAGTGTGAATGGTTCCAGGTTGTTTTTCAACCTATGTTTATCACATTGCCACATGATTGAATGGAAAAACAGTCATAATATGATAATGTCATCATATGCTGTCACAGCTTAGTGCAGAGTGAGGACAAGGTGCATGAGCTCCTAGCTATCAGAGGATAGGAGGAAATCAGAGGCCACATTTCACGCACTGTTAAGGGTGCACACATATATTTTAACATTGCCAAGAAGCTGGAGGAGAGGGGCATTGTTAAATCTCAACAACAGGTGCTGAACAAATCAAAGGCACTAAAAAAGCAGTTTGCCAAAGTTCATGAAAAAGAGTGGGAGTGGCAGAGTTCAGTGGCTGCTATAAGATATCTGTAATGAGATACCGCAAGGTGCAACCCAATGGCTCTCTCATCGTTGCTTACAGCCAAGGAGCAGTCCAGTTCCCAAGCCAGCACCAGCAACCAGCACCAGCACCAGCAAGGCCTCCTGTGCATCCTCTAATGTTCAATGACAAGCAGGAAGAGGAGTGAACTGTACAAATCTTGTACCACCGATACTTCCTTCTCACAGGATGAACCAAGTTTATACCCTGCTGTGCGAAGGAAAAGTTAGTGTCTTTCTTTACATTGCTTGTACACTTGCGTGAGCTTTTGTAATGCTTTTAAAGTTCTGTGATGTCTTTGCATGCTGTTGTTTAACTTACAAAGGGCAGTTAGTAATTGTCTTTGTTTTCATTACTTGTATCCATGCTTGAGTTTGTGGCAATAGTCTGTGTCTTTTTTTTATTACATGAAAGTCCATTTTGAAAGTCCACAAATAATTTGATGCATATATTATAAAAACTAATGTGCTGTTTTCTCTTTGTTGTCTTTTATAGTTGATTGTTCACGTGCATCTGAAGAAGAGCTAGGCCATTCTCAAGCAATGCGGCAGAATAGTGAGACTTTTTTCTTTTATCATCAATGGCAAAGAAGAAATTGTCACATTGTCCTTCAAAACTTATGTGCTGGTCTTTCTTATTCATGTTTTATAGTTGATCCTCCAGTTGCTGTGTCAGTAAAAGCTTGTACCTCCGAAAGTTTGTGTAGAAATAGTAAGTCCCTTTGTTAGGAAAATCCTAGTTTTTTTTAGCTTTATTTGCATGCTGTTATTAGATCCACATAGGACAGTATATTATCTATTTAATAAAGTCCATACAAAAACTCTATACAAAAAATGACAAATAACTACAATAGCAGAATAATAAAACAAAACAATCTACTATTACTTTTAACTGAATAACAAAACAAATAATCTATTTTAAATTTTAACTGAATACCAAAGCCAAAACATCTACTATAGCTTTTAACTGAATAAAAAAAAACCAATTTACTCTAACTTTAAACTGAATACTAAAACCAAAAAATCTACTATAACTATATCAAACAATCAACTATAACAACTTCTGTAAGACAAAACATAAAACATTGAGCATTCTGTTGCAGCATGCAAGAAGTGCAGGAGGGAGCACAATCACTTACAGTACTGCTTAAACATTTTATTTAAAAGTACCACTTTAAAACTCTTTTTTTATTGTCCCTCTCTAGTTGATGAGCCACAGTTGAATCAAGATGACACTGCATCTGCTCAGGATGAGCCTTTGACTTCAACTGCTTTGCATGGGAATAGTAAGTATACTTTTGTCAAACAACCCAATATACACTGTTAAACTTATCAAAATGTGTTGCAGTTTGCAAGAAGTGCAGGAGGGAGAAGACCCAAGCACAATGGATTATTAAACTGCTGTTTAATTTTGTCCAAAAAAAACAATTTACACATTGTTAAAATATTTTCTAACTATTTCTTTCTTTCTTTTTCCCTCCATCACAGTCTATAATGTACCAAAGGAGTGGAAACGCATGAGCCGGGTTGAGGTTGCGACAAAAGCAATGACAGCTGTCAACTTGACAACATGGACCAGGCAATGTAGCACAATGAGGACAGAATGGCATGCTTCTTAGAACATGACAGGCAGTGACAAGCAAATATCCTGCATGAGATCAGGAACATAAGCCTCAAAAATAGGGAAGCAAATATGGCTTTCATTCATGAAATTATGCAGGGGATGAGATCCCAACAACAGCACTACCAACCACCCCCACTCCTCACTCGAACCCACCCTACCAGCCATCTGGACAATATTTTTCAGCCTACCCTCTCCAGAATTATCCTCACCCTCCCCAACCTTAACATCTGCCCGCAACCCAGCAACCACCGGCTCATTTAGAGCAAGACTATCAGGAGCACCTTTCCACACTATGAAAAATTATAAATGTTTGTCTTGTATATATTTGTACATTTTTATATTTTTTATACCTGTTATAGCACTTTATAACTAAAAAAAACTAAAGAGCATATGACATAATATGCATCAGTTTCAATAACATTTGTGCTTCAATTAAACAGATTCTGTTTGAAAAAAATGTTGTTTTTACTTACTGAAAAGAGAATGTGTTAAGGTTTATGGCCATGGTTGTATTAATGAGTCCCACAGTGGTGTGTGATGCTCACCCTGACTTGTGTCAGGATCAGGTGCCTCTGGTAGTTCCGAGTCCAGTAAGTTCTACTCCGGAAGAAACTGTTCTTGCTGCATTTCGCAGATGTTATGCAAAATGCAACAAGCAGCAACCATATGAGGCACAAGCTTGGTGGCAATGTCCGAGAGCTTTAGCAAACACAACCAGGGCCCCTTTAAGCATCCAAATGTGTTTAGCACAACCATGCGGGCCGAGCTGAAGGTATGGGTAAAGCGCACTTGCTCTGGAGAAAGTTGATGGTGCTGTGTGTAGCCCTTCAACAGCCACCGACGCAAAGGATAGGCAGCATCCCCGATGATGTGCACAGGGATCCAGGATGTTGTGCTCTGTCTGGACAGTACTAGGGAGATCCAACACATAACGAATGGTCCCACGCAACATCCGAAAGTGTGCCATCCGCTGTTCCTCCTCAAAAGCTTCCACTGCTGCTCAGAAAACTTCAGCGTGGCAACGGTTTCTGGCCCACAATCTCCGGTTAGTGAGGGTGGTGTATCTCAGAACGGAAATCTGACTGGATTATCTATATATCTATAACAGATATTTTATTTAGAATAATAAATATTCTGACCCACGAGCCTCTGTGTCTTTATTTTTAGTGTATACTTATTGCATCAATTGTTACTTGGGTAAAGTATATCATCTGTTGTTAGGGAATTTCAGGTTAAGGGCAAAACGCCATATATAACCCTTTTATTGAGGGGTTTTTTTTTATTGTAATGGTGTTTATAGAAGGCATGCCCCATGATAAAGCTCTTTATTTCATGTAAATTATGCTCAGTCCCCCTTAAATAACACACAAATATTGTCCATATCAGGCTTGTATATTATCCTTATAATTGGGCTTTATATGAAAAAGAACAGAACCCTAGTACAGAAGAATATAAAGCCCTGTTTAAGGGATCATTTGAATATATTAAATATTAATGAACATTAAAGAGTATTAAAAAGATGGTATGCCCCATAATAAAGATTTTTATTTCATATTAATTCTAATCATTGATCATCCATAATAAAGCTCTAAATGTCCCATAACAAGAACTTTATATTCCATCATGCCCATATTAAGTAACAGAACAACAGAACTACCTATTCCCAAACAATACACATTCAAACAAATTTAGGGTTGAAATGTGGGTCAAGTCTAGGAAAGAGACCATCTTCCCTCCTTAAAGCTGAAATTTAGGTAAAGAGGAGCTTCTACCACTGCAAACCTTTAAATAACCTTCTATAAGGTTATAAGTAATTAGGGTGTATTTTTGAAATATGTGTGTGTGGGACAGGGGAGATGAGAGGGTTAACATATTCCTGTCTATTATCGTGTCTATTATTAATATTATTATTTTTATTATTATTATTGTTTAATATTGTTATAAAACGTGCCATCATGTGTTGTAGTTGTCAGTGTTATTGTTGCAATATGTGAAGGTGGTGTTGTTTTTCCAATATTGTGTAATTGTAGTATGGAATATAATTTTAATGTTAAGGATGGTGTGGGGTATTGCAGCATTGTGAGGAGGTGTAAGGAGTTACTGTAATTTGTAGAAATCATGTGGGGTAATGCTATAATAGGCAGGGTTTTGCTCTTACTTATCTTATATGTGGGGTAGTGACAATGGGGTAGATCCAGACCTAAGTGCTTGTTACATTTAATCGCATAGCGTATTTACGCTAGCGTATTTTCTTTGCACTACTTTGGCCATTTTACTCTTGCCAAACCCTACCTTACCTTTTCAAAGACTAATTACTGACATACGTAAAGGCTACACGTACATAAGTGCCTAAGCAAACCCATACTGTACGATTTAAATGCCTCACCCCGCCTCCAAGGCGTAATTATGGGAGTAGTATGGCTGTCACGCCCCTTCATTTGTAGTTACGCTGTTGACTGATACGTACGTTCAGAGTCACGTGGCGTAGATATTTTACATCAGCGGCTAGTGTAAAATCACTCGCGTACGTAGTTTGGCATCTGACCCAATGATACAAATAGTCATTGTATTGTTTAAATGTGTGGGGAATGGTGAGAGGGTTTTCTCTAACATAAGAATTATTATTAAATGAAGAGGGAGAGGTTGATTGATTACAGAATATTAAAAATGATGTATAATATAGTAAAGCTATTATAAAAAAAATTCTGCAATTGATTAACATTCTCAAAATCCTTCAATGTATAATGGTCTATGAAGCCCCAAGGTCCATTTTTATTCTCTACTATATTGGGAAATTATATTATTATTTATTTATTATTTATTTATTAACAGGTTTTTATATAGAACCCACAGATTACGTAGCACTTTACAATTTAACAATCAGTATAAACAAGACTGGGTAATAACAAACAGACTGGGTGGGTAGGAGGGCCCTGCTCACAAGCTTACACTCTATAGAACAGTGGGTTTGATATATGAGGGCAAGTGCTATATATCACACAATGGACCAGCCAGGGTGTATGGCAGAAGTGCTCTCAGTGCCCTGTATGATCCAGCCACACAGCAGTGTTAGTAGCAGAGATGAGGGAATTGTAGAATAGAAAGAGAGAGTGTGCAGGTTTGTGTTAATAATGTGTAAAAAAAGGCAGAAATGGTTGGTAATATGGTTCTTCATGCTTAGGGAGGTTGTGGAATTTGATAAGCTTGTCTGAAGAGATGAGTTTTAAGTGAACGCTTGAAA
>WWET01000439.1:642018-659781 GCA_011038615.1 Limnodynastes dumerilii | reverse complement strand
GGTATGTGTTCATAATGTGTAAAAAGGCAGAAGTGGTTGTTAATATTGTACTTAATGTTTAGGAAGGTTGTGGAATTTGATAAGCTTGTCTGAAGGTATGAGTTTTTAAGGGAACGCTTGAAAGCTTGTAGAGTAGTGGATAGTCTTAACGGGCGAGGAAGATTATTCCAGAGAGTGGGTGCAGCCCGGAAGAAGCTCTGTAACCATGAATCAGAGCATTTATGAAGTGCAGAAGTGAGTTGTATATCTTGTGATGATCTGAGAGAACGTGCTGGGATGTATCTTGAGACACGTGAGGATATGTATGCAGGTGCAGTGTTGCTTTATATGGCTTTATAGGTTAGCAATAGGATTTTGTATTTGATTCTGTAGTTTACAGGCAACCAATGTAGAGACTAACAGAGTGGACTAGCTGTAGCTGAGCATTTTGCAAGCATGATCAGTCTTGCTGCTGCATGCAATATAGACTGGAGAGGCGTAATTTTATATTGTGGGAGTCTAATAAGAAGGGCATTGCAGTGATCAATGCGGGAGATAATCAGTGCATGAATAAAAGTTTTAGCAGTTTCTTGTGAGAGATATTTTCAAATTTTGGAAATGTTTTTTAGGTGTATATAACAGGATTTAGAAACAGATTGAATGTGGAGCATAAAGGACAGATAAAAATCAAGTGTAATACCTAGGCAGCGAGCTTGGTGAGTAGGGAATATTTCAGTGTTGTCAACAGAAATAGAGAGACCAGGTGGGTAGCTCATGTTGGCAGGAGGAAATGGTGGAAAGACATTCACGTGAGCCAGCACGGTTGGTGATAGATCAGGGGTGGATAGATAGATTTGTGTATCATCTGCATAGATATGATATTGGAAGCCAAATGACTTTATTAGTTGTCCAAGGGAAGAGGTATAGATAGAGAAGAGCAAGGGACCCAGGACTGAGCCTTGAGGTACCCCAACAGATAGCAGAAGGGCAGAAGAGGTAGATCCAGAAAAGTAGACACTGAAAGAGTGATTAAAGAGGTAGGATGTGAACCAGGTAAGGGCTGTATTCTGAATACTTATTGATTGTAACATTTGTATGAGAAGAGAATGGTCAACAGTGTCAAAAGTAGCAGAAAGATCCAGGAGAATTAGAAGAAAGTAGTGACCTTTGGATTTAGCTGTACTCAAATCATTGACCACTTTGGTCAGTGCAGTATCAGTGGAGTGTTGAGAACGAAAGCCCGACTGATGAGGCTCTAGAAGATTGTGTAAGGAAAGGAGTGAGGCCCATATTAAAATGGGTTGATAATTTGAGGGAGAATTTAGGTCAGAGTTTTGTTACCAATCTTCTGAGAGAGATTGCAGATTGTTGTTAAGGTTGGAATAATCACAGAGGATAGGCATCAACTGACTTGTGAGGGTACAGGATCAAGAGGACAGGTAGTAGAGTAGAGGAGAATAGAGAAGATACTTCCTATTCATTTGTGTGATGGAATGAGGACATAGTGCCAGAGGGTGGAGAAAAGGTGTTGGATAGTATGTTAGTAGATGAGGAGTGGGAGGATAATTCCTGTCTTATTTTATCAATCTTGTCCTTAAAGTACATTGCAAGATCTTGGGCATTGATGGAGGTTGGTGGATTATGCACAGGAGGGTTCAGTAGGGAATTAAATGTATGAAAGAGGCGTTTGGGGTTAGAAGCCTAAGTGAAAATTACAGCTTGAAAGTAAGATTGTTTGGCATTATCCAGGGCAGTTCTATATGTGTAATAGGTAATAGGCAGACGAGATTTGCGCCAACAATGTTCTGCTTTGCGGGATAATTTTTAAGGTGTGTCATTGGTGTGCCACGGCTGCCATTTGAGTTGCCATGGTACGTGAGGTGTAGCTGGAGCAACTTGGTCAAGTATATTTGTTAGGATTTGGTTTAGGTGAGAAACTGCTACATCAGGAGAGTAGAAATTAGGGACTTGAGATAGAAGTTGTTGCACAGATTGAGAAAGTTTGTTAAAATTAATGGCATTAAGATTTCTTCGGGTCTGAGTAGGTGTTGCAGAATTATAGAGTATAGAGTTAGACTTGGTGTGGAAGAGTTTGCAGGTGATAAGGTGATGGTCCGAGAGAAGGTGAGGAGAGTTGTTGAGATCAGTGACAGAGCATAGCTTAGAGAATAAAAGATCAATGCAATTACCATCCTTATGTGTAGAAGAATCAATCCATTGGGAGAGGCCAAGAGATGAGGTAAAAGAGAAAAGCTTAGAGGTAATAGGAGAAGGAGGATCAGTAATGGGAATGTTGAAATCACAGAGGATAATGGTTGGTAAGTCAGAGGATAAGAAATGAGGAAGCCACGCAGAAAAGTGTTATAGAAATTGTTGTCAAGATTCACTGGGTGTGACGATAGATTACAGCTACATGCAGAGAAAAAGGGCTAAAGATACGCACAACATGTACTTCAAAGTATGTGAAAGTAAGTGAAGGGACATTAGGTAGAACTGTAAAAGTGAGATTTTGGGAAAGAATGATTCCAACTCCACCTCCCCGTCTACCTCCAGGCCTGGAGGCATGAGTAAAGTGAAGCCCACCAAGTGAAAGGGCAGCAGGTGAGGCAGTGTCAGATTCAGTGAGCCAGATTTCTGTTAGTGCAAGAAGGTTAAGGTTGTTAGAAAGGAAGAGGTCATGAATAGAGGTAAGCTTGTTACAGACAGAGTGTGCATTCCATAGTGCACAATTTATTGTTTTTGAAGGTGGTGGGAGACAGGAGATGTGTTTGACATTAGACAGATTTCTGCAGTGTCCAGAGTTTGAGTGGTTTTGTGTGAGAGATGCAAGGGGGACCAGGATTTGGAGAGATATCACAAGCTAACAGAAGAAGTAGTGAGAGAAATAGAAGATTTTGCGATCTAGGAGAAGTTTTATTATTTGTACCATAAGAGGAAACTACAGATAAACATTTAAGTTAAGAAAAGAGTTCATGCGAGTTAATTTGGAGATTGCTTAGTAGAGCTGGACCTATAAGGATACAGGGATGTGAACGAGGGTTATTAAAAGATGTAGAGAAGTGATAAGAAATGTTGTGTAAGGAAATTATAAATAGCAGTATTGTAAGCATTGCAAGGGGGATGGTATAAGTAAATGAAAATTTTAGTTAAATGTGTTATTAATGGTTAATAGTATGTGGGTGAAACAGATCCAACATTAAAAATATTAATAAACAGTGTTTTTGCAAAGATCCAAGTATTGTTTTCAAGCTATGCACAGAGTTGTTGCATGGTGCAGAGTTTGGTGATTCACAGGCCAGGTGTTGATGTTGTCCTTGAGTGGCTGTTTTCCAGGTGGAATGTTCCCTCCTGTGCTCCTCTTGTACAACGCTTGTATAATGCTTACAGCTTCATATGATGTTATTTTCAGAGTACTTGGAAAAAACTGTACTTAGAATAAACTAACTTAGAATGTGTGCATTGGAGATGTCGACAGCCTTAACTGAACTGCTTTTGTAAGGTGAATTAGGCATCTAATCAGTGCCTGGATATTAACAACAGATGAAACCAAATGTCATTTAGAGTTGTACAGTGAAATTCCAATAGAGTTGAGCAGTTAAATTCTAGCACAAAGAGATGAGTGAGATTTACCTATTAGAGTTGAACAGTGAAATTCAAAGAGAGTTGAGCAGTTAAATTCTAGCACAAAGAGATGAGTGAGATTTACCAATTACAGTTGAACAGTGAAATTCAAATAGAGTTGAGCAGTTAAATTCTAGCACAAAGGGATGAGTGAGATTAAATGTTATATTATAAATTAAATATTATTGGTACAAGGAGAGTGGTTAGACAGGGGATTGCAAGGATGTCTGGATTAGTCCGAAAGAAATGCAATTGTGGATATCAATGCATCTGATAATCACAAGCCCAAGCAAATTGTATTCTGAAGCTTGTCTTTGGTTTAGCATGTTCAATTATTAGACCAAAACAAAAATACCCAAAAACCCTTTAGTATTTTGTTTATTTTGTGTCCTAGACATAGAGTATTGGGCAGTATTTAGTTAAGCATTTTGAAGGTAATATTTTCAGAATAAATCTTAAGGGGAAATGTTGTTACTGTATGCCACATTTCCACAGTCCAGCACTTCTACAGTTATGCTAATTTGATTGGTGGGCTGCAAGATGGGAAATATAGTAGTGCCTAGTTAGATAGCAAGCTACTGTTCTAAAGCATAAATATATGAATTGCTGAACAGTTACAGCATTGTGCATGTCAGTCATAAATGGCTGTTTCCTGGACAACCATTTTTTTCATCTCCATATTAAATCATAAAACAGTATGGAAATATTGCGCACTGATCCAGTGCTGCAGTTACATTTGTTTCTGGATTGCACATAAACCTCCCATCATTTGCGTGCGGTTTAACCAAATGCAAGATTTGTACATGTTTGTATTTTAGTTTGGATTAGGTCCTAAATGTTCATTCTATACAGAATCAATATATTATCGTTTCATGTTACTGATCTAAAAACCAAGAATTCAATCATAACAACAAAATTACAATATTTAAGTTAATCAAAGAACTAAGAACAGTAAAGTCACAATGTAGGTTCTAAATCAATATTACCAAAGTGCTAAGTAACATGAAATTTTAAACTCAACAGTTCTCAATAATACAAGTGTAATTAAAAAAAAATCTCTAATTTCTTGTAACTGAAACATATACAAAACAAAAACAAACATTGATTAGTTCCCATGCTATTAATTGTATTTAAAAGAACAAAAATCTTTTCTATGGGAGTGCTAGGGGCGTGTAGGTTGATACGACGAGCGTACGTTCGCATTCGCCCGTCGTGCGAATTTTCGTAGCGCTGGATCAGGCCCATTGTGAGGATCAGAGGTCCGTACGACCGCTGATCCTCACAAGCGTGGGAGCCCCCTTCCACACAGTACATTTTGCATGCTTTCCTCTGCCCACTTTAGCTTGGGAATGCCCACCTTAATGAACTATTGAATGTGCTATATGTTTATTAGAAGTTGCAAGATGCCACACAGCCTATAGGAAGGCTTCCATTTGAAACCTTGAAAAGAACTAAATTGGGGTATAAAGCAGAAACCCAAAAGCTAATTCAATATCAAACTTCATTAATAATGCAGAATTTAAAAAGGTCACAATATAGGGAGCATTTCACTACTGCTATGCAATCAACATAAGTAGTAGAAGTTTAATATAGAATTACACTTCATGTTTATTTGCGTGATCCCTCGTTGTAACAGCATTTTTTCTTCCACGCATATAGTCGCTCTCTTTTCACAGCACAACAGCTATATTCCTCCAAGTATATGATCGCTCATTTTTTATAATACAGCAACAACCTTCCCTACGTATAAGATTGCTAATTTTTCACAATAATATGCGGAAGACCATCCCCTCTAGGACCCAGGACTATTGAAGCTGTGTGGCCAAATGTGAGTCACAAATACTCCATTGAGATTTTCTTTCTTTTTTTGCAATGTGAATACGAAGCCCCAAACATTTAAATATGTTAAAGATTCCATGAGAGATTTGTGGAAGAAGCGGCACTGTTAATGTCTGGAGTATTTTAACAATAGTTTTATTTTGTATATACGAGCCGCTAGAACAGAATAACCAGCCCCGATTTGTGGTAGATGTGTAAGAAGTATTGTGAGTTTAAAAGAAAAAAAAAAGAAATTGTATTAATGTTGGGGATGTGTGATTAGTATGAGTTTTCCACAGTTTGTATGAATAACAACAAGAACCAGGTGAATGCAATTAACATCAGGATACAAACCCCGGTGACTGAATACCCAGGAAGCACCTTGAAAAAGAATACACTTGGTATTTGAAATGCGTTAGGGGATATAGGGTGAGATCTAGGCACTTTTACACCTGTAGGACACCCTCTCTTCCCCATCCCCGATATTTATGTAGAAGGGCCCTTTATTTACTAACTATTGGTGGAAGGTATTACAGCTAGGAGGACAGGTGAAACTTAGGTGTGTAATGTGTTAGGAGGTCTCCTCCCTAACCTGGGTGGAATACTTCTATATTTTTTAAACCTTTTAAAGAAAAGCACAAGAAACACTGGATGTGAAAAACCTCTTTTATTGTTACTTATTTTTTATTGCTATTTATTTTTATTGGCGAAGTTTGTACTTGAATAAATATTTGAAGGCACTGCGGTGGTTCATTGTTACTTGGGAAGATCTGGATGGTTGATAAAGACATTGCTGGATGCAAACTGGAAGACAGGGAGACAGTGAGTGCACCTAGGAGTGGGTGGTCTGAGTTCCATATGGTGTTGCACTATGCAGTGCACCTTCTTTCTTTCAGAGTGGGACCCTGTGAGATCTGGATCCTTGGAAAGAGGAGATTTAAAGAATATATTCAAGGCACTATAAGGAGTAGGAAAAAAGTGTGAGTATAAACAGTAACGCTTGGATTGTACCTGTTTTAAAAAAACGGTGTTACACTAGATTCTGCTGTCTTGTTTCTTTCCAGTATTTGGAGGCACCCATCAGGAGGAAATGGAAAGAATATAGAAAAGGGACATTGAAATAAGAAAAAAGGAGATCATCTTAAGTACAGCAATAAGGCGATTATATTAACTGGAAAGTGTGAGTAGATAAATGCTATAAAGTCCTGTCTACATCAGTCAGTGATGGTATCACACTATTGTCCTGCTATCTTTTTTTATTATACACCCTGGATCCCCGGTATATTGGAAGGTGAAGACAACCCTACATGAAAACTCCAGGAAACATATAAGGACCCGGAAATACTCTGAAAGACTCTGAGAGTACTCCTTTTTGGGCTGTGAGTAGGAGAAAGGATTTTGAACTAAATATTAACTCTACAGTATATTTGATTGGAAATACCATTAATCTGAGGAGAATTTTATATGCCACACAAATATTGATTTAGAAAAGGACGGTGTACAATATTCATTTGAGAACGAAATAGGAAGATTGTACCCATTTAAACATTATTGGTTTTGCGCCTAGTGTCTATACCCTATTTTTTGTCATTCATTAATAATGCACCTGGCACAATGCTAAGATTGATTCCTAACTGTCTTCAGGTAAAGTGTAATTTACCGAATGAGCCCTGGGAAATAGCAATTTCTGAATTAATCTAAATTTCTCAGGTATCTTTTTAAGTATTACGTATATTGGTAATCTGATTAAATCTGGCATAGGAGAACTATACTATGGATGATATTTTGGACCCAGTGCAAGCTCCTTTTTTTATTTTTTCTTAATTTCCCTCACAAATTCTCTGGCTGATATTAAATAACCATGAACTAAATTTGAGACTAGCCTATCATTAAGCAATATAAAATCCCCTTTCTTAAATAAAAAAAGCTGATTCCTGCAGTTTAATTGAATTAATAGGAGTCTTGGTTAGACTTAGACCTGTCTCTGATGGAAGACTTAAATCCTTTACGTTTGACCTGATATGTTTAGGGTTATTCAATCCCCCACAATCCATTAAAAAAACGAACAAAAAAAACTAATAGATAAATAAAAATCCAAACTGATAAATTTTTGGCTATTTATCTACAGCAATGGGCTGAAGGTAAACAATGGTAATCATAATCAATGTTGTCATCATTCTCATCATCACTCTCATCATTGTTGTTTATATAATCTTTCCACAATATTAGCTCACAATCCCCTTTGACAGTCTGTGATTGAGAATTGCAGCAAATGTATTCAGTATTAAATGAGTAGATCATTTTAATGAACATCAATATCTCAATATTTTTGGGGTTTAGTGTCTTATGCTGATTGCTCACAAGTACATGCTGGAGGGTGGGCAGAAGTACTGGGTCGCTAATTTGTAGAAGGGTCTCCAAATTTGATATTATTCTCAATTGTGCTGCAGTAAGGGAGCATCCCTAGTTTCCTATCACATGGCTTAATGTGTATGTCTTAGTGGCTTGTTGTTGTTCATCAACGAATAATGGAAAGTGGTTCAAGTTTGAATAGTTCTTGAAATTGTTGGCACTCATGTATGACTTTTCTTGACAAAAACCATATCATTCTCCAAATTATCATGCTTTGTGCATTGTAATTTGCACTGTACAGCACACACCACCTCCTCCAAACACCCCAAATAAATGTGACATATGCTTAATATCTGGATAGGAAATATTCTGCTATATAACAGTCATTAATAAAAATTATTTTAATAAAGAATGATGATATGCCTTGTACTACTATATTTAATTTGCACTGTACACAGTACTTCCATCTCCTTCAAACACACTCAATAATGTGCAGTGTCTCCAAACTATTACTTGAGTCTTTTTTATTTATTTATTTATTTTTTGAACAATTGTTGATATTAATTTTTGGATAACATATGAAAAAAAAGACAGTCCTTAATGTTTTTTTTATAGATTGAGCAAAAGACCTGTCAATAACATTGCAATATTTATTTTTTGAACAATTGTTGATATTAATTTTTGGATAACATATGAAAAAAAAAGACAGACCTGTCAATAACATTGCAATAAGTCAGAACCCTAATAAGAGACTGTAGTAGTAGTTTCAGGCACAACAAAAAAAAGATATGACTTGAACAATCTATTTTCTTGTACACTGTGTGCACAGTGTGCCCTTCCTACAAAACGTGCAGGGTGCACTATGCAGTGTACCTATTTTACAAAAATAAAATATTTATATATGAGCACCCTTGCTGGGTTGCTGATTTCTATTTTTGTACCAGAGCAGATGAATGATCTTACCCTACAGAAGTGGACACTCCACGGTCAACTGTAAGTGATAATTATAGAAAATGGAAGTGTTTAGAAGCTTCTCAACCATGAAGCAGAAGACCACATAAAATCACTGGGAAGAGTCAACGACTGCTAAGGCACACGTTGCTTAAAAGTCACCAACGCTTTGCTGATTCCATAACTGAAGAGTACTAAACTTCCATTGGCATTAATGAAAACACAAAAACTGTGTGCTGGGAGCTTAATGGATTGGGTTTCCATAGCCAAGCAACTGCATGCAAGCCTCCAAGCTTCAGATGGAGTGGTGTAAAGCACACCGACATTGAACTGTGGAGCAGTGGAAACATGTTCTTTGGAATGATGAGTCATGCTTCACTATTTGGCAGTCAGAGGCTTAAGTTTGGATTTGACGGATGCTAGGAGAACGTTACCTACCTGACTGCATTATGCCAATTGTGAAGTTTGGTGAAGGAGAGATAATGGTATGAGGCTGTTTTTCAGGGTTTTGACTAGGCCTCTTAACCCCTATGAAGGGCAATCTTAATGTTTCAGCATAGAAAGTCATTTTGGACAATGCAATGCTTCCAACTTTATGGCAAAAGTTTGGGGAAGGCCTATTTTTATTCCAACATGACTGTGCCCCAGTGTACACAGTAAGAACTGGTTTGATGGGTTCAGTGTGGAAAAATTTACTAGACTGCACAGAGCCCAAGCACCTTTGGGATGACCTGGAATGCAGATTGCGAGTGATATATATGTATACTTTAATGGTTAAACTACTCTTTAACTTGCTATTATTTTTTTATATAAATGGCTTTATTATTTATTATAGAATACATACATAGCAATCTGTTTATTTTTTATTGATAATGTAATTATTAGAGATGAGCGGGCTCGGTTCTCAGAGAACAGAGCCCAATTAAACTTGGCAATCCGAGGTGGCATGGCGCGGATCTTCGCGCTTGTCTCAGATGACATCATGGAAGCCCAAACTTCCAAATCCCATGTCGGATCTTGCGGGTTTTGGAAGCCTTTATAGTCATGCATCTCTCCATACCTCATCATTCCGGCATTAGTGCACGTGTTGCACAATAGTTCTCTCTGGTGCCTGCTGTGTTAAAAAAAACTACTGTTTAATGGGGCTGTGTATAATAATATACTGTGGGGTTGTGGCTGTGTATATACTGTGGTGCTGTGGCAGTGTATGCATACTATGGGACTGTATATATAGGATGCAGTTGGGCTGTTTAGACATACTATACAGTGGGGCTGTGTATACAGTGGAGCTGTGTATACAGTGGGGCTGTGTATACTGTGGGGCAGTGTATAGTGCGGGGCTGTGTATACTGTGGGGCTGTGGATAGTATACTGTGGGGCTGTGTACTGTATAAGGGCACTACTATAGTGTGGTTGTACTCTTCGATTGTTTTTATTGTGGACACATTTTTCCGCCAATCAAAAAGTATGGAATAACGCCCCAAATCTAATTTAAAAAGTGGTTTTGTCTCTAATATACGGTAGCACTATATAGGGTGCTCTGCGTAACCTCAGTGTGTGACCGATTGGCTTTATTGCGGACACATTTTTCCACCATTCAAAATGTCTGGGATAATGCCCCAAATATCATGAAAAAGTTATTTTGTCTCTAATATATTGTAAGTAATACAAGGTGTAACTCTACCGTTTACATGCTTCAGCGGTTGGAGGACCAACAAAAGGCTATTCAAGCCTATACAGCCACCTAAGACATAGTTAAAGGAGCAGTAATGCACCTGACATAAGCACAGTGGAGAATAATTTCCGTGTTAAGGTCCTTAAACCCTTTGAGCTTGCCACATGTGAAGTTAGTTTAGAAGCTGCCAGCATGAGTCAGGTCATTTCCCTCATCAGGCTTTTGCAAAAGCAGCTGAAGAAAGTGAAGGAGGAGCTGAAACAGAGTGATTGTACTCCTGTTAAGTATGTTGGGCTTGCAGATCAAGCTCTTCAATCGCTTTCTCAGGATCCAAGGGTCGTCAATTTCTTGACATCAGAGCAGTATATGTTGGCGACTATACTTGAGCCTAGATTTAAGTTATATGTTGTGTCTTTCTTTCCAACGGGCCCAAATCTGCAGAACTGCAAAGAGTTGTTGTTGAGGAAATTGACAGCTCAAGCAGAAAGTGACAAGCCAACATCTCCTTCATTTTCTCCGGCAACTGCGGCTGCAAGGATAAACTAAACTTTCCAAATAGACCCACTGGCGTTGATGAACATCAGTCAGGAAATACTTTTGACATCTGGTCCGGACTGAAGGAGATGCCTACAATCTCTGACATGTTTACTGTCAGTGTATATGATTCTGTCACCATTGAAAGATTATTTCATCCAAATAGGCATGTCAGACAGTGTGTCTGAATACTAGCAGGAAAAAAGGCAACTTGGAGGCCCTTGCACAAACTGGCTTTGTTTTACCTAAGTTGCCCACCCTCCAGTGTCTACTCTGAAAGAGTTTTTAGTGCAGCCGGGCACCTTGTCAGCAATCAGCATAGGAGGTTACTTTCCAAAAATGTGGAAAAGATGATGTTTGTCACAGTGAATCACAAATTACGCAAGGAAGACTTTTACAAGCAAAAAGTACAGAGGTACCTGATATGGTGGATTCCAGCAGGGACAAATTAATAGTCTGTTAAGAAGAGGATGTAGACACTGATGGGGGTGAGGAATCATATTCTGATGATAACTATGATAATGACATCATGCCTGTAGTGTAAACTAAAGTAAGTTTGTATAATGCTTATTGCCAGCTTGTTTTTTGGGGGCCCCAACAAACCAATCCTTTCAGCCACAAGTGACAGTCCCTCATGCGGAAATTATTGGTTTGTTAAACTTTGTATGTCATGACAATTCCATCTTGCACCTTATTTATTTGCGTTATGTGCTTTCTGAAGCATGTTTTGGTTCATAGTTTATAAAACTGCGATCCTGTCTGCCACTGCAGTGCCACTTTTAGATGTAAACAGAGAATGGAAGTTGCTCAATCAATTTATAGGTAAATGGGAACAGGTGCATGAAAGGCAGGGGTTAGTCTGCTAGCCACAGAAACAAAGGTGCCAGGTGTTTGTGCCACCCACTTCTGGTGCTTAGCTTAGTCATCCAGCCAACCTTTTGGCCTAAACTAAAAAAACAATATTGTGAGCTGTAAGGTATTCAAAATAGACTGGAATTAGTGGAAATTAATGTTATTGAGGTTTATAATGCAGGAACAAAAATACCCCCAAATTCTGTGATTTTAGCTGTTTTTATGATTTAAATAAAAAAGTTTAGAGCTTAAACCTAAAACCAAAACACACAAGGGCGGTTTTAGCAAAACCAAAACACGAAAAAAAAATACAAAACCAAAACCAAAACCCGATAAATGGCCTGGTGCACATCTCTAGTAATTATTGATATTAATAAAATTAGTATTTTTACTTTCCCAGCTAACACCATTGGGCAGGATTCTGAACTCTGGCTGACAGGGAGCTTACGCAAGTCACTTGTGTAAGACCCCTGTCAGGGAAAATCTGCGCATGCGTGTTGCAAATGTTCCGTGCGAGTAAGTACTAACGCACGTAATGAAGTTCTGTACTTTAGTTCTTACGATGAAGGGGCTGTCTCTTCACTTACGATGGCTCTATCTCCGCCATTTAATTGAAGGGTCCAGGGCGTAAAAGTTAAGGTAGGAATCTGAACACGTAAGTGTCCAGATTTCATATCGACAGCGGGGAGTGCAAGGGGCATGCACTCCCCACTAGGGGAGCGTATATACTGACCCTCGCATGCACGTAAAGCATGCTGAGGTTTGACTCTTCCCCCTTGTCTTTATATATTTTAGGCAACATGTTAAGCAAAAAGAAAGAAAAGAATAAAAAGAGAATTTAGTATAAAGCATTGAATGTTTGAAAGGTAACCAACCAAATGAGAATAATGTATCTTTATTGTATTTTGATTACAAACATTGGGCCGGATCCAGAACTACGTCCGTCAATAGCTACTGCGCATGCGTAATAGCTATTGTACGGAATCTGCGCAGTAGCTATTGTTTATTGAATTACGTCCGTCTATGGAACACGGACGTAGTTCTGGATCTACCCCATTATACTTGGAAATTTGTGGAGTCCATCAGCAGACCATTACAGAAGACTTGTTTTTCTCGTTTTTAAGTAACTAAATAAAACTGTAAATGTATCCTAAACAGTTGACAGAGTTATATAATACATAAGGGAAAATAATAGTATATTAGGTTGTTATCAATCAATTCTAGTTTTGTAGCACAAAAACAATTAAAACAAAATAGAAAACACAGATGAACAGAATGTGTGGAGTGAATGAACTTAAGTGCAGGATATTAATTAAATAAAATTTATTAATTCATACAGTGAGAGAAATAGAGCATATAGTAGATTGTTGATACTGTAGCTCAACATTAAGTGTTTTGCACATATAAACAGTGATATAGACATAGTTTATATTAAGGTTATTTAATTATGTTGTCTATAAATGTTTTGCTAAATTTTTCTACCAAGTTGTATATAATACAAAATAACCATAACACAGTAATGACAGTTGTTCAAAAAAAAATGTGCGCATATATAACAAAAAATCTATGTTAGACATATTAACTCCCCCACAAATTGCTGCTTACAAGATTATGATTAATTAAAATAAAGATACTTTTTAAATTCCACCCACCAATGTTAATTAAAATGAAGCAGTGATATTTATGTGTAAATTTAACTTACAAAAAAAATCATAAATCACTGTAGTCATAAATTGTAACACATAAATTAATCCTAGCAAATGGATCTTTAAATTAATCTACTGTAGATTCATTTATTGACTAGCAAGCATGGTAAAAAATAGCTTTAAACTGAACCCATTACTGATCACTTTAGTTTTTTACTTCCATATATTACATGTCCACAGAGTAAAAATATTTAAATACATTTCATACAGTATTTTCCATGTTCTCCTTGTCAGTCACTCAGTCCAGTGACCCTTTTTTCTTAGGATGTTTTGAATCTACATTTTATTTTATTTTTCTTTAAAATCCAGTTCCCCAGTACATTAGGTTTGACATTTTACTATCATTTTTAGAACATATTAAATCATACTAATCTACATTATAAAAAATACTGTGTGTAAAAGATCAAATTTGATTAATTATAACATTTAATTGCTCAATTAACTGTATTTATATTTTTTTATTTAATACACATACACAGATAGGGGGATTAATGCAAAATATTCACATAATCAAAAGTTTTTTTTTACTCCAAATGGTCAAAAAAGTGGTTTGCTGTTTTTTTATGATGAATATTCACATGGTTAACAACAAAGTGCAACTACTAAACCTGACCCCAAATTTACCTTTAACCCTATGTCGCAATTCCTTCAGTTCCCTGTTCACTGCACATATGTCTTTTTCTGGTCACATGATTTCCTTAGTTCGGCACTTTCCTTATTTCAGGTGCTACTAATTGCCTTGCTTAATTGCCTTTCCACTATTAAAGTCTCTCTCATACCCTTTTCAGATCACCGCCCTGGCAATATCCGGGGTTCACAGACCTTTGATATTGCCGGGGCAGCAGAGGATCCCAGGGTCACAGACCCCGTTTGACACTGCAGAGCAGACCCAGGAAATACAGAGACCTGGGTCTGCCCTGTCGTCATCAGGCAACGTAATTTGTTTACTGTTGCTCTGGCACCAATCAAGTGCATTAGGTGCTACCCGGGTTGAAAAACCCAGGTAGCACCTTTCACACAGCACCCCTACCCTTGTCGGACCCGGGAATAACCCTTCTTTTCACCAGGGTTGAATTCCCGGGTCTTCTGACACGGGCCACTGGAAGTACCCCTTTCACATCTCCACGAAATACCCGGGATTTTGCAGAGACCCGGGTTTTTGGTGAAAATCCCGGGTATTTCGTGGTGATGTGAAAGGGGTATCAGACTTCATTTTCCTGTCAGAGCAACAGCTAATCTTAGTCTGCTGATTTGTGTCCTTGAGTTCGCTCAGGTGCCATGGCTCACTGGTACCTGGTTGTGTTACTCTGTCTGGTTCCTGGTTCTCTCAGAGTCTTGCACCAGCATTCCTGTATCTCTGGTTCCAGCACAGCTCCAGTCCTGTCATAGTATCCAGCCTCAGTAGCAGTGTTTCCACCACCTGCAACTATTACCCCTGCTCTCCTTGGAGCTCGCCTCACCATCTCTGTGTTTGTGCACTTGTCCAGATGGCCGAGGCCTTCACCTTGCCTGCAGCCAAGTCCCCCCCCACCATCAGGGGCCCTGGTGAATACCTGACTTGGGGTTATACTCCGTGCCTCTGGTCCGTAATTGACACCCTCTGAGGGTGTAGTAAATTAAGTGTTCAAATCTCCTATGGTGGCGTAAATGGGGGGGTGCCTTTAAACCTCTGTAATGGTGTGGATATTGTAGTATGAGACTAATTCTAAGCTTCTGAGAGTGATGTGAATAGTCAAGTAAATATTGCTACTGCATACTTTCAGTTGTAGGATTTGTCTTACCGTAGATATACTCGGTACACATATTGCAACACAGATAGGGACTCACCTACAAGAGGTGCTTTGACACTGGGCAGGTAAGCTTAACCTAAATAGCAATGCTTTGAACTAAACATCCTATTTATTTATATGCTGATACATATTGTTAACTTGATACATTTTTGTTCCTTATGTCAGTGATTCCCAAACGTTCTCAGTTCGAGGCACCCTTAAGGTCTCCATATTTTTTCAAGGCACCCCTAAGACAAAATTATTACCAAGCAGTCCCATTTTTAAAGAATTTGAGTCAAAATAGAGTAATAATTATTTAGGTAAAGACAGAAATACTCAAAATAGACATCAAGATGTTTTAGTTTTTTTAAGGAAACAAAGCTTTACAAATATAAACCGATCTTAGTGTACATTTTAATGAAAATGTGATTGCCTGTCTGCAAGGTTACCTCATTCAGATAAGTCCCCACCTACAAATAAAGTTTTCTAACACGGTACTTACCTCCCTCTCTAGCATTTGCCTATAAATTATTATAAATTATTGATGGCAGGACACAGCCACCGTTAAATACAACACAATCTATGTACCATAATAACAAATATAAGACTTGCCATCCCTCTCTCAGTGATAGGCTGCAAAGAAATGATTGGAGTACTCTTTCTGTTATTTCACCTATATATACATATATCTTATAAAAAATAAATAAAAACACCCCCCTCTATTCACTTCATCATCTCAACCTGCTCATTTACTTTATCATGACCCTCTCCCCATTCTCATCTTCTTCCCAATTCTCTTTATCATTTCTCTATCCCCTTCACCATCCCCCTCCTCTTCATCATCTCCCCCTTCCCATTGATCATCTCCCCTTTCTCTTTATCATTTCTCCATCCCCTTCATTTATTTCCCGCTCCACTTCATCAGTTCCCCCTCCTTGTTCTCTTCATCATCTCCCCATTCATCACCATCTCTCTCTCTCCCTCTCTCTATTTATCATCTCCCAATTTTTATCATCTCCCCCTCCCCCAGTTCTCTATTTCCATCATCTCTCCTCCTGTGTTGTCCCCCTCCCCATGATCTCCTCCTGTGTTGACCCCTTCCCCATGATCTCCTCCTGTGTTGACCCCCTCCCCATGATCTCCTCCTGTGTTGACCCCTTCCCCATGATCTCCTCCTGTGTTGTCCCCTTTCCCCATCATCTCCTCCTGTGTTGTCCCCCTTCCCCATCATCTCCTCCTGTGTTGTCTCCCTCCTAATCATATCCACAATGTTGCCCCATCACCTTTATTTATTTTTTTATGCACTAAAAAGTGCAGAGAGCTTACCTGCACTATGCTCTCCTCGGCTCCTCTATGCATGCACCTCTGCCGGCTCCTAGTGGCACATAGAGTTTCTTGCTTCATGCGTGTGATATCATGACGTCACACGCAGGAAGCAGGAAACTTTGTGCACCGCCAGGAGCTGTCAGACAGCCGCTGGACTCTCTATCTGCATTGTGTCTGGCATACAACAATGTTTCCGCTTCACCCCGGTTACAGCGTCGCGGCACCCCAGGGAGCCGCGGCGCACAGCTTGGGAACCTCTGCCTTATGTGGTTAAAAGTGTTCCATCTTTTTAGAGAGGCAATATTTTGTATAATTGACACATTTTGACATATATAGCCCCAGTTTTTCTGCTCTTTGTATTTGCATATGCTTGGGACTTGATAATCTTTTATAAAAATTAAGAAATGTATCTATGACTATAACTGCTTTTGACACATTTATTGTAAAAGTATCTGTATATGCAGTACATCTAATACTGACTTGGAGGAAAATCATCTTGACACATTTGTGTACACAAGTTTAATTACACGTTATATAGGTATTGCAGAGATTAAGGGGTAATTTCACAGTAGATAAAGACCATTGTGTATTAGGTTGTCAGATATACTCCCAGATGACTTCTATTATTTATTTTTGCTAGTTTAAACTATACCCTATTTGCACATTTTTGTGCAGTGACAAAGCCATAATGAAAATTACTTTGCAATGTGTGCCACTAGGGAGTCACTTGGTCTATTAATTTAATTTATACTTGCTTTAATAGCACAAATGTAAAACTTAAATATTTCACATAATGCAAGATACAAAAAGTAGAACAAAGCACAATTTCTAGTAATTGTTATTAAACAAATGTCAGAACTGTAAGCAAAATAAAAACCCTTTATGTTTTAGGTCACCAATACAAATATCATTTATTATTAGCGTATTAGCAGGATTTTATTAGAGATGTGTGGCTCAAATTGTGTGAAATCGATATATATATATAATGTATATCAGCACTTCCAAACTGCAGAAATAGTCTTAATGTGCTCGGGTGGCAAGTCCCTGATGACTTTTGTCCCTGATGAACTGAATAAACTGAAACGTTGGACTATACAGACTATACGTTAAGCTAACCATAATTAATTGCAAGTCTGTGGAGTGCCTCCCATCTATATACTTTTATTCTCTCTCTCTCTCT
>WWET01000439.1:582792-599945 GCA_011038615.1 Limnodynastes dumerilii | reverse complement strand
CTCCATTGGGTGTGTGCCGGTTAACAGAACGTTGTCAATTCCCTGGTGGGGGGCCCAGCGGTTCGGTTCCGGGATCTATCCTCAGAGAAAGGGTTGAATTCTCTGGATATTGGTATGCAAGACAGGCGCCACTTCTCCCCACTCCCCTACATTAGCGGTTCGGTTCCGGGATCTATCCTCAGAGAAAGGGTTGAATTCTCTGGATATTGGTATGCAAGACAGGCGCCACTTCTCCCCACTGCCAGCCCCTACATTCTGCATTGCCCTGCAAAGTCTTTTTAACAAGTGAAATCAGCCACTCGTTGGGATCCGACAATTCTTGGAGATGAAGGCAAGCAGAATAAAAAAAAGGAACAGCTTGCATATTGTGCATAATGGTTCTCTGTGCAAATCAGCTCCCTTCCCCCCAGCAGCTTTGCAGTGACATGAATTTTCTATTGCCGTCTACCTGTTACGTCTGCACCTTCTCGCTTCTGGGTCACAGTGAGCCTTGATTTCATATTCTCCTCACCTGCACCGGCAGCTTGATTTAGACTTCCCAAAATAAAATTGATGGTTATGATAAACGGCACACACATCGATTTTGCAAATGGAAAATGGATGGCATCCTCCTTGTTTTTTTGGTAGACTTCACAAGGGGGGGAGGGGGAGGAGTAAGAGGCATTCATTTAACTTCTATCTTTTTATTCTAGCATTGGCTGGTTACGCTTTACTACGTCTGCAAATACATGGTCAACATATATATGAGTGAGAGTGAGAGTGAGAGTGAGAGTGAGAGTGAGAGTGAGAGTGAGAGTGAGACGATCTATACATATATAGATATGTGTGCGCACACACACACACACACACGCTCTATACATATATAGATATGTGCACACACACACACACACGCTCTATACATATATAGATATGTGCACACACACACACACACACGCTCTATACATATATAGATATGTGCGCACACACACACACACACGCTCTATACATATATAGATATGTGCGCACACACACACACACACACACACACACACACACCACGCTCTATACATATATAGATATGCACGCACACACGCTCTATACATATATAGATATGCACGCACACACGCTCTATACATATATAGATATGCACGCACACACGCTCTATACATATATAGATATGCACGCACACACGCTCTATACATATATAGATATGCACGCACACACGCTCTATACATATATAGATATGCACGCACACACGCTCTATACATATATAGATATGCACGCACACACGCTCTATACATATATAGATATGCACGCACACACGCTCTATACATATATAGATATGCACGCACACACGCTCTATACATATATAGATATGCACGCACACACGCTCTATACATATATAGATATGCACGCACACACGCTCTATACATATATAGATATGCACGCACACACGCTCTATACATATATAGATATGCACGCACACACGCTCTATACATATATAGATATGCACGCACACACGCTCTATACATATATAGATATGCACGCACACACGCTCTATACATATATAGATATGCACGCACACACGCTCTATACATATATAGATATGCACGCACACACGCTCTATACATATATAGATATGCACGCACACACGCTCTATACATATATAGATATGCACGCACACACGCTCTATACATATATAGATATGCACGCACACACGCTCTATACATATATAGATATGCACGCACACACGCTCTATACATATATAGATATGCACGCACACACGCTCTATACATATATAGATATGCACGCACACACGCTCTATACATATATAGATATGCACGCACACACGCTCTATACATATATAGATATGCACGCACACACGCTCTATACATATATAGATATGCACGCACACACGCTCTATACATATATAGATATGCACGCACACACGCTCTATACATATATAGATATGCACGCACACACGCTCTATACATATATAGATATGCACGCACACACGCTCTATACATATATAGATATGCACGCACACACGCTCTATACATATATAGATATGCACGCACACACGCTCTATACATATATAGATATGCACGCACACACGCTCTATACATATATAGATATGCACGCACACACGCTCTATACATATATAGATATACACACACACACGCTCTATACATATATAGATATGCACACACACACACGCTCTATAGATATGTGCGCACACACACACACGCTCTATACATATATAGATATGTGCGCACACACGCTCTATACATATATAGATATGTGTGCACACACGCTCTTGATCTTTGTCCATACGGTAGGCTTCTGGACAGGCAAGTGTCCAGATTTACTACCGTTGGAGTGGCGTGCCGGGGGCGTGCGGTCCCCTCTACACTGCGTAACTACAGACTGGATCTAATATTCCAGGGACAGCCAGCATTGTGCTGCTGTCCCAGGTGTTTTCATAGGCGAGCAGGGGTGAAGGAGGCTGCAGGGTGACCTCACTGGCGGCTTCTTCACCACAGCACTTCAGCTGCCAGATCCCTATTTCTAGTTGCTGTGGTGACCGGAAATTGTCGAGATCTGTGTTATAAACAGAGGTAGGTGACTGGTCAAAGGTCTTGATTTTCCAAGGTAAGTGGAGATGTTACCCATAGCAACCAATCAGAATGTAGCTCTCATTTTCCTATTACATACTGGAGAGAAAAGCACAACTGAATATCACTCATGGGGCCAGATTTACTAAGCTGCGGGAAAGGAGAAGTGGAGATGTTGCCCATAGCAACCAATCAGATTCTTATTTTCCTATTACATAATAGAAAATGTCAGCTAGAATCTGATTGGTTGCTATGGGCAACATCTCCACTTTTCCTTTTCTGCAGTTTTGTAAATCTAGCCCATAGTCAAGTTTTGTGTCTTTTTTTTAGATTCTATTTGGGGGTGCTGGGGTGTCAAACCCCTTGTCTGTTTTGTGTCTACTCCATCCTCTCTACGTATTACATTTGATTGTTTCATTTATTGTCGTGCCAATCTGCTATTCGCCAGGGATACAAAAAAAAAACCCTATTTTTATAACTGCTAGGCGTTAAATCTGCTGGTTGAAGCATTCTCTTCCAAATCGCATTTTCTGCCTCTAAGCAAATAGATGGAGGGGTGCAGTTGTTAATATCTCTTATCCCTCTCTGGTGACTATGATCTTTCAGTCATTACATTTCCAACACTTGCATCCTCTGGATCATGTTCAAAAGGGTGAAACCGTCCTGTCTGGCGACAGAAGAGGCAGCCGCTCCAGTCAGCCCAGGAAAGGGAGTCAACGTTTTTATATTAATCTTCTTTGTTACAAATAATAACATTGTAATGTGTTAACTTGTGCAGAGCTAATAGGGTCATTGGAACAATGCCACCCTGTCAGGCAGAATTTACAGTTTAGGAGAAAACTAACCAAAGAAAATGACTATATGAAAGTGGCTCGCTTTATAGGCTGCTTCTTTACTGGGATTCTCTAAGACAGGCCTGGCCAACCTGCGGCTCTCCACGTGCTGTGAAGCTATGACTCCCAGTATGCTTTGTCGGGTGTCCCTATGCACTCAGAGCATGCTGGGACTTGTAGTTTCACAACAGCTGGAGAGACACGGGTTGGCCAGGCCTGCTCTAATAGAATGATGCTCTCCAGCCTGTCACCAAAGGTCCCTAACCTCAGCTGGGCCGCATTCTGACCTGTAGATCTACCTGGGCGGTCAACACATCTTGGTGTGTATGTGGGTTTTGTTTGTTTTCCACCTAATAATGCTTTTCAACGCACCAGTTAATCCAGCAGATGAGCCTTAGGCCAGATTTGCTTAAGAATGCTGAGAAGCAGATGGGCCTTCCAGGAACTTTAGCCGTTATGTTACTTTTGACCTTGTTACATTTTTCTGTTTTAAAGACATAAATATTGTTTTTTTTTTTGTTTTTGTTTTTGTTTACTGAACCTGGCTGATGGGTGCAGCCATTTTTTTTTTCTGTTTAAGGATGAACCTATAGGAAGCTGCATATTGACAAACACTTTCCTTCCAGTGTAGGAAAGGATGATACAATTCAGAGGGGTGTGGTTGGCTGCTTTGATTGATCATTCTTCCGACCGATTTTGCAGCATTGAAGGGCCGACTGCCTTCGGTTTGCATCAGTCTGCCCTTAGAAGACCCATCTCCCGCAATGGTGCGGTCTCTGAAGACCTAACCCTACTCTCAATTGACCCTAACCTGATTGACCTGCAGCCTAACCCTAACCCTTCTCTAATTTTAACCATTCTTGTCCTGCAGCTTAACACCAACCATCCTTGTCTTGTATCCTAACCCTACCTAATAAGACCATTCAACATGGTTCCCATTCCAGAATTTTAATTTTCACTATTAAAAAGAAGTAGGTAATGGTACATCCGAGGGTAAGCTATCACTGTCTGCATCCCAATTCAGGGAACACGCAATTTATAGTGTACACACTCCCCAATCATGGTGTCCCTGAAACAATCTATCTGGCTGTCAGATCATTAGCAACACGCAAAAACCATAATCCTGCATGCTATACATCGTGCACAAGATCTTTCACTGAACCTTAACAGGAGATGTGCAGCAAATCCAATGCAATGTCATGATGTGACCAGCATTGGAACAATGAATTGCCGGTACACACTGTAAAATGATTGTGTCTGATGGTCATATATCGGATGAATTGTCCCTCACACTTAAAGAATTTCGTCAAACGACGCTCGGAAGTGATAGAAAAACGCCCCTTTTGTTGAGGTCTGGTTATTGTATACACACAAAATGAGAAGTTGCTCAGTCAATTTATAGGTAAATGCAAACAGGTGAATGAAAGGCTGGGGGGTAATCTGCTAGCAACAGAAACAAAGGAAAGAAAATGCCCCAGCAACACTGCCATTACCCAGTAACAGACTATACCGTCTATCTGTAAACCTCAGGAGACACCCCTTAAAGTCTCCAAAATGGCTGCTGTGGAACAACTCCCCCTCTCAGCTGCTGCTCCCAGACATGCTCCCAAACAGTATACACACAAAATGAAAGTTGCTCAATCAATTTATAGGTAAATGCAAACAGGTGCATGAAAGGCATGGTTATTGATTAATGTACCCAGCTTATTAATGGGTATGTGTGTATTGCGTTTTATATATTCTAATATTTTTCCAATCTAAAAACAAGTAAACAACATTCAATAAATAAACTCCATTTCTTAGCAACATCATGTGCAGTGTATCTATGTGAACATATATTGTCTGTAAAGAACCCTAATATATTATGCTGTAGTTATTAAGATAAAATAACATTGAGTAAGGTGCATGTGTATTAAAGAAAAATATCATTGGCTTTTAATCAATTCACCCGTTACTGAAACAGTTGCTGGAAATGTTTTTGAATAAATGTAACATTTCTACTGTACTTACGTTAAAATGATTTATTATTGGGTTTAAATTGAATGAACAAACCAAGTCTCTCATAGATTCAGCTATCTAAACTGGATTACACAGGATTAATAACATGTATGTAACTTTCTCTCTCTAACGTTTATACTAGTCACCTGAATTCTGACTATCCAAATGTCCAAAAGCAGTAGGGAGAATGAAAGCCATCAAGCAAACTGTATTTTTAAAATAATTTGCATCCATACAGTAATTCTACGTTTAATGTGATATTAAAGTTCATCTGAGTCTGTTCTGCTTTTTGTAGGCTTGTGCAATTGCATGCAGGCTTTTATTATTCCTGATGAGACTTGCAGGGAAACAAACCGATTTAACTGCAAATGTTTGTTGTAGACGATGTTGGCTTTTTATGACGAGAGTAGAGATCTTATGCGTGTTTAAATGCATAATGAGATTTTTGCCTTGTAATGTTTACAATGACGTTGAAAAGCAGTCTGTGTTTTTTTATGTTACGCAATACACAGATATTTATTGATTTAATATTACTTTTTATTTTTTAATTTTTTATTAAACTGTACCCATCATTGGGTAAATGTTACTGGTTTAATTTGTGAACATTTTTAACTAACCAGGGACCGGATCCAGACCCCCTCATGCTTTCCGTACGTGTGGGGGTCTGTCCGTTCGACAGAGAGAGGGGAGTACACGTCCCCTGTCGCTCCCCTTTCTTGTGCGGGTTTTATGGCAGTTTACACTGCCATAAGCCTGCCTTAAGTCAATTGTGCGGATCAGTGGTCCGTACCGCTGCTGATCCGCACCAGTGTAGGAGCTCCCACACTGTACAATTACTATTGTAACCCTAGCGTAACATCTGGAGGGCGCATGTGCCCTCCAGTAAAATTGGGCCACTTACGCACCTTGCGTACATAAGTGACCTGACGATATCCGGTCTGGATTTTTATAGCAGACGTACAGCTAACATTTTTGCAGTCTTCTAGCTTATGAATGCCCAGAACCCGCAGGATATGGTGGGGTGTAGTTTAATATTCCCTATAACTGACTGTTAAGCCAAGTCAAAGGAAACATTGCAGGTGACTGACAGAAGATAGATATTGATTGGTGAATCCCAAAAAAGAACTAGTTTACTATATTCTCATTGATAGCTTTGATGGAAAGTGCACTCCTCGTTCCATCATGTTTTATCTTTCATTTCTGTTTAGTTCGTTTTGTCTTTTGAACTGAAGATTGTCTGCATAACACAGCAATTATCATCTGATACCGTCCTGTTCTGACGTAAACATTTGTGTTGGGTTTAATAATTGGACGGAGCGTAGATACTTTGAATCTTGAATGGAGTGGAATTCAACTTCCATATCGTTATTACCATCTTTCTGGAGCATTGTAACAGAAATTAGGAAATACAATAGTTTGGCAATTGAGTCTTAGCATTAGATTGAAAAATTACTAAGTCAAAGCTAGCCAGAGGTCAGGACGAGGCCACTTTGTGTTAATGACTGTGTTTTTCTTTAGAAACTGTTCTGCAATTCGGGATAAAAGCAGGTTCTCCAGGAAACACACAATGTATAGGTAATAAAGAGCTGTACTTTAGATGTTCAAGAGTGCTGAATTGTTCATGGCTTTCATTCGCATTATGGGTCATGGCTATGTACTGCAGAATTACGGATATGCATAGTACACTCTGTGCGCTGGTGAAAAGCCGAGTAGCCGTGTAAATGGCGGTAGGTATATGGAGGTATATTTCTTTTGCCAAATTCTGTCTGTGTTTACGGAACAGTGTTGCCCAATTAGAGCGAAGAGGTGTGATCCTGCGGGATCCAGTTGCCTGGATGAAGGGCCGGCTTTCGAGAATGACACCGTTGAAAGCGTAATTTCGGCTGCGCCCTTTCCGATTAAAATTTTACAAAGGAAAATCAACATTCTGGAACAGGTACCTTTTTTGAAAAGGTATCCATGCGGGTTAGTGTTAGGCTGCGGGACAGAAAGGGGTTAAGGTTAGGCTCCAGAGAGGAGGGTTAGGGTAAGGCTGCGGGTCAACGATGGTTAGGCTGTGGAGAGCAGGGGGGCTAAGGTTAGGATTAAGGGAAGGTTAGTGTTAGGCTGCAGAATGAGGATGGTTAGGGGAGGGTTAGGGTTAGGCTGCAGAGTATTAAGAAGGATTAAGGGAAGGTTAGGGGGTTAGGCTGCACAGAAATCAGTTAGTTGCAAGACAGCTTTTCCAGCAAACCCCACCCTGATCCCACCTCCCCCAGCGCTGAACTAATGTTCCTTGTTCATAGTATAATGAGGATATACTTTTCCAGGCAGTTGTACAACTACAAGTCCCATCATGCTTTGACTGGTATCAGCAATACTTATGCTGTTGGAGGCTATTGGGGGTTGGAACAGTAGTTTCACAGCATTAGGAGCGTTGCGAGTCCCCGCTGCGAAGGCTCACATTGCAAATTTGGGACGGCAGAAAGCTGTTTTTCGGCTGTCCCTATTTCGACTTTGAACCCTCTGAGAATTTTAGTTTTTTTGTGAATGGGTGAGCTTGCGATTTGCATACTCACCCATTCATTTTTGGAAGCACCGCCGCCGTGGACTTAGAGCTAGGCTGCGTGGGGGGAGACTTAGGGTTAGGCTGCGGGAGGGACTGGCTGGGAGCCAATGGGGAAAATAGGGTCGTCCGCTATGGGGACCCATACTCCATTAGGAGGGCCACAGGGTGCCTCTTGTGCTGTATGTCTTTCTCTGATACAGGATAACGGTGTATGTTAAAAAAGTGTTTATTAAAAACAAACACTATTTGTATGTAGATTAATTGTGTATATACTGTAGATGTGTAAGAATGTGTGTTTTTTTTTTGTTTTTTTTAATAAGTAGACCCAGGGCCGCTATCAGGGGGGACAGCCGGAACTACTGTCCTGGGCCCGCCTCTGATGGAGGCCCACCATCATTACAGGGCCAATTCTTCCCTGCGCACCAGCCATATGATAACGCAGGTCTGTAGGGCCCCGTCCATGTGACCTCACCGATGATGTCATATAGGGGGCGGGGCCCCAGTTGGTCGTTGTGGCTCCACCCCCTGCTCCATAATGCTATGGACCACAGACTCTTGCGCTGGGGTCAGGGTTTGTTGATGTAAGTAAATGTTAGCCAATAGGATTGATCGTTCAAAGTGACTGGTGCTGCAACGCCAATGCCTAGTTTTCTAGATAGAGGTAAGCAGGGCTTAAAAATGCAATATGCATCATCGCTACACACCCATCCATTTTGCAGTCAGATGAGGGGCCAGGTTTACTAAGCTGTGGGTATGGAAAAGTGGAGATGATGCCCATAGCAACCAATCAGATTTTAGCTGACATTCTCTAGTATGGAATAGGAAGGTGAGAGCTAGAATATGATTGGTTGCTATGTGCAACATCTCTACTTTTCCAATCCTGCAATTTAGTAAATATGGCCCCAGGTCTTTTTGGGGAGTACTAGTTTCCCTGACCTTACGGGACACCGGTCTGAGAGAAATACAGGCAGTAATTTTATGTGCTGAGCCAATGTCTGAATGTGAGGTGCTGAGCCAATGTCTGCCGGAATGCTCTCCGCTCATTAGGAACTAGCCATGTTTTTTAGTGGATCGATAGACTGTTTTGTGAACCTTGGTTTATAGGACAAAACAAGATGGCTGCCTCCGCCTTGTATAGGGCTTCCAGCTTTATCTGTCTGTATCACAGAGAGGCACAATTATCAGATTTAAACTACAATAACACTGTATGCTGTTTTATAGGATGTTATTCCAGATCATGTTAATGCATCTGACTACATGGTCAGGGCTTGCAATAAACTCCTTGTGTGTGCTTATTATCTGTAGCTTTGCAAGGTCAGGAAACGGCCACAATTATTTCCAGTAAATATAGAACAGTCTGTATCGTCTGAATATAATGCATTGGGAGGTATGTGCAGTGCAATTGCAGAGGAAAGTGCACTTGTTGTGCACATAATGATGTGTATTGTAATGTGATTGTCAGTCATATGATGGATCAATTTTGCTTTTTCTGCCTTATTGTGTGTTGCTTCTATTCATATGTACCATGCCTATTGTGGCATGAACTGCATTGTTAACATATCGGCGCTTTTTTGATTCCAATGATTTTTCCTGTTCCTTATTCTTGCAAAATAGAATTTTTGTTTATTTGTTTTTCAGCCCTGGATGAGGCTGTCACGAGCCCCTGACCCTAGTTTAGTTTAGTTTATTTATATGTATTTAATGCAGGTGGTGCTATATGGGAGTAACTGTAGTGGAACAAGTCCCAGCAAACAGGACAGCTGGATACTACAGCTTCAAATTGCTTAAGTCTATATTAAATGTATATTTAATGAAGGGTTGTGGACTCTCCCAGAATATCCAGGTTACTCCCTAAATTCGGGCAGTTCTCCTGTTATCCCACGACAGCAGGCAAATCTTCTGCAAGCAATGCCTCCCTTCCTCTATTCTAGTAATCCAGGGTTGCCGGCTCTCCTGGGAATATCCGGAAGACACCAGAAATTTGGGCAGACAGCGAATCTCCCACCTGTTAATTTCTATTTTAATCCCTAGAGTTACTAGGGATGGGTGGGACTTGATGTCATCAAACCCCACCCACCCCTGGAACACTAGAGATTACAGTAATAATTGACAGGAGGTGGGGCTTAATGACATGATTTGCATGAATGGTGTCCTAAAGCCCCGCTCCCCGCTCTAAAGGCTTCCCTCCCGGATTTAATGGAGCTTTTATGAAGGGGGGGTGCTGTTGCTCATGGCAACCAACCACTTTGTAGCTTTAGTTACCAAAAACAGTCTAGCAGATAAACAGATTGGTTGGTTGCTAGGTGGTCACTGCCCATAGCAACAAATCCAGACCATTTCTCTGCAGATTTTTGTGTAATCATGTCTGAAAACCAAATAGTGACAAGTACATTTTTTTTGTTCTGAATTCAAATATGTAGAATATTTCCATCTGGCACAGTGTAGTTACTATTATTTATTCATATTAGTGTTCTTTATGTATAAACACACAGAAAGACAGACAGAGACATGATGCAAACAATATGGGCCCCTGTAATCCCTCCCCACTCTTCCCTCTCACCTTTATGTGAAGCCTCCTGGTCGGGTCAGAGGAGCATGTGTGTTGGGCTCCTCCAATCAGGGCTTAGCACGTTCTCCTGTAAGTCCTGTGTGTTTGTCTCCATAGAGGAGCCTGTTATCACAAGTATTTCTTGTATTAGTTATTAGAATATTTTAAATAAGTGTTTCAATCATCCAGACAGTTTGTAAAGTAACCTTCAAATCTCAGAGGCGAAATTCTCTGCCACTTGTAAAAAAAAAAAGTGTTAAGAGCTGTGCTGTAAAGTTGGTGATCTGGCTCCCGCGTATATGCTGAGCGTCACGCGTTAGACCTACGCAAGAACTAATTTGATAAAACTTTAAGGGCCAGATTCAATTAGCCGCGATGACGAGAAAAAGTGCGCAATGCGCTTTTTCCCGTCATATAAGGTATGAAAAAAAGGCAAATTTTTATGCGCACCTCTATGGGGTGCGCATAAAATTCACCCCAAAAAATTTTGCAGAATTAGCTTTGCACCGCAATATACGCTGCTGCAAAGCTAATTGAATCTGGCCCTGGCTGGAGGCACATGATGGGAGTACTGGGGGAGGCTGGAGGCACATGATGGGAGTACTGGGGGAGGCTGGAGGCACATGATGGGAGTACTGGGGGAGGCTGGAGGCACATGATGGGAGTACTGGGGGAGGCTGGAGGCACATGATGGGAGTACTGGGGGAGGCTGGAGGCACATGATGGGAGTACTGGGGGAGGCTGGAGGCACATGATGGGAGTACTGGGGGAGGCTGGAGGCACATGATGGGAGTACTGGGGGAGGCTGGAGGCACATGATGGGAGTACTGGGGGAGGCTGGAGGCACATGATGGGAGTACTGGGGGAGGCTGGAGGCACATGATGGGAGTACTGGGGGAGGCTGGAGGCACATGATGGGAGTACTGGGGGAGGCTGGAGGCACATGATGGGAGTACTGGGGGAGGCTGGAGGCACATGATGGGAGTACTGGGGGAGGCTGGAGGCACATGATGGGAGTACTGGGGGAGGCTGGAGGCACATGATGGGAGTACTGGGGGAGGCTGGAGGCACATGATGGGAGTACTGGGGGAGGCTGGAGGCACATGATGGGAGTACTGGGGGAGGCTGGAGGCACATGATGGGAGTACTGGGGGAGGCTGGAGGCACATGATGGGAGTACTGGGGGAGGCTGGAGGCACATGATGGGAGTACTGGGGGAGGCTGGAGGCACATGATGGGAGTACTGGGGGAGGCTGGAGGCACATGATGGGAGTACTGGGGGAGGCTGGAGGCACATGATGGGAGTACTGGGGGAGGCTGGAGGCACATGATGGGAGTACTGGGGGAGGCTGGAGGCACATGATGGGAGTACTGGGGGAGGCTGGAGGCACATGATGGGAGTACGGTCAGCTATCCGCTTGGTCTTTGCAGTTAATGCATGCTGGGACTGGTAGTTTAATTACACCTGGGGAGTCCGGGTTGGCCAGGCCTTCAGTAAAAGGATATACTATTCTGTGTGTATACTATTCAGGTAGGCCTGGTTCTCATAGCGGGCAAGTGCCAGCCAATGTGCCTGCCCAGATAAAAAAACATCCAGGAGCACATGCCCCGCAGGCATTGGCAAAAGAGCAAAGGTACAGAGTATTTGTAGTGTATGCCGCCTGCAAACAGGACAGCACTGCACTGGCCCTGATTATATTTATACAACATTAAAAGGTTTTAGCTGAGAATCTACTATTTGGTCACAATAATAAACATTTATTCATAAGTAACCTTGTGTGCTGCCAGGAGACAGAAAACAGTATCTGCATTTCCAGGCTTCTCATTATTCCTGCCGACCTTCACTCTCTGATAAGCAGACACATATAAGAATATGGAGTATTGGAGAGAAAGCGTATAAAAGGATGAACGGCAAGGAGCCATTTAATGGCAGAACCACTCATCGACTTGTGTACAGATATGAAGTTCTGGTCATATGTTTTGAATTGTACTTCTGATTCACTCATTTGACTTTATGCTAGGTTTTTAAATTAACGTTTCACTTTTATTTGCATTTATTTATTTTTTTTATTGCTTTTAAAATGTTGTTGTGTTTTTTTTGTTTTTTTTTTGTTTGTTTTTCTTAGTCTTTTTTTTTCTCTGGATGTTGCAACAAAGAAGTTTGCCACTTGCTGTCAGACAGAACGTTTATATAAAGGCAGATGGGATGGGAGAAGTTTTAAATCATTTAAGTACTTGGAGCAGGTAGAGCTCAGAAGGCCATTTCAAAACCTCTCTGTTCACTGCATCACATGTCCGGTCTCTATGGAGACAATATGCAGGATTATTAATTATGAATAACAAGCTAGAATTAAAAACAGTCAAAGCTAATGACAGATTATTAAAAAAAAAAAAAAAAAAAGTTTTATGCTTTTCAAATAGCCATTTGAATAAGAACACAGGTGTAATGGGTTTTTTATTTTATCTTTGCGCAATAGTATTTTATAACGTTGATCATGATCTTCATAACAAAACAACAGGCAGCATGGTGGCTCAGTGAGTAGCACTTGTGTATACCTGGACTAGGCCTTATCTGTGTGGAGTGTGTATGTTCTCCCTGTGTCTGCGTGGGTTTCCTCCAGGTGCTCCGGAGGTTAATTGGCTGCTGACTAAATTATCCTTAATGTGTGTGTGGTGTGTGTTTGTGGTAGGGAACTTAGAATGTAGCCCCAATGGGGAAGGGATTGATGTGAATGTGAAATATTCTTCGTAAAGCACTACATAATCTGGTAGCACTTTATAATAACCTAAATAAATAAATAATAATGAAATAAATATTTCTGCACAACACAAAGGAAAATAGCCTTTCAGTATGTATTGTGCATGCAGGAGAGGGGAGATCTGAGACTACTTTGTCTTTATAGAAAAGCTAAAAGCAGGTGACACTGCAGCTGATTAACAAGAGACCAAAGTGTATTTTTCAATTCTGTCACTGTTATTGAAGTAGTGTTGTCTTAGTTACTGCCAGTCTTTGATTACATCTTGGCCTCCATGGAAATGGCCACCTCCATAGACCCACTTCAGGAAAACACGACACCGTTTCTAAATTCTGTTATCATACCGCTATGACTTCTGGAACTGAGTCCACAACAGGGAGATTACCAGCACTTCAGGAATTCTGGGAGGTCTCCAGGGAGAGTTGTCAACTATGATCTATGCGTGACAAGCTTTAGACAGCAAAATAAGAGTAGCATCACAAATTATGTTCCACAATTTCATCCCTGGATCCTTGTAGGCTGTATATGACAGGTGCATTGTAAAACAGGCTATAACTGTTCCCCCTAACAGTGACTGTGATCTGCATCCTGACCTCTGCTTATGCTAAACCATAGTTGCCGACTCTCCCGGAATGTCCGAGAGGTTCCCGAAATTCGGGCAGTTCTCCTGGTATCCCGGGAGAGCCGGCAAATCTCCCGCAAAGGACTTGAGAGTCGCCTCAAGTCCTACCCCCCCACCTGGCAACACTAGTTTACTAGTGTTGCTAGGGACAGAGAGGGACTTGATGAGGCAAATTGCGTCATCTAACCCCATTCCTGTCCCTATGAAACCCTGAAAGGGGTAATTGATAGTCAAGGGGCAGGGCTTAATGGCGCATTTTGCATAAATCGCATTGTTAAGCCCCGCCCCCTGAATGCATGTATGGCTCCCCTACAGAATCTCCTGGAGGGAAGCTTTTAAAAGTCGGCAACCCTGTGCTAAATACACTCTCATATCCGGATCACATGGTGTATCTGAAAAGTCTGAGCTTCATCTTAAATAGCTCAGTAAATATTAGACTCTTCTCTGTTGACAGAAAATCACGCTGCCAATGTTCTTGTGCTACACAGCTGATCTGGCCACAGGGAGGGGAATTTGCAGTCAGGGGGTTAATGGTTCTGGTATGCTGGGGCACATTGCTGTCTAGGGAATGTGTGAGTGCTCCCATTTTTTCTTGCGTGGGCCTGGCTGAGGATTCCTCTCCACACTACGGATGTGTCAGACCGTGCAATGCCAACAGAGCATTCCGTCACCACGCAGAATTCAAATTCAGGGCCTAATGACCAGCAGACATAACATTCCTCAGAGACTTCTAGAAACATTGCTACATGTTCATATCTAAATAACCATTGATTCATTTTATTGTAGCACTATAATTTTATTGTGTTTTGGAGTAGGAAAAGGCAATAAACTGAGCATTTTTATAAGAAAAACAATGTTAATACATAGGGGCCCATTTACTAATTTCAGCGCAGACAGAGCAGCGTTCAAGCAATCCAGGCTCGCTGCACCTCTCAGTGAGCCTGGACAATTTGCCTCCAACATTTACCAATACTTACCCCTCCGGCGAGGTCCCGCAATGGTCTTTTGCCCACCGGAATACCCATTGGTGTTCATTGTTCACGTGAACAAGGAACACAATTGGTGATAATGGTGGGCAAAATATATATTTAAATTATAGATTATATTTAAATAATGCAAAAAATGTATTTGTTATAAAAAAAAAACCCACAAAAAAGTAAATATTTTTATTTTATACAGACATTTCAGCAGTCTCCTTATACATGGGTATATGCGAAGACTTCTGAATACTTCTACTATCACCTACATGTCCAGATTGCTATCTTAACTCTTACAATCATACCTGATTGTAACGGGGCTTCCCCTAACCCTATTTTACATGGCTATCTCCACCTCTATGGCGGAGATACGACAATCGTAAAATAGGGTCAACACCCCTTTATCGTACCCACTGATGTACGTAATTCTGATACGTACGCCAGCCAGTACGATATCATAAGTAGGTTGTGTGCATGCGCACAACCTACAGGACGGGAATTACGATCTTGCCGATCGTAATTCCCCCGTCGGAATTGGTTTGGGATCTGCCCCATAGTTAGTAATTCTCCCTGAAAATCGGGAGACTCTCAAGTGCGGGTGATCTCCCTGATTCAGTTCCAGAAATTAATTGTGGCATGATGACAGAATTTAGAAATTGTAACATTTCCCTGTATGGAGGCCTTTGGAGATGGTCATTTTTATGGAGGCCAAAATGTAATCAAAAACTGGCAGTTATCGAAGACGACCTCAGCTGCAGTGTCGCCTATTTTTATCTTTTCTATAAAAATGAAAATGTCAGCGGATCTCCTATTCATAGTCTTCACAATAAATACAGAAGGTATTTGGCCGTACAGGGCACGCCCCTTTGGCCGTACAGGGCACGCCCCCTTTGTGATAACACCATTAATAATGCTGCACCAATCTCCCTGCTGCTTATTTGCAAAGGTTGTCAACCAAGCATTAATAATATATTATCCCATTGTCTGCAGGTCTCCCCTGTGTTACTGCGGTGGGTGTGTAACAGGTGGGGTCAGTCTTGTACTGGGAGTATCAATGTCTGCAGGTCTCCCCTGTGTTACTGTGGTGGGTGTGTAACAGATTAGGTCAGTCTTGTACTGGGTGTATCAGTGTGTGCAGTGTGTCCTCTGTGTTACTTTGCTGGGTGTGTAACAGATGAGGTCAGTCTTGTACTGGGTGTATCAATGTCTGCAGGTCACCCCTGTGTTACTGTGGTGTTTGTGTGACAGGTGGGGTCAGTCTTGTACTGGGTGCTCCAGTGACTGTAGGTCTACCCTATGGTCGGTGTTTAACAGGTCAGCCTTGTGCTGGGCTGAAAATGTACTTTTTATTGTGCTTTATAAACAAATTTATAAAAGGATTTTATATTAGTGGTGCAAATGTGCATGGATATCCTCACTTATTGAGCCCACATATTCTATAAACTCATAGGGCTTCAGCACCTTGGACTGTTTATCTGACATGACTGGGCCCACTGAAACGATTTGGCCTCTGGCACACTCCCTAGACCACCAACTGTGTAGACTTTGCTGCCTGCTACAATTGCTAACCAGTTGCAAGAACCATAGGTTCTGAATTGAATGTTCAACGCAGTGGTCTCTCTAACGGTACATCTCATCTTGCTTCTCAATATGGGTTGACATGAGGGAAGACGAGAGTCTGCTCTGTACAATGCAAAGTGACATGGTGACACAGGAACAGAGAGAGTGTTACTTATTGGATGTGACTGTTACAATGCAGCACCACACCGAGAGACAAGAAACAGAACTAATGTGTCCCACCTCCCTCAATCCACAGTGACATGTGTAACCTGTCCTGTCTGGCCTTGCTTTCAATTAGAGTGACAAAGGCGGAAGGGATCATTGTGTTTGCCTGCTGAATGCAATCACAGTAATCTGTATGGATGGTATCATGTGACCAGAGAAAAACACATGTGACATGTAACTATTCTCCCATCCTGGAGGAGGTGTTTACCTGTCCTTCACCTCAAAATTCAGAACAGGCAACCTCTTGCACACCAGGTGTAGTGAAACTACATATACCAGCATCCTCTATGCCGCTGGTATCTGGCAAAGCATGATGGAGCTTCTAGTTTCATGACAGGTGTTGAACTTATTGTACAATGAAGACGTGTCGGATGATCAGCTCTATATTGATGGCTATTGGTTCTGCAACTATATGGCAGCCACTATTGGTTAGGTGACAGGTATACTTATGTTTATAGTACACAGATCTCAAAAATGTGTGTGTGTGTGTAT
>WWET01000439.1:555021-565024 GCA_011038615.1 Limnodynastes dumerilii | reverse complement strand
GCTCCATGTATGAGTGTATGTATGTATAGTGCTCCATGTATGAGTGTATGTATGGATAGTGCTCCATGTATGAGTGTATGTATGGATAGTGCTCCATGTATGAGTGTATGTATGGATAGAGCTCCATGTATGAGTGTATGTATGGATAGTGCTCTATGTATGAGTGTATGTATGGATAGTGCTCCATGTATGTGTATGTATGGATAGTGCTCCATGTATGAGTGTATGTATGGATAGTGCTCCATGTATGAGTGTATGTATGGATAGTCCTCCATGTATCAGTATATGTATAGCGCTGTAGCGCTCAGCACTCATACATGGAGTGTTGAGCACTGTTTTAAGCTGTCGGCCTCTGACGGCTCCTATCAGGCAGTAATCCCACCTAGCCCTACCCAGCTCCACCTAGCCCTTCCCCCATCTAGACTTTACCTCTATAATGCAATTGTTATACCATTCTTCTAACACTTAATTGTTTATATAAAGCTCCTTTTACTAGATCTTCCCCTGATAATATAAGACATCACTGCCATGTTGAAGTGACCTTTATTCCCAGGAGACTTTCTATCAAATATAAGATTAATGCCGAATGTACTTTTCGTAAACAAAAAAAAAAAGAACTCATTTTGGTAATTGTTTATATTCATAGTAACCACATCCAATTCCGAGTCTCGCTTCCAGGAGTAGTGGGGAATAGTCTGAGTGGGGCTTAAATTGCCTCAGGTGGGTTGGACATGGCTAATAATGGAGCTCATTTTCTAGACGCTACCATGACCATCCACTAAAGGTGTCGAAGCTTGACAGCCTATTTCCTTAAGCCTACTTGCTGACCACTGACTGGCCTCCCAATCGGAGAAAAGGGGCAGGGTCTCCCAGCCTGTACAAAGCCAGTGACTTAAGCTCTCTGTTAGCGTTTATAAAATCCATGGGTACACGACTTTCCTTTGGATCGAATCCTCTCACGTTGGTTTGATATAGCCAAGTCACGTGATCCAACTGTTTAGCCCATGAAATAGGGCAAATAATTAATTCACTGAGGAAGCAGTTAATTACACAATCTGCTTTGCCACCTTACTGTGGATTATACAGGATCCTGATAAAAGGAAGCCTGAAGAGCGTTCCGATTACTCTTCCCCCTAATAGCTGCTACCCCTAATGCAATTTGATGAAATCCTCTAGCTGCAGTGAAATGAACATTATGTGTAAACACTCATGTTGTGAGATTGATACATTGAGCCGTCAGAAGAAATGGTTTTATTCCTGCATAGTAATGTCTTCCATCCCTCCGTGACCGATAAATTATTTTCTTCTTAATTTGTTTGGTAGCCAGCCAAATGTTTAGCCTTCTCGAGACTTTTGCAGTTATAGCTTCTTTAACTGTCTTTTCGTCTGTAGGTCCTCGCTGGCGAAATGTTGCGGGCATCCGTCACCAAAAAAGAAAAGATGCCATAGATCACAGCCATGTGATAGGTGCGGGATCTTGAGAAATGGGCCTCATTAGGCGTTGTAACATGAGGAAAAATAATCAGCAAGCCAGGGGAAGAAGATGGAAGAGGTGGAGAGAGAGGGAGGTGGTTGTGAGAGCTAAGAGAAAGCAGACCAAGTATACGTATATATAAATATTGCAAATCACAGAAATATAGCACTCCAATGTTGCACATGTATATGTATGCGCTCAGAAGCCCACCTCTAACCAGGCGGTTTATATAATACACTGTACTCACATGAGTGGCACTCAAAGACTTGTAGTAAAGCAAAAGGATTCCTAAGATTGGCCAACATTTCAGTTTATTTTTTCAAACTGTCATCAGGGACATACTACAGTATTATATAGGTCCTCTACGTGCCACCTAAACCCCTCTGAGCCATTGAGGCATGTTCTCCACAAGCCCTATGAAGCTGTGATCTGGTATCTGGCACCAGTTAGCAGTAGGGGGCTGATTCAGAGTTTGAGAATAAGGGCAAAACAGGTGCAAGTGTACAGCTCGGCTACTCCATGTTGTAAAGTAATGGGTGCTAATTCATTTTAATTATTTTGGATGCAGGGAAAATACGTTTTAGTTTTTCACATAGAACTCACACACTGCATAACTTTGTGTAATCTATAACGTACAGATGAGCTAAGAAACTTCCCCTCAAAATTCTAAGTCTGGTTTCACAATTGAAATGTGTCTCCCCCTTGCAGTTCAACATGGTATGGCTCAGGTCTACACCTGCACTTAAAAAAAAAAAAAGGTGTAAGTGCAGCTCAGAATCGGCCCATACATCCTTTAAGTCCTGTAAGTTGGTCTTTACGGCTCAAACGACTTTTTCCAGCACATCCCACAAATGCTCAATCACATTGACAATTTTGCCCTTGTCAAAGTGATCAAAGTGAAACTACAAATCACATCATCCTTTGCCAGATATCGGAAATGACTATACTGCTGGAGCATTCTGGGAGTTGTAGTTTTAAGTTTCTATATGCCTGAATAAAGTATAATACGGTGTCTAGGTGCACACCCTCCTCTCCCATTCTCCCCTATAAGGGATACATGTCAACTTCCCATGTGCAGGAATATGTATAGCCCTTGTGAGCATTAGTGATCATTATTGTCCACCCCTGGTTGCCATTGGGGGTTGTCATTATGAACCAAATACCTCCTCGGAAAGGGCAGTTTCCCGTCCACTGAAGTCCCACCGCTGGCTATACACTGGAGTGATAATCGACCCGATCATCCAATTATCGGGCAAATAATCGTTCTAGTTAGCGGACAAGATCAAGTTTTAAAACATCAGATAAACGCACCAGAAACACTCTGGTACGATTATTTGTTCTTCTGGCTGGTGCCTGATAATTTAAGGGAGGCAATCCACTTACTGAATGGCTCCCTATTCTTTAAGTGCCTCCCTCTTATGCTAGGATTAGCAGGACAGGCGTATGGTGCCGATAACAGGAAATTGTACCATTTATTGGGACACCCACTGCTAGGTTCGATAATCATCAACCCAGTGTATGTCCAGCTTTATTAATGTCCTGTAACCAACGGGATGCATTCTCCGTAAAGAAAATGTTATATTTCTGAAATACAGACAGGCGAAAGCTCATTTTCTGCTGTCTCTTGTCTGGAAATATCACTAATTAGAAGATTTTCCTAATGAATTGGTAAGTATGCTGAATTTATTTTTCCCTACAGCTTACCCATTCATTTTCAAAACCCGAGCACCTGCCGCCGCACCAGACTGATTATCATATAAGGGGACTCTTAGGCTGTGGAGAAGGGAGTCACTGGGTTAGGCTGTGGGAAAGGGAGTCTTAGGGTCAGGCTGTGGGGAAAAGAGGGTTAGGGTAATGGAAGGGGAGGGTTTGGGTGAGGGTTAGGATTAGATAAATACTTGCCACTCGCCGTTGCGACTTTGTCCTGTGGATGATCGATTGCTTGTGCTTGGCAAGGCAGGAGTAATCGATTTGAGAGCCAGTTCAAAACTGGTTGGTATAAAACAGCCCTTTTTCGATAAAAGGTCCATTTTAATTGCCAACCCACACCTGACCCATCTATATTAATTGTACTAGAATGTGCTATATGTAATAAGCACTATTGACAGAAGTTAATTTGGAATGTTTGCCATCACACACCTAATGTTCCAACCATTATTGCCTATGTTTCCTGCCCTACTAGAACAACTGACTGTGATGTTTCATGGATGTTGCCTCAATACAGCCATTTTGAAATATCAGGACAGCATTAGCCATAGCTGGTTCTCCAGTCGCAATCCTAATATTTTTATTGTACTATTACTACCAATAAATGTCAGACATGCAAACTCTTGTAGTACTGCACTATCTCTCTGTCATCATCTTTCCCTCTTTACTTTTACCCACCTTTTATCCTTTTCTTGTGTGTTTTTTTTTTTAACCTTAAATTTCTGTCAGAATTGTTTATTATATATTTAATATTTCAGCAGTGTTAGAAATATTCTTCACAGAGTAAAAAAACATGCTCTTTCTTTTGCTGGTAGGCCCTAATATAGATTTTACTCTTAATTTCCTCTCGTTCCTACTCTTTCTTTCTCTCGTCCCAAGAGTTGACACTTCATGTTATTCCATCACACATTTACTTCAGACGCCATTTTGCTTTCTATCTAACTTGCCATCCATCATTCTCGCCTCTATCGCCCTGTCCCTTCCTACCCAGCTTCCTCTCCTGTATCTTGGCGCTGTTGTGTCTCTTTGCGACACACTATCTATCATTGCTCAGGACACGAATAAACAGCCTTTAGCTGGCTCGCAGCGGCTGTAAACTTTAGTTATTAATGATCTCTTTGAGTTCTGGAAGAAAAATATGAGATTCTAGGTCCTGTTTTCCTCTCAGATGTGTCGTCCAATGTGACCGTTTGCGGTCGCGTTTGCTGTCCAGACTTATCTGCATTGATTCCTCGTGTCCTTGGCTTCTACAAATCACTGTTTTTTGTTTTTATTTCCACTTTTTTTAATTTATATTTGTATTAAGTAGTTTTTTTTTGTCCTATGTATTCTTACAGTCTCTTGACCACTTTAAGGCATTTAACCTCCTCAGTCCATACTTTGAATTTCTTTAGAGCTTTCATAGTCCTAACATTCATCACGTCTCATCTGTTTAACAGAAACCCATATTTTAGCAGCAATTAGAAGATCACACTTCTTTTTAAGCTGACAAGCTTATGTTCAACAACACACCCCCATTTCCACAGTCTGAAAAAATACAGTTGCACATGAATTAGTCAAAAAATGCAATGTTAAAAGGACATTAAATCCTTATCCCTGTCAGAGTTTAACAAATGTAAATTTAGGGGAATTGAGCCAAACCTGCTATCCAGTCACCCTTAGTTTTGGCTTGCTGGTCCTTTCCCACCTTTGGAGGCCTGTATTTTGGATGATGGGGCAAGCATATGGGCAGAGATTAAAATGATGCCATTTGCAGTAAAATTCCATTAAGTGTCCTCATGCTGCACCCTTTACTGGGTGACGACCTTTCTGGAATCCCCAAAAATACTTCCAAGGAGGCATAACAGAGAATAATTTTGATGGAGATTACCATCCGTACCTTACTGATGGGTATTATACAGGGATAATTCAAGGTTGCCAACTTTGGGAGACTACCGAAATTTGGGCAATTCTACCGGTATCCCAGGAGAGCCAGCAAATCTCCTGCAAGCCCCGACCAGCTCTTTTATCTATTGTAATCCCTACAGTTACCAGGGATGGGTGGGACATGACAATGTTGTCAAGCCCCGCCCATCCCATAGAACACTAGAGATTGCATGAGTGATTTGCAGTGGGCGGAACTTAATGATGCAGTTTGCATAAATCGCACCATTAAGCCCTGCCCCCTTGCAGTAACTTATGGTTTTCCTCCAGGGTTCTCTCAGAAGTGAGCTTTAAAAAGACGGCAACTCTGGGTTAATTCTAGTAAAGTTACTGGCGTAAACTTTTTGGGCCTAATTTGTATTGAGTTACAGCAGCTGCACTTATTTCTATATCTCTGGCATAAGGTGTAGGACGTGGACACCAATTAAAAGATGACACTGGGTTATACCATTACATTGTGTTGTATTAGTAGGTAACCCAAATGTGCAATAATACTAATATGATCATATAGTAATAAAAGAATAATACATTATAAAAGGTTTTTCAAAAACCACCAGGGACTTTTGCATTATCAACAAGCTCCTTTTAATAAGACACTACAATAATAATTCTTAACACCCTAACCCCCTGCTTAAAACTTGGGGTCACATTATTAGCTGCGAAGTGTGGTAGGTTTGTATCATTATTTCATACTTGTCCTGTTCTCCTGGAGCGCCCGGTCGACTCCCGAAATCCAGGCAGTGATCTTGGGCTCCAGGGCCCCCCCTCCCCAATCTATGTCCCTGTTGATACCGATAAGTGATCAAGCCCCACTGGCCACTGCTCTAGGCCCTTATTGGTTAATGATGCAATTTAATAAAATGTATTACACATTGACTCCACCCTCTCTTTACAATGGGGGAGGTGCTCGATAAAGTAACTCCTGTTAAAGCACTTGGCAACTTATTCATCCCTCTAGGATCGAGGGGGGCAGAAAAATGAGACAAATTGGTTTTGTTTTCAGCAAGGAAATTTTGGAAACGTCATAAAAGGGATGGATTACAGCTGAATTCATTAGCCGGATCCCAGCTATATATACATATGTAAGCGATCTGACCTGTATGATCAAATAAAAATAACTTGTACCTGCTATATTTCACTGTCTTTGCTCAGAGTTTGTTTAATATGCTTCCTAAGTATAATGTATCCCGATGCCTTCCACCTGTCGTGCCCATCTGTGCCAGCTTGCGGATAGAGAGAGCCAGGACTCTGTCTGTATTCTGTTGGGACGTATCCGCTCTCTGCCCCTGGCTTCCTGTTACTTTCATACGGCCTGACAGCTGCCAATCAACCTCAAGAGAGTTAAATGTCTGCGTCACGTCAAACCGTCGCGGCAACTTGATTATATCAACGATCGTCTCTCGGGCAGATATTTATTTGCGGATTATTCTCTAGGACCCTCAGGCCGTCAGTGGTTTAAACAATTAGAGTAGATTACTGGAAACGATTTTGCTCGGGCATTGTTGCATCTACGCGTTGATGCATAGAATGTGACATCTTTCGTGTCATCGTTGCTTTTTTTTCCACGTTCGGCGTTCATGTGCCTACTGCAATTAGGCTTCAATTCTGGGGCACTGACTCCTTAATATGCCAGCCCTTGCCTGGTAGCACGGGGCAATGAGCAATTGAATTTCTGGAGAATGGGCGGAATTCATGGCACAATTGTGACTGATTGCAGTGGTTTGTAGCAGTGTGGACACTGTAATTCCTAGCAGGTGTTTTGGGCTTAGCAATGAGGCCTGGGAGAGATGGAAATTGAATTTTGCGGGAGGGGGACGGGTTATTTTTTGTATTCACAGTTAAGCCTTGAAGGCTCCAATGAACACTCTACTTATGTGTTATTTTTGCTTATAGTTATATATGTGCTGTCGAGATCACCATAAATTTCTCTTCTCATCCTCGGAACATATGAGAGACTTTTAGAATTCAGGCGCCACTCCTGCATTGACCCAGGGCGGGGCTTAATAGACCTTGTCTCGAGCCCTGCCCCTCCACTGTACATTGCGTAATCCCAATTACACTTGTTATAAGCGGATTTAGCAACTATGGGGCGTATTCAGTGATCTGTTTTTTAAAAGTACGCAATTATACGCACGGTCGGAGCAAGGAAACACCCACCAACACCCCCGACACTCCCCTCTCCCGGACGTGCTTTCGGTGACTTACGAGTCCATAGACCACTGTTCTTTTTGTGTACTTACGTGCGTATATGTGCTCCGTCCGTGCGATTCTTTATAACCGCGCCTCCATGCGTTCATTTAAATGCCTCCCCCCACCCTTTTTTATGTAAATTTTACGTACGTATATCCCCGTGTGCGATTCACATGTATGTCTGTTAGGCATTTCTGTGCGTATAGTCAGCATAAACTACGTACATAGTTACTACGCATGCGCAGTTGATCCGATCCTAAAAATACGCACGGGACTCCCCTCAAATACGGATCTCAATCTATGACTGTAACTTCTCTGCAGTGGAAGCAAAGTGTGATCTTCCGTACCCAGAACCCTGCTTTTATATTTAGCCATCTGTCCCTCCTAATAAGGGTGTGGTGCATAATAAAGGACCGTGCATAAGGGCTTAACTAAGACCTTACTATACCATTTGCAAACCTCCCCCTGCCGCCATCCATGCTTACACTGTGCACATCATCACTGCCTCGCCATCAGAAGGGCCTTCAGCACAGAATCCAGTATCTTGCATAGAGCGTTCTGATACGTAACCCACCACAATAGTCTATCATAGGCCGGGCCACCTTATCAGGAAATATCGTTGGCAGACAGGTAACATTGTGTGTAGCTTGAGGGTTGGAGGTAAGTTACCAGTCCCTGCTTTGAGACACCTGAACAGTCAGCAGTCCTGTTTTTCCCTGTCTCACTACATCTTGAAGAGCTCTCTGTGTGTGACAATTCCCCTCTATCTGTGGTTTCTCCGTCTCTCTTCTTCGCCCTAGTGTCCCCTGGAGCCTCTTCATTCTTCATGGATTTTATTGCTCTTTCTACTGGAGAGATACATTGTAGATCAGCATAGACGACTTCTCGCCGGGCCGGCTAATTAATAACTCCCGTGATCTGTGTCCTTTTATTATTTCTTCAGAAATCCACAACTCTCTCCATGACAAGTGCGCACACATTAATAGCTGTGTAATATCGCAGTGTAAACAGCCCCCATATGCTGGATATATATTGAATTATGATCCTTCTTCTGTCTCATTCCACCTGACTCTTTCTTGTGTCCTCGATCTTCTTTTATTGCGGATATATTAACCAACGACTGTATCTCTCAGCAATTAAATACCTGCCAGTCTTCCATCACTGTACTATATAAAGATACAGTATAATAAGAGCCAGTGTTTATGCATACACTGGCCCCTATCCAGATCTGAGCACAAATGTGAATGCGGAGTACGTGCTGTAGAAGTAACAATTGTAATCCATCTTGCACGTAACTGTATCTCTTCATTACAACCGGCCAGCTAAGCTTCAAGCAGATACTTGGATACTTGACCAAATGCGTTGCACAACAGAAGGGCGGTGCGGTGTATAGTATACTATAAAAAAACAAATAATGTTATGAATAGTGTGATGAGTGAAATAGAAAGGTGAAGGTACATAATAAATAAAAATCATTTAAGTATTTTTTTTATAACTATATTAAAATTTGGGAAAATAAACCCACTCCTGAAGCGTTTACAGCCTGAAATTCTAACACACAATAGGTTTTGTAGTGTGTCCCCTCTGGACTTAGACGTGATGAACCGGATTCACACTTGAGTGTGAAATCCGTAGGTGCGCATACACATGTATCTACACCAATCGTTCCTGTCTCCTGCCCATTCTCCGTATTTAGGTGCCTAGTGGCACTTACGAGTGCCGTAGGCTACCTTAACCTTGTGTGTATTTTCTCACTTAAGGTGGGATAATGAAGGGCCCAAACCCCTCCCTGCCTAGCTGATCTTAATGCCTCCCACATAATCTACAGTGGTTTTTCTGGCACGCCTCCTCTTGGGGGGGAAAGCTGCGTGCGGTATTGAAAGACGGCAGTTAGTCTACATGCCTAAAGGCTATGTAGATAGTGTAGTCATGCTAACTACGCATGCGCAGTCCACAAATACGGGAGAATGCGCACCTCAGCTTTGTAGGTGTGAATCTGGTGCGCTTGATTGACTGACTACGTGCCTCCAACCCCTCCCTCCCGCAACACGCCGTTTAGAACGTGAGCCGTTGTGACTCGTGTTGCAGACGGGTCTGAATGGACCGTAATTGCTTGCTCTTCTGTGTTACGCATACACAGTCCAATCATGCAGCGATACGTCGCGCCAGCTGGTGTACGCTCACCTCTAGTTCAGGGCCACGGAGTTCAATGAACATCATACTACAGAATGTTTATAAGCTTGTAGATGCCAGAGGGGCTATCCAGAGCCATGTTAATTCCAGGAGGAAATCTAATATCCGTCTGATCTTAGAAACATGGATAATTGTGTAATATATAGATCTCAGTTGCACCAATTATTTGTAGTGTGATTCCCATATATCAAACATTGGAGGTATGGGAGTCAGGATAATGGGTGTGGTTGTGCCATAAGAGGTGTAGCCTTCAAGGCATTGCCACACCCCTAGCAGCCTTGTAATCCCCTCCTCTTTATATTATATGATTGTGCACGCTGCTGGAAGGTGGGTTTGGCACCCGTTCATTGGTGCTCTGCATAGGACAGCAGCAGCAGCAAAACAGTAATGACAGACAAACCTTCCAGCCTCTACTCCAATCAGAATAAAGCCCTCCTGATGAGGATAGCGGGGCAAAGCCCCTACAAGCAGGGCAGTTGGAAGGTATAAATGTCTATCCTTGTCTTGATGGACATA
>WWET01000439.1:540721-552920 GCA_011038615.1 Limnodynastes dumerilii | reverse complement strand
ACAGCAGTGGTGGCGGCTGATGCATTAGCCCCACCTCTACAGCTTGGTTTGTTGATCCACAGCATTGTGAAGCGTTGTGTATGGCTTTATGATTTTGTGGCTCCACCCTCTGCTTAATGTTGCCATGTATTTACGTTGCACAGTAACCGCAAGGCTTTATGATCCAATTTGCATTAAATTCTACTTTTCAATCCCCCAGAGCTAGTCATCTTATGACTGGATTGCCGACACTCCTGGAATATCCAGGGGACTCACAAGATGCGGGCAAATCTCCCGCTGGGGACTTGAGACTGTGGTTCCATGCAAATCACAGCCTAAAGTCCTGCCCCCCTGCCTAGCAACACCACCGTTCATAGTGTTACCAGGGACTAGTACCTGGACTCACCCCTAGTAATACTATGAAAACAGTCAATGATGGTCAGGGGAGCAGGCAAATCTCCTGCAAATCCTAGTGTTACTAGGGATTGAGCAGGACTTGACGTCACTAAGCCCATCTCCAGGAACACTGAATAGCAGTGATGGACAAGGGGTGGGGCTTCTGGATGTGATTTGCATAAATCACGTCTTTAAGCCCCGCCACCGTACTGACCGCTTAGAAAAGTCGGCAACCCTGTTCTAAAACAAGGTTTCCTGCTTTCTAAGCCGGTATAGTGACACGGCTCAATAATGTGATTTATGCAAATCCTGTCCTGAAGCCCCACCCCCGTCCATCACTGTTATTCACCGCTCCAGGAGATGGGCGGGGCTTAGTGACATAATCAAGTCCTACCCAATCCCTAGTAACTTAGGACTTGCAGGAGTTTTGCCTGCTATTCTGTGATACTTGGAGAACTGCCCTAATTTTTGAGTCTCCCGGATATTTAGGGAGAATCGGGAACCCTGATCTAAAATGGTAGGCCTCAAAATTGCTGCAACCTATAGTGGGGTGGCGACTAATTAGCCCTAGCAATTTGCAATAATGTCTAGGGCATTTCCATGGGTCTAAATTCCCTGTTGCCTGCATCCATCCGGAGGGAGAGGTTGCATCAGTAAAAAAAATTCCTGTCTCCTGGCTGTGCTTTTCCATGTATCTTCCCTCACCGCGTGGAGTGAATAACGACCTCAGGGCTGCATGTTATTTTATATGGCGTGTGTTGGAGTGTTTGCTGCGATACAGTCTTGCTGTAATCATGTTAGTCTAGTGCAAGGGATGTGTTGCATAGCAATCAGGCAGTGATAATAGATTATGACTCCCTATTTCTAGTATTGTTTGGACTGGCGATATTACATAGGCGTTAACGCATCCCTGGTAACTTGTCATGTGATCCCATGGTGGGTATACAATGCAGAGTTTAGTACACTCAGGATTTTGCATTGTATAGTTTTGTATATTACACTGGTGCTATAATTAAGCAGTGTATATTTTAATCCCTTCTATTTTTGAACAGAAGTCTGTTCTGTAGTGTACACAGTCATGATTTTATGTGCGCTTGTTTACCAATGATTTGGTTAACGTGGCATTAGGCTGGGGTGGGGGGGCTGTGAATCTAAAGACAGTCCTGTTGGAATTTCAATCAGATTTTTAGTCTGTGCTCTGAGCGCTCAGTGAATGGGACCAGGGGTCACGAAGGGTGCCTGTTTGCAAGATGATGTGCGAATATCTGTCATTTTTATTTTATTTTTTTATTTTATTTTTTGTATGATCTGAATTTTGCTTTTATCAATTATTATTTTTTTTCCCCCCAGAGGTGTTATAGAGATGTGTTTTAATAGCAAGAATGATCTAGAGAGAATTGCTGATGCGCGGTTATAAGCAATATTTCTGTCAAGTTTCAGAAGCATTAAAGGGGGGGAGGGGGCATTGCAGTAAAATATACATACGCTGCAGGTATTTTCAATGGGAGTTTAGAGGGCATGATACTGCGTGTAACCATAGGGGGACTGCATTTTAGTGTTAATCTTTTCAATATAACAGAGTTACTTCACACAGAAATATGGCTTTATTTTTCTGCTAAAGGGTTTTTTTTTTTAAACCCAAAAACATAGTTTATGTTATAAATATAAAAGGCATCATGCTTTTTTTAAATGTATTTTTTTTTTTAATATGAAACTAAAATTGCTTTCACAAAACTGCACATATTTCACAATCGTTGTATTTCCCCGGTGGGTCATCTCTTGCGCTCTATTAGACTGACTAAGACTTCTAAACAGTATCAGCGGAGATGTTGCCCATGGCAACCAATCAGATTCCAGCTATGATTTTTCTAGAACCGTGATGGGCAAGATGCGTCTCTAGGGCCAAATGCGGTCCTCAGATCCTTACCTCTGCGGCCCTTGGCTCCTTTCTGCATTGATGTCTGGATTGTTTGTTCTAGGTTGTAACCCACACACAGTGCCTTCTGGTCCAGTATTTCTTAGGGGTGTTTCTGTCTGATTGCAAATATTGTTTGAAGGTCTCGAGATGGAAATGAATGTGGCCCTTTGAATGGATAGAGGGCCGTGCCATGAATTTTAAATGAGGCTGGTGATTTAGCAAACTCAAGACAAGCGCAAGCATATGCAACCAGTGACCTGCCAGGTGTTATGAAAACTACAAATCCCAGAATTCTCAGCCATGTCTATGCAGTTGGAGCATGCTGGGAGATATAGTTTCACAACACCTAGAGTGGCAGAGATGGCCTATGCTTGATATAATGCACTTGTGTGTTGTCAGTGTTTGGTAATGCCCTCTCCAGATGCCTAACTCTACAATTTGTGGCAATTATCGATATTAGGCAGTAAGGACCTCTGCCAGTCCGATCGCTGCATACACGGAGACCTGATGCTGCATCCCCGCTGTATCCCAAAATCTGTACATACAAGGGGAGGCTTGTGGAGTTGCACACCCAGGTCCCTACCTTAACATTTCTGCACCATCCGCATGTATAATGGGGGCGACATGCAACTGTGGATCGTACGTAAGGTCTGGAACCAGTCCCTGGACCGATCTGGATCTAGAATTCCTGGTTAGTCCAGATACTGTGGCACCCACAAAAGCACCACAGAATCAAAAGGGGGGCGTTTCCTAGTTCTTGCAATCAGAAAAACGCCCCCTTAGCGTAATTGACATGATCCAGCCCAAAGATCTAGATGCTGTTGATAAAGTTGCCCTTTGCAGCATTGCGGTTCATGCAGTCCAGCCACAAGGCCACAAATATTACTACGATTTCCTCTCATTCTCCAAAACAATTACACAAATATACAACTTTTTCCGATTTTTCTCTTTTCCCCATTTTTTCTTTTGCTATAAAGGTGTGAAACTTTCTTGTGCTATTACAGCCAGTCAGACTGATTAGACCTTTAACGGAAGCTGTAGTTACAAATATGCTGTCCTGTGTTTAATGTATATATTTTTTGACACGTGTACAACCTGCTACACACAATATGCTGTTTAAGATGTGTGAACAATCTATAGAGAGCCAGCAGGATTGCATTGCCTCCCTCCCCCACCACCCCCTTCCCCTGTCTATATGTGCACAGAATATGTTATTAGAGGCAGAGAGCGGTGAGGTGATAAGACGACTGAGTGACATCTTTGTAAAGCCCAGAAGTGGTAACATGGATCAGACAACACGTGATATATGGGACCCTTATTATCTGAGATTTCTTTTTTTTTTCCCTTAGCTACTAAACCTGGAGTGTGATGTGTGACAAGGGCAATCAATCAAACGGGTGTAAGAGTGAATTGCTCTTGTAACTGGTATGGTGGTTGGCATTGGGGGACCGGGTCCGGATCCAAATTTATGAAATGTTGGTGTTTTCCACTCTTTGGACCGTAATCACACCTAAGAAGCTGATGCTTCTTAGCTGCGTATTATTCTGTATCCACTGCACATGCGTAGTCATATAGGCTACGCAATTTGCGTAGGGGGTTCCGTTCGTATATTATCTACGTAGTAGTAAAAACTACTAAACATAGTTTTTAAGGTAAGAGGGGGGCGTGCCGGGGGCTAGTTCCATAAAGTGGGTGGGGGGAGGGATGTAAATTAGGCTGGAAAGGATGGCTGGGGAATCTACGTGCGTATTTTCCCTCCTTAAGAGGAAAAATATGCACGGGTAGTTAAGGGTGCCCTATGGTGAATCTGGTCCTTTGCGAGCAGGAGTACACCTGCATTTGATGACTGGATCATTAGGATCCATATTGATGGAAGTCATTCCGATGATGGATCATTTTCAGACCTAAGTTTCACTCCCTTGACACTCCCGTACGTTGCGTATTCTCCCGCGTATGGAGTGTTGTCGTGCCATGACGTGACTCCGTACACACTGAGATCCGATGCATAACATCTGCAAACGGCATACGTAAATTGACTAACGCTATTAAGTCTGGCGCTAGGTGGAAGGTGGGATCTATGTAAATATAACAGTAAGGGCAGACTGGATCTATAGTTACCACAAGGGGCATTTTCGCATTGCTAAAATCAGTTAACGCCCACTTTTGGTAAGCGGCGCATGCAAGCGCCCAATTACCAGAACGGGTCTGGATCCTCTGAACAAGAAGTGCTTGTGCTCTGTGGGAGTGAGGAGCTATGGTAATTGTACAGTCAGGCATTACATACAATCCAGACTTCCGTATGGTCTTTCATTTTACGCTGCGATGTGCGGTCCTCTTAAGGAAGGGTCTGGCTATCAAACTCTGAATGGGGGAGTATGAGCTCATACAGAACCTAGGGTGCAGCGCGCGGATCCTTATCGGAGCAGTGGCAGCGTTGGTCTGGATCTGGCCCGGTTTGTTTATGGCCTTACGCCCTTTCCCCGTATTACCTGGGGAGGGCACGGAGGGGTCCAGCTATTCTAAGCCCATATGCTGCAGAGGTCCGCTATAGGATTGTCATTTGATCTTAATTACCATAAGTGCGAGAGAAGAACACTCCCCTCACACTTACAACTTTACACAAGCAGGACTCTACCTTAACATTTACCCACTGGCCCCACTTTAAATGAGGCTGGTGCATAATTGAGGATCATATGTCAAGCCCTTACTGTAGGATTTAAATACCTCCTCCTCCCGCCCCTCCCGTCGGAACCATTCCCAATACGTAAATTTAGATCTAGATCTGTGCTGAAAATCTGTAGCCTGCTCGCTACTATTTAATCTGAATCCGGGACATTGAGCTCTAGAGTCTGGTCTGGACTCCATCCTGCTTATCAAAGATGACCTGCATAGGTGATGACCTGCATAGGTGATGGCCTGCATAGGTGATGGCCTGCATAGGTGATGGCCTGCATAGGTGATGACCTGCATAGGTGATGACCTGCATAGGTGATGACCTGCATAGGAGATGACCTGCATAGATGACCTGCATAGGTGACATACAAATTCATTATTTTTTCTTTTTTTATCCTGTGCAGAGTGTTCGCTCGTTATATGATACTGATTTTTTTAGATGCTACAAGTCCCTTATCTGTTCCGACTGTGCAGCCCTCTTATACCCTTTCACATCATCTCAGGGTTTTTGGTTATGATGTGAAAGGTACCGTGGTCCTGTTCCTGGGTCTAATGACACAGGAAAAGAGAACCGTTTATCCCGTGTCCGGCCCCGACACATGGTGATATGAAAGGTACCGGGGTCCTGGTTTTTCAACCCGGGTCTCACCTAAAACACCTGATTGGATAGATTTGTTTGTCGCTGGGACCAGGAATTTCCTAGATCTACTCTTGCAGTATTTTAAGGGACCCATCTGGGGTTCTTCCAACCCCCCAGAAAAGCCCCGGCAATAACCTGGATTGAAAAAACCCAGGGTTATTGTCGTGTTTGAGATGTGAAAGCGGCATTACATTGCTGTTATTTTCCCGTTATTTTCTCTAGGCAGTGCGTTTAACATTTGTGATGTGCAGGTTTATTGCAGTGGTCGGATGTCCTTTTATTCTCCCCCTCAAGGACAAATGTGCAGCACAGGCGTTTAATTTGCAGGTCTCATGTGATGTCAAGCTGCTTCTTGTGTGTGTGTTCCCTTGCAGGTTTTCGTTTTGCTTGGAATGTGTCCATGCATTTCAGCATGTTTTTTATCTTTTATTTTTTTTTATTTTTTTATGGATTGTACAGAGCACAATTCGCTTGGAGTGTACTATTTTATTTCTTGTTCATCCAAAATGCATGAAAGCTAAATGAAAGTTCTAAAGATGAAAATAATCTCTGACTGTGGGTCATTCCGTGTTTTGTCTGCAGTATCGCATTCCCCCTCTGTTGAAGTAGATTGTTTCAGTCCCTCCTAATGAATAGTGATGTGTCTGAATGGGGTTGTAGTCAGACACAATAACCAGATTATTGCCCAAATTGGACTTGAACGTGTTTTCAGTTGCTTTGATCTGGTTGTTCAGATACTGTTCCCATCAAGTCTTGAAATTCAATTAAGTGATCCTTTTTTTTTTGTCTAGTCAATAAAGTTGGACCCTACAAGTGTGGTGTCTCCAGTCTGCAGCTATCTGTTATTAAAGATCAAGGTTTTTTGTGTACAACCAGGGCTGTTTCTAGGGGTGTGCAATAATGGCAACTGTCCAAGGTGCAAAGCTTAAGAAGGCATCGGTTAGTTAATATTTAAGGTTAAATTGGTCAGTAATTCAGGGCCGGGTGTGCTCCGCGATGAATGGCAAAAAAAAAAATCTTATGATCACCGTGTTTTCAGTGGGTTTTCCACAGAATGGCTTTTTTTTAGGTTTCCTTCCATAGTCTTTGATATGCGTCTGAAGTTGTCTCTCCTAGTTTTTTTTTTTTTCCGTTCTACTATTACCATCTCTGAAAGTCTTGATTGATTCTGGGAATCAACATCTGTTGGGATGATCCAGAATGTTGGCATGTTTTTGTGGTGACCTACACTCTCAATCTTACAATGATGGTCTCTGAGAAATGTCTTGATCAATTCTGTGGTAAGTGGGGTGTTTCAGGTTTCTAAGACTCCACATGTGACTAAGGGCCAGATTTACTAAGCTGCAAGAAAGGAAAAATGGAGATGTTGCCCATTGGAACCAATCAGATTCTACCTGACATTCTCTAGTATGTAAGAGGAAAGTGAGGGCTAGAATCTGATTGGTTGCTATTGGCAGCATCTCCACTTTTCCTATCCCACAGTTTAGTAAATCTGGCCCCTGGACTTTTCTGGTTTTGTGTCTCCATCAGACTTTGGTGGTCACCATGAGGTGTTTTCTGGTGGAATGTCTTAGGTTCTGTAGACCTCAGTTTGTAGGCTATGCTTGGTTTCACCCCAGTGGGATGTCTTAAGTCTACTGTGATGACCATTATGGCATGCCTAAAGTTTTTCCTTCAGAACCTTTGCTTTTTATGCTCCGTAAATAAATTCTTGGTGTTTCTGACACTTTGTTTCACGGTCCCCTCTTCTGCATCTCTGACCCATGCGATCTCTCTATGCATTTCATTACACAATCTCTTGGTACAAATTTTCTCTTTATCTTTTTAGAGGACATGAATTTGACGTGCGGTAAACTATTCGCTGTATGTCTTCCAAGACTACTTTATCTTTCCAATCTCTGTCATGTTCCCTCACCCCCCCCCCCCCCCCCCGCCCCCCCTCCATTCTTTTCTTTATTCCTTGTGTTCTGTATCCCATATTCTATTTCTTTCAACCCTTTGTACACCACACACCCCACAGGCTCCAAGGGAGTAATATCGTCCGATCTTCTTCTAATATTCTTTATTCTTTATTCCTTGTGTTCTGTATCCCATATTCTATTTCTTTCAACCCTTTGTACACCACACACCCCACAGGCTCCAAGGGGTTGGAGTAATATCGCTTTCCCTGGACATCACGGTTGATGTGAAGGTCTTTTGATAGAGAGGAGTTAAGTGTATAAGCTGCCAGCCATAATGTGCGGTTACAGATCCATGCTGCATTATTGATGCTCCTTTTTAGCACTGAAACATCTCTCTTTACTGGCTCCTCGCAGTGAGCTCAGCGGGTAGTCCAAGCTCTTATCACACATCGAGATCGCACTTTGCAGAAGAATCACCTCTGGAGCCGATTTCGGAGGACACTTGGTTTAGTGTTTAAAGGGTGGGTTAGCATTTAATTTACCCGAGAGTAGAAGGATGTTACGAGTCCTACAGAACTGTTCATTAGAGTCATCTGACCTTGACTGGGATGTGCCTTAACTCCTTCTCTACTATCAATGCCTATAACCCCAGTCTTGTAACCCAAGAGTACCCACCAAATCCTTCTGCTGTCTTTAAGGTAAGGACATGATAGCAGCCGGCAAGATACATCTAACTATCCCAAACCACCCATACACAGAGATACACTTGGTTGGCAATACATCATTAGTACAAAATTAAAAATGTTTTTTTAGGGGGCAGGCCTGAGCATGCTCTACAGTAAACCTGTCTAAAAAATGACGTGGTCATGACAAGGTAAAGTATTACTTCTCTTGACAGCTGAGCCATATGTTGTCTTTGTACCCTACTTTCTCTAGTCATCTTGCAAGATCTGGGTCCCATTCAGGATTCTCACAAGGATCGTGTCAATTCCTTTGTGATGTACCCCTCTAGCTTAGTAACGAGCTTGGCAGAAGGAAAAGAACTATATAAAAGTCACCGAACTCTCCAAGAGTTGACGCATGGTTCCTAAATCTGTATCCGGAGCGGACTCTGCTGCCAAAAATCCCACCAGATTTATGTCTGATAACAAAGTCCCTTCCAGAAACTCTATAGACCTTGCTGAATTGCTTGCAGATCTCTGTGATTGGCAACTATGCAGGAGTACAAAGAGCAAATTATTTGAAAGCATATCTGATCGCTTTAGGATTATCATATAACACAAATATGCCAACTGGGGGCAGGGTCATGTGACTTTTCATTAAGCCCAGTGCTTACCATGCAAGGGTGTTATTGGTTGCTTTGGATAATGGGGGCAGGGCTTAATGACCAGCTTTGCCCCAGATTATGAAATCACTCTGACATTCATGTCCATCCTCCTCATTCATAGAACTGGTCTGCAGCAGCATACGTATTGGGGTTGTCAAGGCACCCACATAGCTGGCTCCTATAATTTGGTGTGCAAAAAGGTGAAAGGAATTAAAACCAGGTCTGTTTGTATCAAGAACTTAAGGTGTTGCATACCTTCAAGCCATTCTGAGTCTAGCAGGACTGTCCCAATTTCTTGATTGGGGCTGTGGATGGGAGGTAGCTGCTCTCCTTGGTATAGCCATGCCCCTTCTGTGATCATCCCACCTTTGATATCGTCAGCACGCCCCATCTCGACATCAGTGCCCCCATGTGGGAAGGGTTTTTGTTGTTTTCCTTGCTTCTCCTTTAACATGGTCACAGTCGTTGTCCATGTGAATTGCACATCCCTGGCTTTCACACAATATTAAGTGGGTAAAATAAATAATCTAAATCAGAATTTTGTAGACTTAGTTCAAAGTTATATATAGACAGGAATGTCTTGTTTTCATCTACATTTGAACGTTGTAGGTGTCGTATCCAGGAACACTCTGCTTATCAGATCATGCTCGGTAACCTCTGTGTAAACCTCGGAACACTCTAATCCCCTTTGTGATGTTTATTGAACTTTATTTAGTGTTGTGGTTTTTGAACAAATCTTTTTTAAAAGTTGAGCTGTATAAACTGGAGGGAATAAGTTATATTGATAATCCTAAAAAACATTATTATTATTGTATGATTGTCCTCCACAATTCCAGACAGCGGTGAAACAAAGAATATATAAATGGCACCATGTAGACAGAATCAATATAGACTTAAAAAATAAGTGAAGGGAGGCCTCTGCTACCTGAGCTTACAGCCTGATAAGGTCAGCTCAGTATAGTTGGGAGTATGATATTTATTAACCGGTTTTAATATAGCGCCATTAGATTACGTAGCGCTTTACAATTTCAACAATCATTATAACAAGACTAGGTGGTAACAGACAGACTGGTTGGGTAGGAGGGCCATTTTTGCAAGCTTACACTCTTACTTTAGCTACCTATATGTATGTATATACTGTATTTTGTTGTGTTATTTTGTAAGGCGCTGCGGACATTTTGTGAATCCTTATAAATATACGATAGTAATATAGGACATTGGGGGTTGATACATAAGGACAAGTGCTATATATCACACAATGGGCCAGCCAGCGTGTTAGGTAAATGTTCTCATGGCTCTGTATGATCCATTCACACAGTTAATAGAAGGACTGAGGGGAATTTTAATATAGAAACTAAAGTTTAAAAGTTGTGTTAATCATTTAACAGAAAATTAAACTCTTGTTTCCTGTCCATGAAGGTGGTAACATATATTACTGACCAACATTATTTGCTCTGTTCCCACTAACTAACTATGTTATGTTTCCTTCATCTATTATCTATCAAATACAGGCTTCAGCTTTAATTATAATGCTCTCAAAGCGTAGATTTGTGAGTGATTAAAGGCCATCTTCTCCATATCCCAAATGTGATATCAGACCCCGGCTCGGCCTATTCGCTAATAGCTATGTCTTATTGCAGAGCACCACATGAGTCACGTATCAGAATATTTCTGGTGTTTTCAGGTAACAAACAAACAGTCTCTCACGCCGGTATTGACTCTATCCCTGCCAGAGAGACAGCCAATTGTCTGCCCACAAGTTATGGCATCGGCTTTACATAACGGGCAATAATTTTATCTCTGCAAAGATGAGTCATTAGATAGATAATTATGTTCTCGGTGTCTTCTGCATGAAGATACTTGATGTGTCACCTGTGCATTAAAAGACTTTAGCCTTATTTTTTTATTTTATTTTTTATCTGCGTTTGCTGTAGATTTTAAAACAAAAAGAAATATAAAAGGCCAGACAGGATCACCCAGGATGCATAGTAGTATCGTGAGCATCAAGGGGCAAGCTAGTCGACAACCTAATTATTGGTTAACGCGCCATTAGTGGAAGAATACTCTACAATAGATGGAAAGCTCACGAGTGTAGAATAATATTGTTCCTGTTGTCTTTGTTATTGTTTTGATCTCACTTTGAGTAGGTGTAGTGACCTGTGCCTCTATATAGTGTTATCATGTTGTTTTATGATCATGTCCTGTGGGGAATTGGAATTGTCCATTGTCTGGATATCATGTAATGGATATTCGTTCTGCTAACCACCACTGTCTGACCTTCCTACTGATGTCCGCAGTATGTCTGTACTGTATTTTGTTGCTGTATTTTTTTACAGCGCTGTGGACTCCTTGTGACACCTTATAAATAAACGATGATAATAATAATTATGTTCTGCTCATGTCTAGTGGCGGTTAGACTCCCCGCTAAGAGAATCTTAATGCTGAAAATGGGACATCCGAAAGTTCCTTTTCGGATGTCCCATTATGGAATACTTACCTTTTTTCTACTTTTTTTAATGAATGGGTGAGTATGCCGCATACTTCACCCATTCACTTTCGCAATGCGTGATATCCCTCCGCCGCACCTCCGCTGCTGCTCGCCGGACCAGGGACAGGTGAGTAAATTCTATGTGCAGGGTAGGGAGGGTTAGGGTCAGCCTGCCAGGGAGGGAGGGTTAGGGTAAGAATTAAGGCAATGGAGTGGGGGGACTATTTTTTTTTACTACTTTTCGCACCACGGAGCTTTCGGTGCTCTGTGGATCGATAGCTATGCCTCATCGAGGCATATGCAATCGAAATCCCAGCCAGTTCGCAACTGGCTGGGAGGAATCTGATTTTTTGCAAATCAGATTTTCTATGCGGGGACCCACACCCGTCTAGTGGTCCGGGCATATTACTGGCCTAAAGCTATGGACTGGATCCAGACTTAAGAAAAGGGGGCTTTTTCCTTCGTTAGGGATAACACCCTCTTTTGTAAGCAGTGTAAGTTCCGCTTGAACAGAACAAATCCCTGGATCCGTTCTTATAGTATGGCGTTACAGTTTGCTACGTGATAAAGGTGAAGCAGGTCTATCTCTTACTGTAATACAGAATTTATGCAGCACATACAGCAGTTTGGGAAGTGTACTCTTGTTACATGAGCGTTCAATAAAGATCTTTCTGCGTACACAAAGGGTTAACAAATGAGAAGGATTCAACGCGTGTTAATCTAATTTATACCCTTAAAAAAAAAAGTTGATTTGCACATAATTGTCCAAGTGAAGGAAGTGACTCACGGAAAGCAATTACGTAGTACATCTCTCTCTGCCTCTCGCAGACGCTTTTGGTCGTTGATATGGCAATGGTCCCATAGGAAGCTGGAAGAG
>WWET01000439.1:503897-540694 GCA_011038615.1 Limnodynastes dumerilii | reverse complement strand
GAGCGGGGTACCGTTCCCTATTGGTTCACCCCCTCCTCTTCTCCCTTCCTGAGCGCCTTTGAAGCCAAATCCTGGCTTTTGCGTTTGATCTGTCTGCTTTTGTGGTGAGGGAGTGAGCAGTCGACGCAGCTAACTCTCGCTCCGGGGTAGGAAATGCTTTGAAGAGTGTGGGATTATTCTGTTTTTCCCTCCTGGGATCACGCAGAGTCCTACGTTCCGAGGGCGAGGAAGATTTCAATTGCTGGATTACAGGCTCTGCTCCAGTTAAACAGATTTTCTAGCTCCCTAGGATTGCCACAATGTCATAGGCAAAGCATCTGGATTCTAGCGGTCAGGTAGTTTGAGGACAACGTAGCCCATCGGAATGTCTGCGTTGATGAATCCTCCATTCTGTCAATCACGGTTGTTACACTAAAGAGACAGATCTTGCAGTTTTGCATGAAGTTTTTATTTGCCACAGACAAATGTTTATAGAGGGCTAAAATTATTGTAGCAAAAATAAAAATGTATATGCATTTATTATGGATCTGTGTTGCAATGCAAAACAGCCATGGTGACTGTGCAACAGGTGTGTTGTGGCTGTTCTACTGCTCTTGCAAGAGACCATGTGACTGGTACACTCTTCCATTGCTCTGCCTGCAAGAGACCATGTGACCGTTTTACTGTTCTGCCTACAAGACACCATGTGACAATTTCACTCTATCATCGCTTTGCCTGCAAGAGACCATGGGCCTGATCCAGACCTACGATGTAGCCCTGAGCGTACTAACGCTCAGTGTTACATCTTGGGACTCCCCCCTACCCCATCGTATTTACACTCCCTTACGCTGACTGAAGGCTACCCTAACGGCGTAAGGGAGTGTAAATACGCTGGGGCGGTGGCGTTAGTACGATAACGCCGCCCTCCCAGCCTCATTACCCTCCACCCGCCTACCTGCTCTAACTGCAGCGTAGTAACGCTGTGGGACGACCCTTCCAGCGTTAATACGCTGCTGCTATGGACGCCTGAAGCATTCCACTATCCTTCGTAGGACCAGATTTACTAAGCTGTGGGAAAGGGAAAAAATGGAGATGTTGCCCATAGCAGCCAATCAGATTCTAGCTCTCACTTTCACATTACATATTAGAATATGTCAACTAAATATCTGATTGGTTGCTGTGCACTATTTGTTTACCACAGCTTAGTTACTATCACCCATAGAATCCCAGAATGCATTGTGTCCATTCAGAAATTTAGCAAGAGTCACTGTGTATTTAAAAGACCGGATGCCGACTTGTGTAATGTTTTGTTCCTCTTGTCTGTCCCCAAAAGGAGAATCTAATGAGACTTGTGCAGCAGAGTCCATGATGTCATTGTTGCATCTAGATCATGTGACTTCACGCTCTTGGGAACATTTATTTTTAAAGCAAAACTATTTAAAAAAAAAATGTTTTTCACGTTGATGGATGCTGCAGTGCACCGGGTAACAATCACTTTCATACCGCCTGTGGCAACATTCCAGCAACACAACAAGATCACAGCGACGGTAAATTATATGGGCCTGCAATTTGTCACTTCATTTTCAAAATGCTACAAGGGATGATGGGAAAGAAAAAAAGAAATAGCTGAAAAACATGGAAGATAATAATAATAATATAAAAAAAGCAGTTGCGATTTTGCTGTGGCTTTGCTTGTCTGAATGATACATGACTCTGACGGCTGAGGAGTGGGTTAATTATTACTGTGTGGCTTGAAGTTGTAATCGACTACCATGTCCTCCCGTTTTTAGTACACTATATCAACATGTATTTACAATCCTCTCCATTATTACTTGATGAATTGAAGATATTACGGTCTTATTTGGTGAATCTATGCATTGGATATAAAATATATTAAGTGCCCCTGATGTGATAATGTAAAATAATAATTTTTCCTTCTGTATCAGTTTTAGGCAATTTTTAGGATATATTGCTTATTGAAAACAAGCTTTAAACCTTGTTGGTGTTCTGTTCAGTTTATTTTCCTTTTCCTTTTACCCTATAAAAGTAATGGTTGGAGGGAAAAAAGGTTAGATACAGGCAGGGGTGGAAGGAGATCCGTGTCCCAAAGCAAGGAGGCTGGGCCTGGGTCTATATGGGGGGACTAGGCGATGTAAGGGGGGGGGCAGAGCTGGATGGGACCATTTTCTTTTTATCTTTTTTTTATTTAGACAACAGTGCAACACGTATAATCCATGAGGAAAACAAAAATGATGGTTAGCAACGTTGAGGAATTACAATGCACAGAAATATATGAACCAATGAACTACAGCATGAAATAAACAGTTAAACATAGAGGTGAAACACTTATATAGCTGAAACTGAAACAGAACCATCTACAAGAATTGAAGATAGTGAATAAAGCTTATACAAAAAAAAATGCTGTTGGATTTTCTTTGTTTATTTCTTATTCTTACTTAAAATAAAAAAAATAAAAAAATCTTAAGAAAAAGAAGATAATAGTTGGAGGAAAAAAGCAGGAAGGGAGGGGGAAGAGGGATAGGTCCCGTCAACCGGGAGCCTTGAATTCTAACGCCAGGGGAGGAGACGCCATACAAAAACCTAAAGGAAAAGGTATAAGGTTCAAAGCGAACCTGGAAGTGAACAGTTGAAGTGAGTGAACCGTGGTCCCCACACCTTTTGGTAAGAAGGGACGGTATTGTGAAGCAAACTAGAAGAAATATAGCACATGGTGGGACCATTTTCTGATGGAAGGTACCAGAGGCTGACCACTTAAACCAGTGCTTGGCACTCCTCCGGGCCTGTAGCAGCTGCACCCCCTATAGTTACGTGCCTGCATACAGACGTGTGTGTGTGTGTGTGTTTCTGTATGGGAAATTTTGCATCAGAAATGGGAACAACGAATTGGAGATTAACTGGATTAGGGGCAGAGCATGTTTTTGAACCCTATATATGGGTGGTGGCATGGGAACTTTCTGTGGTTAGAGGGGAAGGCACTGCTGGTGTGTTGGCTTGGAGGCTAATGCTTTTGGGGTAGGGAATTAGAGAATCAGGAATTAGAGATTCCCCTCTAGGAATTAGAGATGCCCCTTCACCCTGTCCAATTCCACCCCCTTACTCTGATTGGCCAATGAGAAAAAGACAGAGCCTGACTTGTGAAGCAGTTGTTAGAACAAGGCAGAATCTGGCTAGCTTTGCATGCGGCTTGCTTTTCTGTGACAGCCAGTGGTCTGCAGTGGCGCATCTACTATGAAATTTAAGTTTCAGGGCCCCTAATCCATGAAAGGGCATGTTTTTTTTTCATTATTCATAGATAAGAACGAAATGAGTATGTGCAGATTCGCAATAGCTGCTAATACATGCTGCTGCAGAGCTAGGTAAGTATCGGCGGGGCCCATCAGCTCCGGGTCCGGGACAATAGTCCCGGCTGTCTCCCCCTGATGGCGGCCCTGCCCATCGTTAGCTGACTTCCACATCCATAGTGCTACCTTTACTCTCCATGCGTATGTCTGTGCTTAAGTTGCTTAAGGATGTGCATCCTTAAGCAAACTGCACCCTTAAGCCCCATTTAAATACCTCCCACTCTCCTTACCTTCCTTCTTACTTCTCTCACTAAGGGACGGAGTTGAAGTCGGTGCGTAATGGATTCCCGTGCGTAACAGCTGGATCCCATGCGTAGCTTTGTGTTCTGGGCATGCTCAGTTTATCCGTTCCTAAAAATACACACAGAGATACAGTTTCTTCTTAAATATGAAACGGGTCCCAAGGGTGTGTTATTAAAATAAGATTATTTTAGTAATAGAAATCCCAGAAACTTCCCCTGATTAGTGGCTGCAGCGATTCTGCAGCTCAGATGAGTATTGCTCTTATTATTCGGATGGGGGCAGAAGAGAGAGCTGTTGTCAGGGTCACTGTGTGCATTGAAGACAATAATTAACGGTTACCCAGACCACTGGGTGAGAAGGGGCTAACTGTGGGGCCCATTTTTAAATACTCCACACCATTCTCCGCCATTTGGGCCTTTTGGACCTTGTTGGATCTTGTCAAGCTTCAGGGCCCCCAAAAACGTGGTGTCGCCACTGGTGGTCTGGATGTTGTAGGACGTGAACCAAAGTGTTCGAATCTGTAAATCTAGGAGATCTACACGGGTCACAAGTGGACAGAGCTGGGGGTATTTTGACCAAGTACTTTAGATTTTGATGTGTGAACAGTATTTAAAATTGAAATTCTGCCTCCAAGACGCAAAAGAACGAATTACGGAATCTAATACCATGATCTCTGTTAATCCTCAGTAGGTGAAACAGGAGCATAATAATGGAAAATTAAGTATCTTACATTATTATAGCACAAAAACCTGAGACAGATCAAATTACCAATCTTATAATTGGGCAACCAGTGTAATGTTAACAAGAATATTTCTACACCTGTACTGCGCCCGGGTAGAAGACATTTTAAAGAACATAAATGCTTTTCGCTATTATGAATCTCTGTGGTGTTTAGTGCTAAAACGAACACCTGGATGACAGATTGTTCAATCATAGAATAACCATCGAGGCTTTGAGAATATTAGCCAATAGTTTTTTTTTAATTTTTTTTTATTTTTTTTTTTTCATCTCTCCAAACGACTTCCATAGACTGACTGGGTAAAGGTTGTCAAAACGATTTAGCATTTTCCGCCTACAGTTACTTTATAATCATTGTCTGATAATCCACAAAAATAAAAACAAAAACCACTGGAGTTATTTTCACCCAGAGTTGTATATTGGCTGAATTTTGTATGTTTCCTTTTTTAAATAATTTTAATAGCTGATTAATTTTTATTTGGTTTAGTTGTTGCTGTTGTATGCCTTTTGGGTCTTGAATTATATCAAATAGCATTCATCAGGCATTTATTTACAACTTGCTATGAGAATTGTCCGCCCTCTATAGCAGGCCTGTTCCCAACCATGCGGATAACTTTAGAACGGTTGAACGGATGTGGCTTCATAGGGTTGTGTAAAGGCGCATCATCTTCTTTGTTGCCCACATTACTACAGGAGGTTGGGTCGGTGCAAATGTATCTACCTAAAGCCAGCAGTGTAACTTCATCACACTTGTCCAACAAGAAGATAACTGTTGGTCCCCCTCATGCTAACTCTTTGACTTGATGATGGCGTGCACATTGCAAGACGTTGGCAGTGTGCTGGAGGAACGGTTCAGCTCCTGCCTAAAGCCATTGCACTTTCTCTCTTTTATAGGGAGGTATGCCTCGAAAAAACACTGCAAAATGCTCCTTGGCATCTCATAGCTGCTATTTGCTTCCTTAATATGACCCTCTCAAGCACTCTTTCTCTCTTGCCACTTGCTGCTATATCCCACCGGAGCTGCCGACTTTCAAAATGAACCTTACTTCAGCTACTAGATAGTTGGCTTCCAGTGGCGTTTTCCCCTTAATATTGGAGGCTATTAAACTCTTCCATTCAAAATAGAATATTGGGAAAGTGTCCTATACAGTGAGGATGTCTAATACCCCTTTCACATCGCTGTATCGGCAATATCCTGGGTCTGTGAACCCGGGATATTGCCGTGTCAGCAGATGATCCCAGGAGCACAGTACCTGCTTCACATTGCCGGGAGTCATCACGCTGTGTAACTTGTTTACTGCTGCTCTGGCAACCGTAAACAAATTGCACCAATCAAGTAGTTCCTGTGCTAACTGGGTTGTTAAACACAGGTAGCATCTTTCATACTGTACTCCTACCCAGGTCAGACCCGGAAATAACCCATTTTGTCCCGTGTCATTAGACCCGGGTAGAGGCAGCCGGAGCCTTTAACACGACGCCTCGACCCAGGTTGTGGCGGTTTGCCCCGCCAATAACCCAGGTTTTTGGGGCGATGTGAAAGGGGTATTATTGTTCAATATCTTGGATACTCACGGCACTCAATATTATTTGGGGAATAGTGCTTTAAATAACAACTCTCTAACCCAAAGCCGTAACTAGAAATTTTTGCGCTAATGGCAAAAAGGAAATATGTCGTCCCCAACCTTAAGTTAATAGCAAGTTTAAACTTACAAATGAACTTACCGGCACCCCACTGAGTTATGCCCTGTGTGATCGCCCCCTGTCTCACATCCCTGATTACTGCCCTGCTCTAGCCTAACCGAATCCCGTAAGGGGCCTTAAAATGTACTATTTCTGCAGATTTAAAAATGGCAATGGATGGAAAGTCTGGGTCAGTGTGCAGTACAACAGCAAGCCTATAGTGTATATCCTCAAAGCCACCTGTCACATAAAAAATTTTTACATTTCAGTTATTTCAATTAATATTGTTAATTTAAACGTCTTACATGTTCATGTACACAGAGCACCAGTTACAAAGCACACATCGTCTTCTCTTCACTCTACAATTAGAGTTTTGTACTAGGAAGCAGCACTGCAGAGCATCTCGATTACAAACATTAGGGGACTTGCGCAAGGCTTTTGCGAAAGTCCCTTAACAGTAACATCTGCGCATGCTAGATAGTAAGCTATGGATCTCCTATCATCCAGAACTCTGTTCCGTATGTTAGGAGATTCGTACGGAGGGGGGGGTGAGGTGTGGCACTTGTTATCCGTATGTCTAGTGCCTTCTAGACATTCGGGGGCAGACATGCTAGTTAAGCTCTGGTTGTGGCAATCAGCAGTTCCGCACAGATCTGCATTTGGATGGATCCATGTGGAGAAGGTTATGGGCAATAGAGAAGGGAGTGACGGGGAATGCAATCCCCTCTTCCATACAGTCACCGGATCTCTGTGTGTTAATGTTAATTTTTTCAATTATATAAAAAAATAAAGAAAAAAGCAAAACTTATTTGTCCACGAGACGCGTCCGACTCCAAAGTCTTCACATTGGGACTCTGAAGACTTCAGAGTCCCGATATGAAGACTTTTGGGTCCCGATATGAAGATACTGAGAATGTGCAGTGTTTTTTCATACTGGGACTTGAAATTTTCAAAGTTCTGCAATGGAGTCCCTGGGCATGCGATACTTCTTATGAATGACATGTCCTACGATGAGCTCGGAGATTAGTATTGGTAAATAAAAATGAATGAAGCTGCCAGGCTTGCTGTGAGAAGAAGCCAGCCTGGATCAGCTTCGCTCATTTAAAAATGAACTCCTATGTAAACAGGACCCTGTATGCCTTATAGATGGCGTATAAATGAATCTTGGGCATTTCTTTTTATTTTTTTCTTATTATTTCAATCACAGCTTGTGCTACTACTGTAGATCAACTGGCATGCATTCCACTCACATTCTTGTTCCTCTTAACTGCTGTTGGTTGTTCTGTCTATCCCGGAGCCTCGCCATCTTCTGCAAATCCTTGCAATTTGTCGGAAATTTCTGCTCATCTGTGCAGCTTTTCACGGCTTGAACCCCCTTGATGGGAAAACGACTGCTCAGATACCACATCCACCCAACATGAAAGAACATTGCTGTTTTTCTGTTTTCCAAGTTGACGTCTTCGCTGTGATTGGCGAGATGTGAAACCTGGTTTTGTAAGTGGCAGATTTTAAGATTTTTTTTTTTCCAGCTGTGTATTGCTTTAAGTCCCTTCCTCTTCTCTCTGACAATCCGCTGTTGGGTTTTCGGTGATGTCGATAAGGGTGTAATAATAATTTCATTTAAAAATGACATGTTATCCTGCACTAAGATGTAAGGCAGAGATTAATTCTCATCTATTAACAATAATTAATTGCTTATGTGACACACCAGGGCCATTAGGGGCTTATCCAATAAAGACTATGATTAAAAGCTTCAGGATAAATATTTTTAGTAGGATTTGTGCTGGTATAAAGTTTTATTAGCGTTTCAAGCCGGGTGTACAGTGGCTGGAATGGAGGCAGTACAAGGCAAACAAGCCAGTTAATTGACAATTTATCACTAAGCCATTTCGGTGCCTCACGTCACCAACGCCCACATTGAAGTTTTGTCGGTTTAACCCAAAATGACTTCTTGTACAGTGTGTGAAAAGTTTTCAAAATGTCATTGGAGCTTTTGATGGTATGAGGATAGGCTGGTCCATTGCAGATCTAAAATAGCAAATATTTCACGGATGTGGTTCGACGCTACAATGATCTGACAACAGATCACATCCCGGCAAAGAAACAGCACAGGCTATCATTTTTCAGCAGTTCAGGATGAGACAGTGTGGACTCCGTGAGGGGTCTGGATTTCAACATTCCATCAGCAACAAGTAGTGTTTTCCCCTCACCCTAATTCCTCCCTTCTAGGAGCTTAACCTTACCTGTCCCCTCACCACAGCATGTCCCTAACCTTACACTTCTAGTAACTTTTTAAGTGAGCGCTTGAAAGTTTGAAGAGTAGAGGATAGGCTTAATGGATGTGGAAGGTTATTCCAGAGAGTGGGTGCAGCCTGGGAGAAGTCCTGTAACAGGGAGTCGGAGCTTTTGTTAAGTGCAGAAGATCCTGTGAAGATCTGAGAGCACAAGCTGGGATATAGCTTGATATAAGTGACAATATACATGCCGGTGGAGTCTTGTTAATGGCTTTGTATGTTAGTAAAAGGAATTAGTATTTGATTCTGTAAAATAGATGACCAATGTAAACAATGACGGTGGACCAGCTATGAAAGAGAGCGTTTTGTAAGGAAAACCAGTCTAGCTGCTGCATGCAATATGGACTGTTGAGGGATAATTTTATAATGTGGGAGACATTAATGAGAGCATTGTAATTATCCTTGTGATGGCATGATTAATGCTTGAATTAGAGTTTTTGCAGTATCTTGTGTAAGATGTTTGTGTATCCTGAAGTTGTTTTGTTTTTTTTACCTATAGGTAACAGGATGTAGAAACAGATTTGTTCTTGTGGAACAAAAGACAGTTCAAAGTCAAGGGTAACACCTGGGCAGCAAGTTTTATGAGTAGGGATAATTTCAGTGTTGTCAACAAAAATTGAGAGACCGTGTGGTTAACTTTCATTGGTCGGTAGAAATATTATTATATGTTGTTGAGAAATTACATTTGAGAGGGTGGTAGGACTTTGTAGATCAAATGTTAGAGAGACCTTCAGTTACGCAAGGCAACGCAGTTGGTGAGTCAGGGATAGGTAGATTTGTATATCATCTGTCATTGAGGTGATACTGAAATCCAAATGACTTTTTTAGCAGTCCGAAAAAAGTGGTATCGTTTAAGAAGGTAATGGACCCAAAACTGAACCTTGTTTTCCAATAGACAGAGGAAGGGCAGGGGAAAAGTTAACACTGAAAGAGCAATTAGACAAGTAGGAAGTGAACCAGGAAAGGGCCGTGTCCTTAATACCTAGTGTGACATTTGTATGACGAGAGTGGTCAGCAGGGACGGATCTAGGAGGATTAGAAGAGAGTGGTCAACAACTTTAAAAGCAGCAGAACAACCCAGGAGAATTAGAAGAGAGTTGTGACCTTTAGAATTAGCAGTGGTTAAGTAATTGACCACTTGGTCAGTGCATCTTTGGGGGAATGTTGGGTAAAAACTTGAATGAAGAGGATCCAGATGCTCGTGGAAGGAAAGGATGTGAGTGTTGGCAAGTGTCTCAAGCAGCTTCAAGGGGCATGGAAACTGAAATGGGCCTATAATTTGAGGGAGCTTTGGGGTCGTGGTTTTGTTTGTTCAGAATTGAAGTGATCAGTATGTGCTTGAATAAAAACTAGAAGATAACAATACCAAAAAGGAGAGATTGCAAATTACTGTTAAGGTCTTTAGCAAAGCAGATAGAGATCCACTGACTTGTGAGGAAGCAGGGTCAAAAGAACAGGTAGCGGAGTAGGAAGAGAAGAAAAGAGCAGAGACTTTATTTCATTTGTGGGATGGAACAGGAACATGGTACCAAAACGTGAAGGAAAGGAATTGAGCAGTATGTTAGTTAATGAGGATAACCAGACCTTGGGCACTGATGGTAGTTGGTGGATTTTGCACAGGAGAACTCTGTAGAGAATTAACTGTAGAGGCGTTTAGCGTTGAAAGTAGGATTGTTCAAAGAATCTCGATAAGTTACAAAGTAGCAAGATCTGTGCCATGTGTTCTTTTTAGATATATATTCTTTTAGAAAAGGACTTTCTTCAACTGTTTTAGGTGGGGGTTTATCTTCAACTGCCAGGATCCTCTACTTAGTAGCCTAAGACTGGACTGGATAATAAGAGGAAATCAGGTGGAAATTTACACCAGGGTAAAAACATGCAGAACAGCAGAGGAGGCAAATTGCAAGTTGTGAGGTGATTATTTCTTAGCCCAAGTCTGAATAACAGGGCAAAATGAACACTGGTCCGTACTTGTGCAATAAGCAAAAGCAAAGGATTCTCTGCGTGCAAGGAATACAATTCATTTATCTTTCCTTGAAATTTAACATGGTATTTACAAGTTTTCACCTGATTTTCTCTCATCTCCAAGGCCCACTTTACCTTCTCTTAATTCACACTTAAGAGTGAGTTAGGTGTGGACACCTGTCCTGTCCCTAACCTGCGCCCCGTTTTTATGTACCTTATGGCAATTACGAGTTCCATAGGGCTACCGTATCTTAAGAAGGAAACTAGGCACGGACATTGCACCTCCTAGCCGCCTCCCGGCTAAACTAAATCCCTCCCACTAACTAAACTCTCCCCGAGGCGGCATTAGGCCACCTCTTTCTAACTAAACTACTACTTTTTAAAGACCGCACGGAGGCAATCTACTTTCCTAACTGGAACATAGATTATTATTATTATCGTTTATTTATAAGCCACCACAAGGTGTCCGTAGCGCCGTACAAAATACAACAAAATACAGTATAGACATATAGGGTAGGGATGGACAGCATAGTATATATTAAATACAATATGACTATAAAAATATCACAGAAAAACAATAAAGTGAAGCAAGCACAGAACGCAAGGCAAAATGCGAGGTGTCAAGCTTGGAAGATCAGGTAGCAGAGGATAGAGCGCACTGAGGTTGAGAGGGAGCCACCAGTTGGGGATTGGGTAAAAGGGTAGCGGAGGGGTACAAAGTGAGGAGGGAGTGGTGGAGGAAGGAACAACACTAGGATAGAGGGCCCTGCTCATGCGAGCCAACACACTATGTGGGAGGGAAGAACTTACAGAAGACATAAAGAGAGGGAAGGAAGTGGACTGCTGGTGTGAGCGGAGGAAAGTGGAAAGGAAAAGAAGGGATAGATGAAGGATGCAGTGTGGATGCTAAGTGGAGGAGGGGTAGTCTAGCCTGAACAGGTGCGTTTTGAGTGAACGCTTGAAGACCTGCAATGTGGGGGTGAGTCTTGTGTAAGTGTACTACTGCGCATGCGTGGTAGGTCGTTTCGGGAAATGTACGCACCTAAGAAGCCACAGCTTCTTAGGTGTGAATACGGTCCTGAGTTACCAGGCTAATTGTCACTCTACACCAGAATTCTGTCCCAAGCACACCGTTTTTGTATGAACTTTGTGTGTTTCGCAATTACGTGTCAGATATCCAGACGAGGGACAACTTGAAAGGAAAGGACGATTAGAGTGTCAAACGTAGGACTAGTGCTGGGAGGCTTGAGCCAGGATTAATAACAGCAGTGAGAGGCCAATTTCTTATTAATTTTTCCTTTGTGGCAATAAATATGTTTTATTGTTGCAATATAAAGATTATCACGTATTGCGCGCATCATAATAATATTGTCAAGGCAACTGAGCATTATTCTAGTGATTCTGGTAGAGAGCTGTAAGATATATACTGCTATGCGTTCTCTTTGCTTTCTATCAAAATCCCCTCCTGTTTGTTTCAAAATCACTCATAAGTAGCTTAGACAATGTATGTTTATTCCCATTAAACATTTGCTGCTATTTATAGTTATGTGGCTAATTAATTTTTTATGCTTAAGTTGAGCCACCTTCTGGACAGTTATTGATATTTCTGACTACGTTTGACCCTATACAATATAATGTCTTCGGCTACATACATAACGCGGGTGGGGTTGCTGGTACAATGTCTCGCTTTGTGTATTTCGACAATGCGGCGGCGGCAGAGATGTGTTCACGGCTGCAATCAAAACTGCATGAATACCATGGGAGCAGGTAAGAATTTCCCCTGAGCCTTACTTTTAATTCTCTTCCTAATTCCCCTCTTTTATAAGCCCAACCCTCCCCTAACTTTAACTATCCTTATTTCCCCCAAACCTCCGCTCTTCAGAGCCTAACCCTAACCCTTCATGTTCTGCAGCCTAACCCTAACCTTGCCCTCTCTGGAGCATAACCCTTACCCTTTCTCTTTCGCAGCCTAATCCTAACCAGAAAGTTTTTTTGTAATAAATAAAGCTGTTGGCAATGGTACAGCTGAAATTAAACTTTCAGCTGTATCATTGACGGATACAGGCGGTTCGTATTGACAACTGCATCACATAAATTCTGAATACCTCACATAGTGACCACACACTGACTGATAATCAAGGCTGTATCCCCTCAGCTCTTTGTTGCAAAACAACAAAGTCCCATCATGCTTTTACCGCATAGACATAGTTGATAATTGATAAAGCAGCTGCGACTCATAGCTTCTTGACACCTAGAGAGTCACAAGTGACCAGGCCTGCATCAGACAATAATCTGGTCAATCAATTATTGCATGGTGTATGCTCAGAGAGTAAACCAACCATGTGCTGACCTTGTGTTCCTGACTGACGTCCTGCAACATCAACTTTCATCCCACTGGTTCTGTATGATCACATGAGTTACATGACAATTGAATTGTTAATTAAAAGGCAACTTAAGTAAGGATTAAAGCTGTCTGCTTAACCTTATGATAGTAAAAAAAAAAAACTCCAGCCCAAATTTACTAAGTTGCTGGTTTGGAAAAGTGGAGATGTTGCCTATAGCAACCAATCAGATTCTATCTCTCACTTTCCTATTACATACTAGAGAATGTCAGCTAGAGTCTGATTGGTTGCTGTGGGCAACATCTCCGCTTTTCTAAACCCACAGTTTAGTAAATCTGGCTAGTACAACAGTCGGAACAGTCGGTCTACATGAACTGCAGTGGGCTGCATGCGTTTAGACCACAGAGGCCAGAAAGATACTGTTTTAGCAACAATCACATGTGTAATCAGTCTGTTGACTTCAATCTGTCCTGATGGGAACACATTAGGCTTTTGATTGCCATTTTCATAATAAAAGGGTAGAACATTATAGCATTTACAACACTCCAAATTATCCAGTGCTAGAGACTATCAAGGCCCCCATCAGCAAAGGTTGAGGTTGTATAACTAATGTGAGTTGGTCTATTACCCATTTATCACTTTCAAAGACATAAAAGAAACTTAGAACGTGGGGTTTTTGCAGTGGCTCTTTCATGTTTTCCTGTAACAGTTACACTTTAATCAGTGCTCAGGAATGCACTTTGATTGTATCATTAGAACGGTGGTTGTGGGTTAAAAACGATTAATTATAAAAGAAGAAGGATTCAGAAAAACATGTAATATCTCTTGTCTTATTGGTCGTTGTATAAATTGCTAATAATGGAAGAAGTTTAAATGGGAGTTTGCAGCATGCTGAACGTATGGTGACTGTAGGAGTGTTGACAGTTAGTCATTACAGATTTTTTTTTTTAATAACAAACAATAAATTATACTATATATTTATTGACTGAATCCCAAGCATTTAATGTTAATTAAAAGTCAACACAAGGTATTAAATTCAGCTACTTAATAACTTCATATCAATCCAAAGGGGTTCCTACAACATTTTGAATTGGAGTTGGTTGGTGCTCTGGTTGAGGAGGGTCTGTAGGTGGCCCATTTGAAGAGGGTCTGTAAAAGGGGACGTTTGAGGAGGGTCTGTAGGATGGCCCACTTGAGGAGAGTCTTTTAAGTGGCCTCAGGGCTGCGTATTGGGGTGTGCAATAGGGGCAGTTGCCTGACTAGCATCTGTAGAGATGGGAGTCCACGCCGTGAATGCTGTTTTTTTTAGAAATAAAGATAGCCTAAAACTGATTTTCGTTTGTCTTTATTTCGAAAAGGTTTTTCTTGTTTTTTGTTTTAGCATTGGTAAGTATGCCATCAGGCATATTAGCCATACTTACCTATTAATTTTCCGAAGCCGCAGACTCCACCAGAGAGGTAAATAACCTCTCCAGGGACTTTTTAAGTTTAGGCTCTGGGAAACTGAGGGTTAGGGTCATGGCAGGGGAGTCTTCGGGTTAGGCTGTGGGGAAGGGAGGGTTAGGGTCAGGCTGCGGGGAAGGGAAGGTTAGGGTCAGGCTGCGGGGAAGGGAGGGTTAGGGTCATGGAAGTTCAGTCTTAGAGTTAGGCTATGGGGAAGGGACTATTAAGGGTTAGGCTGTAGGGAGGGGAGTCTTAGGTTTAGGCTGGGTTTGGGTAATGATTAGGGAAAGGGATGGGGTTAGATTTAATACCAATCGGAGCAGTGAGTTCACTCATCGAGGCAAAAGCAATCTATTTCTCAGGCAGTTTGGAACTTGCTGGGAGAAAATGGTCCTTTCGAAATAGGGCTGTTCTCTGCAGAGTCCCACACCCATCTGCAGGTGGCCTGGTTGAACAATAAATAAAGGGTTACTGTTGGGTTGTGGAATTTCTCATTGATTAGCCATGATTTCTAAAGAGTTCTTGGATTCTCATGAAGATCTATAACGCTCCTAATGGTTAGATTTTTCCTAAGTTTTTAGAGATAATTTGCCATTCAACCCCTGAAAACTACTCAAGATGATTTACCCCGGCATGTTTAAACCGCAATAAAAAACAGACACTGAAGTTGCCCCTTAGTCTACTCATTGATTCCATTATATTTCATTGATGTAATAGAAAATGCACTTGCTTTCATGGTAGTTTGTCGCGTAGACATCTTGACGCCAGTTTACGCAACCATTAACATGTAAATAAAAATGTTCACTAGAAAACTCTCTCTAAAATAACAAGAATATGCTCTCTGTCGCCCTTTGCATTCTTGATGTTTAATTGTGTTCACAGAATCCGGAGCATTAGAATAGTCGCAGGGCCTATAATAACACACAAAGTTTATAAAGTGCACATAATGCTGAATTCAAAGTGCACAGTAAACTCACAGCAGAGATAATAAATTACTAGACTTATCAGTGTTATTGATCCTGGGAGTCTTCGTATCTATCCTTCTGGGTCTTGGTGACAACACATGAACACAAAGGCGCCTGTATAGTGCAGTATATTCCAAATCTATAGTATAAAAATAGTGCAGTTAAGACTAATGGTTAAGATGGTCTTATTCTTTAATGTACATTCAATATATTTGTAATTAAAAATGATTTTTTAAATTTTTTTAAATGCGAGAACCATAAATATTTTGATGGTTTACAATAGGTGGCAGAAAATGGTTGAATGATGGGTTCGGGTCCGGAATAAAAAGTTGACCGGTCACAATGGGCCAGATCCTAAACTAAGTACGCTAGCAATTTTACGCTAGCCAAAGACGTAAATTCGCCGATTTGGTATTTACTGCGCATGTGCACGGCATATGTTACGTAACGTAACGCTGATCATACGTACCATTAGCGTAAATAGGAATGAAGGGGCGGGGGTCAGCAATACGACACACGTAATTACGTTAGGTAGGTGGGTGGAGAGGCATTTAAATCGTACAGTATGGGCAGGGTTAGGCCGTCACGTACATAGATTCACTACTTGCGCTAGGAAAATTTAAGGTAGGGTTCGAGCAGCGTAAAACGGCCGAAGTATGTACAAGCTAGAGGAGTGCATAGAAGCTACGCGTTCAAACGTAACTAGCACTTAGGTCTGGCTTTACCCCAATGTCGTTAGTTGAGTACTATGTTAATATTTGCTTTTCAATTAAATCAGTTTGTGAAGTGATGGTTTGACATACCCCCGTATACCCCCTCACTGCAAACTTAATATAATGCAGTCAACTTGTTAAAAATAAAAAAGGAAAATTATAATATAGTTGAAATCTATGTGTAATACTAACCTAAAACTCCACTGTCGATATTTTTACCTGTCGACCTGTTGACCTAACAACCGGCAAGGATGGGTTCTTATTGTCCACCAACAAACTGCACAACCACTTAGGCCCGTATTCAGAGTACCGGATGTATAACATATACGTCCGGTGTTTAGCGATTTTTTACTACTGCGCATGCATAGTAATTTTTTAACGTAATCTACGTATCTTTTTCTTATGTAGATGACGTAAATGCGGTCTGAAAGATGACTACGCATGCGCAGTAGTAATAATCGCTAAACACCGGACGCATATGTTATACGTCCGGTACTCTGAATACAGGCCTTAGTGCCAATCTAGACATTTGAAGCACACGTTAGCGCTGCCCTTTTACACTTTTGTAACTAGTCTTATGCTGTAGGAATGTGACTTGGCGAATTCACCCACTTGGGTCGTTGGGATGGACTTTATGTGGCTTCATGCAGCTGTGTCTTTGCAGTGACTGAGCATTAAAATCTATTGTGCAATATTGGGGCAGACCTGGCACGTTTTCCCAATGCCAACCCCATCTACCACGTAAGCGTCCTATTGGATGCCTACGTGTTGTTACAGCAATTAGAATAATCTGCAGGTTATCATTTCCTTGGCCCAATGATCTGACCGTTTATAGCAGGGACCAATTTGTCAGAACACAAACCAAACAGTCTGGAATGCACTGACCTAATCATCGTATTACTCGGATTTCTTGAACAATCTTACCTCCCTCTGGGCCAATTCCTGCATGGAAAAAAAAAATGAATACAGATTAGAGACGGCTTCAGAGGTCAGGGAGCCCCTGTGTGTTACTGCCACAACAGCCACCGTTGGCTTTGTCTCGACCATGAATGTGAGAAATAAGCCGTAGCGGCGTATGATTGTGTGAAGGCTAATTCTACTTTCCTATCCCCCGCTTATATGGGGTGTAATTAGAATTTATAATAGGATTTAATTGATTGGACATGCTTAGGCTGCGATAAGATTAAAGGGATTTAAATCTCATAATATTTATAGCTGGGGTAAATTGGAACAGCCAAGCAGCGCACATTGGAAGGGGCGTGACTTCCAGCCGGTTTGTTTAACTAGTTTCTAACAAGGGCTGAATCAAGGAATGGTCCTGATTGCCACAGTCCTTTAAGATCATATTAAATATGTATTTGCAAATGATTATGACTCAATAGCATAATAGCAGTGTGGGCATTTTACAAGTATTTATGAATCAAGCACTATGGATTTTCCTTTTCCAAGTGTAAAATTGAGTTCTATTGTAAAATATAGCAGTGAGTGGATTTACCCTTTTCTTGCCAGCCATGAGAGCCGTTCTATGCAATTCCTGCAAACCAGTTAAAGAAGAGCAGATGGTCCGAGGCTTAACACAAGCACGGGAAGTGAGGGATGGTCTGAAGATGGCAGAATTGAAGATCAATAGAACAGGCGGGGCCCAGTCTGTGATCGGTTAATTTTTACAGGGACCATTAATCTACTCCGATCCATAGGAATAGTCATGTCTGGGAAATAGGATGTTACATTAGATCTTTTCTTTTTTTTTAAGGGGGCGATCTATAGGAATGTTGACGAGATGCCCAGTTGGAGCCAGGCTGCGAGAAGGTCGTTTCTTTGCCATGGCTGTCCAGTAATGAGAAGCATCTGTCCCTGAATGAGAATGAAATGCTGATGTTAATGAGGAACCCAGCTGACTATAGCACTGCGTATTCCAGGAGGGCCTTGAGGCCATTCACATAGTCAGGGACCAGGACACGGGGAGGCTGGTGGGAGGGGTATGTGAAGATGATGAGTAGCAGGAACGGGAAGGAGTGGGGAAGATTGTTGTTTAGTAAGGGAGATCAGTGTGATACTGTACATGGATCTAAGGAAAAGTACAGTGGTGGCAGTGGTATATGAGGACACAGTATGAAGCAGAGACCAGTGATGGGTTATAGCCATTCTCCAGGGCCTTGAAGCAACTACTGACAGCCCTGATGTTTGATGGGCCTGTGTCGATAGTATATGATATGCTGGTCCGATGTTCTGAATTCTGATGGTGAATATGTCTGCATTAAAATACCGGCAGCCTTCGTGGATTGGAAGGTTACCATGGGCCAGATCCAGAGCTAAGACCGCTAGCATATTTACGCGAGCCGGAGACGTAAAAACGCTATTTTGTATGGACTGCACATGCGCGCGGCAGATGTTACGACCCGTGACTCTGAACGTACGTACCAGCATAGTATCGACAGCGTAACTACAGATGATGGGACGTGCCAGCAATACGACATCCATAATTATGCTTCGGAGGCGGGGGTGAGGCATTTAAATCGTACAGTATGGGCGTGCTTAGGCGCGTAAGTACGTGCAGCCATTACGGCCGACAGGAGTTACGCTTTGAAAAGTTAAGGTAGGGGTTGGAAAGTGTAAAACGGCAAAAGTGCGTATGAGCAAGGGGAGTGCCTAGGAGAGTGCATAGTAATTATGTCCCTACCGCCACTGCCTAATCGATTTTTGTAATACCAACATGTTTATTCAGCCTTACGATAATCCTAAGTGTAATTCTTAACTATAAACCTGATTCCTAACCCTAGCTCTATTCTATTGTCACATCACTCTAATTTGACTTTTTTGTTTACATTTTTTTATGTTCCCTTTTATTGGCTGGCTTGTGGCAGGTGACATCCTTCACTACTTCATGGCTCTGACTGGAGAGGTGGTTGTAAATTAGAGCATTCAAACAAATGTCAATGTTGTGTTGTTTACAATGCCTTGGTCTTGGAACATTCAGTGCGTCATAATGTGATGGGTTTGGCTTGTTGATATGTTTTGCTGTTAATGCTCTTCACCTGCAGTAGGATAACCTGCTTTGTTATTTTAGCCACATAACGTGTGTGTTTACCACTTGGTCAATACTCGCTAAGCTACTTTCCTATCCCCAGCAGCCCCTCACAGATCTATGGCTTAGGCGTGACACCGTAAGTAGCATTTGTGCGTCACAGCACTGAGGTCATGAGTTCGGTTCCTGGACTAGGGCTTATCTGTTTTGAGTTTCTGTATGTTCTCCCCGTGTCTGCATGGGTTTCCTCCCATAAGGCAAAAACATTCTAGTAGGTTAATTAACTGCTGACTAAATTAACTTTTGTCTGTTTGTCTGTGTTTATATGTATATAATAGGGACCTTAGCAGGTAGTACCTATAGGGGTAGGGATTGATGTGAATGTCTAATGTTCTCTGTAAAGCGCTACAGACAATTTGTGGTGCTATATAAATAAGTAATAATAATAAATATGGGTGGCTCAAGGTTGTGGCATACAGTTCAGTGCACAAAGTTAGCCTCAACTCATGTTAGTGTTTGGGTCCATCTATGTGAGGGGGCTTATTAGAGGTGTGATTGCACAGATACATAGATACAGTGGAGATTAAACAGCGGAACATTGAAGGCAGCCATATCTAAGCCAATGTGAGGATGGTGCTGAGCAGAAGTGCATGCTAGTAATAAGTGGGGTATTGTATAATACAAAGTGTGTAGTAAGGAAAATAGGTGCGGAGCAGGACGTGACAGAAGGAAGGTGTGGAGCAGGACGTGACAGAAGGGAGGTGCGGAGCAGGACGTGACAGAAGGGAAGTGCGGAGCAGGGCGTGATAGAAGGTAGGTGCAGGGCATAGAATGAAGACACAGAGCTGGATATGATACAAGGCCTCTGCAGAGCATGGAATAAAGGACTCTGCAGAGCAGGATATTATAGGACTCTGCAGAGCAGGATATGATTGGACTCTGCAGAACAGGGGATAAAGGGCTCTGCAGAACAGGGGATAACGGTGCAGGTAAGAATAGAGCAGGGTGGGAGCCTGGTATGAGCAGTAATACAAAGCAGAGCAGGGAGGGGACAGAGCTGCTGCGGGTGCTCTGCATTTTTCTCACGCGCTCCCTGCAGCCTGCAGATTATAGCTCCCTTTTATATGGCTCACTGGGGAGGAGGTTTTCCTACAGAGCGCAGTTTGTTCCCCGTCTCCTACGCTCCATGCAGAAGTGCGGCATGGAAGGGGTCCACGCTGAAGCTGAATGACAAGAAAAGGTTATTTCGCTGGGAATGGAACAATCTGGATAATAAGTGAACACATACAGCGCAGGGGGGGCTGGCACTGCCCATGTTATTCTATGTGGACATGGTAAGACTGGCGGAGCCGTGTCTTCTGCAGGGTGCCAGCTCTGTTCTATGTATAGATGAGTTGGCAGGGAAGTGTGCTTCCAGGGAGGGTGCCCCTGCCAATGCTGCTTTTTCAGAACTGCTACTTGTACCCTTGGCAGCCTGTATCAGTGACTAGGAAACCGTTCCTTGCCTCATTGGGCGCCATCGCACGGTGCCCAAAAATAAAGACTGCGCCGAATGGTGCAATTAAACGCCGAAAAGCAACACGAAAAATGAAAAGCGATCAGGTCCAGCGCCGGCGTAAAGGACAGAGCGATAAAATGTAACCTTTCATAAACCGCTCAATAAAATCCCTAATTAAGAATGAATACAAAATAAAATTGTTAAAAATCCAGTTGCTGAGTCTGTTATCACCCAAAGCATTGGGCAACCATTCACCCTTTAAATAGAGCTAAATGATAAACTTCCCTGTGATTCTTTTTTTTAAATCTATATAAGTTAATGTTGCATAACATGTCAGTAAAAATGTGATGTCGGTCATTTTTTTTATTTTTCTAATTACCAGCAAGTATTTGAATGGTTTCATGACCTTGAGTAACCTTCGGCAATCCAGGTGTTTGAAACTACATCTCCCAGCATGCTTCATCAGCATAGACATGACTAAGCTTGATGGGACTTGCAGTGTTACAAAACTTGGACATTCACAGGTTTCCTATACAGGCTTTAAAGCAGAGGTTCTCAACCATTGGTACTAGTACCACTGGAGGTACTCGGACCATTGTCAGGTGGTACTCAGTGCAAATGGTCAAGCAAGGTTGTAAGGAGGTATGATACCAAATGGCCGGGGACATAATTTATCAAATATCTTGGGGGCTAAATGGCATATGCATAAAATGCACCTTAAAATCACTGCAAAAATATGTAAAGAAAAGCAGCTAAAACCCTGATAATACATATATGGCTTATGTGAATGTGTATAAATCCTATTCAAGGTGGCACTTGAAGGTGGCACTTGATTTTATAGTGGGTAACTGGTACTCTCCAAAAAAAAAGGTTGAGAAGCGCTGTTCTGAAGGGTTATACACAGTTCTTTGTTATGCGATTTCTATATTTTTTTTTTTCCCCCTGTGTGTGAATACATCCTCATCATAATACACTAAGGACAAGATCCAGACTTAAGCGCGTATTTCGCAAGCACGGAGTTGCTAAACTCAAGTTCCCCTGTGAGCAAAACGGGTGTGGGTCCCCGCTTAGAACGGCCCTATTTTGATGAGGCATAGTAATCGATCCACGGAGCAGCAAGCTTTCGGTGCTCCGAAAGATAAGGAAAAAAAGTTCCCCACTCCTTCCCCTAATTCTAACTCTAACCCTCCACTCTCATTTCCCTAACCCTCCTTTTCTGGCAGCCTGACCCTAACCCATCTCTCGCAGCCTGACCCTAACCCTCCCTTCTTTGCAACCTGAACCTAATCCTCCCTTCCCCGCACCCTGGAGAGGTTACTCACCTTTCCCTGCAGTCCGGCGGTAGCGGCGGGATATCGGCGGCGGCGGTATTTCCGAATCAGAATGGGTGAGTATGCCGATCGGAATACTCACCCATTCTAAAAAAAATAATTCTAAAGTGGGGAGTATTCGAAATAGGGACATCCAAACTTTCGGATGTCCCTATTTCGGAAATCACATTTTATTACGGGAGACTGACAACAGAGCAAAACCCAGGTCTCCTGGATATTCTGCGAGAGTGCTGTGTATGTAAGTTTGTGTACAATAAGGAAACTCACTAACGTGGTGCGCCTGTATTCTGGGCCTCCTCATTGTGCATGGTCACTAAATACATCAAAGTGCTATGTAATCTCAACTCTATCTCTATATGTAATAACAGATGCGTCTATTTGTACAGACTGTCCCCCCACACCTGACGGGGAAGCAGGGCGAATTCAGTTTGCCGCTACGAACACCCATTTTTGGTTTACACACAGCCGAAAGCTAATTTTTGGCTGTGTGTGTTTTAGAATACGGCCCTTTTTTTAAATTCGCCCCGTGACCCGCCAGTTTTGAGCGCTTTCCGAATGACTGGACAGGTTAGTGCAGGGGAGGGAAGGGAAAGGGGACACTTAGGGTTAGGCTGCAGGAGAGGAATGGAGCTTAGAAGGGGAGACTTAAGGTCAGGGTAATGGAAGGGGTTGGGGAAATAGGGATAGGTGCTTACATGTCTGCGGCGAGGCAGGAACTTTCGGAGCAGATTCCTCTTTGAAAAATGGGGGTCAAAAGGCACACGTGACTGAGAAAATTTGTTTGGGTTTAGCCATCAGGGAATGGGAGACTATTGACCATGGGATGAAGGGAGGAGTTTGACAGTTAGGGCTGAACAAGTGTTGAGCTGCAAGGGAAGGCAAATCTAAACAATGAAAATGACGTTTCCAGGCTCAACTCCTATTTACAGACTGTGCATAGCTATGCAGACTGACGGGACCAGAGTTTGGATGGGGGTTGCACAGTGCAGTTGCTTAGTGCACCCCCTACTCCAGGGATAGTTACACCTCTGCCCGTGTGTGAGTTCTATGTGCAAATTTCAAGTATTTTCCCTGTGTGCAAAAGATTTCACAATCATTTGTACCCCTGACATTGCAACATGGTCTTGCTCAGGTTTACACTTGCACTTATTTTGCTCTTGCTTCATAGTTGCTGATTATCCCAAGATGACCTGGAGACTCTGTTAATTCGGGCATTGCTCCTGGAATCCCAGGTTGGGCTGCCAACTCTTAATTTAATGTATATCACTGACTCAAGCCCCAAGCTTTACTTAGAATGGGCTGGCTGCTATGATTAGGCAGAGGGTGGGGCTTAACCCAGTGATTTGCATAAATCCTGATGACATCAAGCTCTGCCTATACCCTGGAACACTAGAGATTACAGGAGTAGTTGACGGGGTGGGGCTTAATGGCACAATTTTGATAAATTGTCATTAAGTCCCGTCCCCTTGCAGAAATCTATGGTTTCCCTCCTGGTTCAAAAAAAATCGTCAACCTTGCATAAATCTCACCCCCCCAAGCCAGAAGGGAAAAACAAGGAATCTGCAAATATGTCTTACTTTCAATCTCTGGATCAGTCTTGATAGCTGTAATGGTATTTGGTTATTTGAGTGGTATGCATGATCTTCCTTTAAACCTTGATGGTCAACAGGAGGCACTAGGGCCGTATCCAGCACTCAGAATGTCTCTGGTGGCCTACAGCATCTTACAATCTTGATGTCAGATGTTGTTACAGCTCTTAGCATGTGATACAATGGTAAATTATACCACCCAAGAAACATACAATGAAATGAGGTCTTATAATGCCTGTTGACAGAAAGGGGCTGTGGCCATGACACATTGGGTCTTACCATGTCTCACGGGTGGGTGTTTTTAGCATTTCTGAACTAAAAGGCCACAAGCCCCAAGCTATTGCACCGGAAATTGGACAAAATAATGAATGCTGGAACGTGTGGCTGGTGCCCAAGAATTAAGATCCCCTAAATCGCATCGGGAAGCGTGCGCCACCTCGATAATCAAATTTTCAACATACGGATAGCTGAGAGCTAGTTGTTGGCTGTCTCTATTTTGAAAATGTATTCATTTAGAAACCTTTATTAATGAATATGTTAATATGCTGAAAGATTTATTTTTCAGAAACTTACCAATTCATTACTTTAAAACATTTCCAAATTTGCACCTGATGCAAGACCTGGCGCAGCACCCGCCATGAGAACCGGTTGGAAAGGTGAGTAAAGTATGCGACTGTTAAGGTTGGGCTACAGGGAGTGGATGGAGCGTAGAAGGGGAGGTTAGGGTTCGGCTGATGGAAAGGGAGGGTTAGGGTGAGCAATAGAATAAGGGTTGATTGACGTTGGGGATCCTTTCTGGGTCTGTTTGCTCACTCGTTGTGGAATAGACGGTTGTTTTCGATCCTTTGTCGCACATCCTTGTAGGAAACGGCCCTGTTGAAATAGGGCTGTTTGAAGCCGCGAAGCAAACCCATTGAGTCTTTATGCACTATACACACCACAAATTTTTTTTTTTACCAAAATGTAAGAATCCTAATTAAATTGCAAGAGTCGTTAATAATCCGGTGTATTCGTTTTTAAATAGATTACAAAAATTCATGTTCAGATAAAACAATAGTTCCGTGGGACAATGAATTTCTATATATTTTTTTTATTGCAGACATCTACAATAATAATAATAAAAAAAATTCTCTTGTATCCGCTCTCTAACTGATTTGCGTTTACAGCAGTCAGAACAGCGATTTTTAAATTGCATTGCTATATATTAATTGATTTTGCATAATTGCTAAGCTAGAATTCTCTGGGGGGCACTCCATCGGATTCTTAGAATTGTATATGCTTACTGAGAGCTACCAATAAACAATAAAAGCACCATCGCCGCGAATGCGAAGCCCACCAGGAGGTAGGATGGTGAGATTCTCCTGACACTCCTACTAGATCAAATAACCGGATCCAGACTTACACAAAACAATTGTCTTCTAAACGCTAGGAGGGAATGCGATTGTATTTTCCGTGTGAACGTGCGTACACAATGGCAGGAGCAGGACTGGGAGGCCGGCTTGCAGTGTGTGTACAATTTGGGATGGAGGGAGGTATTTAATTCCTGAGGTAAGGGCCTGTTTTAGCCCTTACATGCTATCCAGACTTCCACACCATCCCTTGTTTATGTAGTTACAGTTTGGAAATATTAAGGTAGGGTCCAGAGCTTGTAAGACTGTGCGTTCGAGGGGAGGGGTCTTCTGGACACAGTGGGGACCTGATTTGGGACCAGCAGTCTGGATCCAGACCATCAACTGTATCATGAACATCTCAACCCCAGTAGTTGCACAGCCATAACATGATGCAGAGCATAACTCTCACCCTTCCTTAACATGTTTAACCTATCATAGCTGAACAAGAGGTAATAACATCCTGATTTTGAGCCTCAGACACGGTAAACATTTTAATTTTATAGTCCATAGCTACATGTACGTGTGATTAAAATAGATATTAATAGTCATCTCAGTAAACATTGGCCTGCCTCCTAAAGCCAGGTACGTTACCCAACGGCTCATTTGTTTGTATTTTGTCTATTGTGTACTGAGAGGTACCTCCTCCATTCTCTTTGTCATTATGACATAACGTGTTGGCCAACGTTGGGTTGAGTCTGACTAATGGCAGAAATGTTGCACATTTGTTTAGAGGCCTCTTTACCTCGTCTCTTCCTCGCCTCCTCCTCACTTCTCCCTCGCCTCTTCTTTTTATATTTTTTTTTCTTTTTCTCTTCTCATTTCTTCTCTCTCTCTCTCCTCTCTCAAATGATAGAAATTCACCATTCACACACACAGTCAGCGGTCTGCCATCTTTACAGCTTAAAGGAGCATTCTAGGGTATAAAATCGAATAGTTGGAACATTTTATAGTTCCATTTTTTCCCATTAAAGTTTTTATTGTTCAGTGTTTTTCAGCACACTGTTCTAGTCCCCCTGTCTCCATCGATTACAGCCTTCTAGATGTAAGTCTGGGACACGCATCCTGGTATGAAGCATGACACTTAGCTTATCAAAGTTAATTGCAGCAGCTGGTATTCTGATGCCAAGGTTTACAGATGGGCATAATTCAGCATCCGTGACTACTGTACACCACAGATTTCACAAAAGGTTCCAATACAATAGACACAACACAAAGACAGCATAAAAGAAGCCAGCACCTGTGCTGTAGAGATTACAGGAGTATAGACTTCTACTAAATAGATGATTGTTGCCTATTTTTTTGTTATCTTTAATTTAGATCTTATCATATACTTAAAGTATTTTTTATTTTTTTTATTTCTGTCTTCCTAACAATGCTCTTTATGGTTGTAGAAGGCTCCTCCCCTTATCCTGAGTAATTGCTGTGTGAAGGGAGATGAAATTTGCATAAAATTTACATAGTAAGTTAAATGACCCGTTCGAGATGGCGTTGGCCAGCGTTACAGGCTCTTGGCGGGAAGTGCTGTTCTGTACCAGTGAACTGACTGCTCGATCCTTTGGCATGGGACATTACTTAATAATCTGTAATAGTGATATTCTCATTAGGGGATCTCGCTTCACTAGGCTACTGGACCAATGGCGCAGTGCTTGGGCGCAAGTTTGATCGAGCTGGCATCTTCTAGATAATGCTGTGCAGCAAGTTTATTTTTTTAAATCGTCATTATTGTATCTTCGGATTATTAATTGGTTTTACAGTATTGTACAGACTGCACTTATACAAATATTTCTATGTATGTAATAAATGTATCTGTACCGATATAACCCAGCTGCAACGTAGCTAGTAGTATAGGCCCAAGATCCGGTACAATTTGCCGCTTTAAGACCACTTAATTTCACAAGGAAGTCTCAGACACGTATGTTTATGGCGAATAGGGTTAGCCCAGGCTGGAGATTGTTACTGAAGGCAAAAAAGAAAGCAAAAAAAAAAATAAATACTATCAAAATATATATTAAAAATATTTTGCGTCTGGGTCCAAATCCTAATTTTTTTATTGAAATTATTTTTTCGTTTGTTCATTCTCCCTCATTTCTGTGTACTTGGATCAGATGAAGTCTGTGTTTTTCCATGTAGCCATCCTACTTGATCAGAAAGCAGTGACATTCCCAACAGCTTCCAAAAGAGGAGGGGTCTGGGTTGTGTTTTGCATGTGTGCGTGATTGGGTAATACAATGTACCATAAAGGCATGCCAACGAACTGTGCACCAATCCAGCCATTTGAACTGCCGCCATTTTGTTGGAGTCGGAAACCTTAAGATAAGGGCTTGGTTTTAGAAATTGCAGCAGTCACATCAATGTGTGGTTATCGCGACCCTGCGGTTGCGGATCCCTGCAATTCCATTACACGCAGGTCCGCACACAAACAAATTGGTAGCTGGAATCCAGGCTCTCTGGACTTAACTACATTTTAATATAGAATCGTAAAATGAGCGGCCTGTTCTTGATAGAGTGTTCCAGGGGGTTAAGTCCTTCCTGGCGCTCGCTGTGAATTTTTCTTTTTTATATGTTGCCCTGTCAGTAGATTTTCATTACCTGATCTTGTGGATTCAGCCACAGCCGTGTTTACCACCCTGTCCGTGTAGATCATACTGCTGTACATCACTCCAAGCAGCCTCAGCTACAAGGATAGTCTGTAATTTGTCAATGACAACGACGGACAAGCTATCTTTATAAATACCTAGTCTGGCGCACACAACATATATGCCGGTGTGATTATATGAGTGGTAATACACTGCACTGAAAAATAGGCTACTGCCATCACAAAGCTGAAGTGCGAGACAAGTTTATCGGCACTTCTCCATCTACGTTGTATATAGAGATTGCCAAAGAACCTGTTTATCATTATCTGGCCTCGGGTATATGGGAAGTATTGAAATATTGGGATGTAACGCTGGCTCCCTGTATTGAGGGAGCTGTAGTAAGATATCACTGTCTCATCTTGTTCCTTCTACCGGCCAAAAGATTTAATATTGTCCTTCTATGTCTGACTATAAATCTACGTCTTGTTGGTGAACATAATTTTCAGAGATTGCTCATGGTGCCAAAATCATGTTGTTTGCTGGATGGAGAATCTGGTTTTGTGCCTTCCATGATATTTCAGGAATCTTTTAAGATAATACTTTATATTCATCAAAGCCAATAATGTTGGGTGTACATCTGTCTTCTTCATAAACAAGCTCTTACCCGTATGAGTGGTCTAAGGCCAGCATTTAATTGTATCCGTTTGTGAAGGATTTTTGGTGTGCAAACTGCTGGTTTCAACAAGTGCCCCAAAAATACAGGTAGGGTTATAACTAAGCTACCAAGAGAGTCTAGCTCTATGGCACAGCGTTGTGGGTGCTTTAGAATGTGGTTGGTTTAAGTGAAAGACTTAGATGAAATGGTGCCCAAGTTTTTAAGCTTGCTGTTGATTTTGGTAAACAGTTGTAAGTAGGTTCTTCAAGTGTTGGCACAGTAGCTACTTCTAGTAGAAAACCTTCCCCATGGTCGAGATGGTGAGGGAGATCTGATGTAAGATATGGAATGTAATGGGAGCAGGGATACCAAGAGGAGAAGGTACTAATTACACTGGCCCAGAAGTGTCACTAGGGGGATGAAGACCTGCCTAAAGCAGCGGCTGCACTGCTTAAATGAATTGAGAGCTGCCATCCAGGAGTGCAGACGCAACACAGACATAGGGACTGGGACAACTGTAAGGTGGTCAAGTAAGTCAATTAAAGGATCAGTTAGGAATGGCTGGGAATTGTAGAGAAAGGATTGATGGATACATACATGGGAGGAAAGGGTGTGAAAGGATGGCTGAAGGGGATTAAAAAAACACCTGGAAACACACAAAGGGGTGAGCTATGGCTGGGATATGCAAGGTGGTGGAGACATACAAGGGGGGGTGAAAGGATGGCTGTTTATGTATCCGTTTTCTTTGTTTGTTTGTTTTTTATTTCTATCCCTAATATAGACTCCAACATATTATGCAGTCTACCAAACCAATCTACTCAACATTGACTTAATGCAGGGGTTCTCAATCAGTGGTACTGGTAGTGGACCATTATCAGGTGCTGAGTTTAGCTGCTCAAGGTTGTAAGGAAGTAAGATACCAAATGGGGGGACATAATTTATAAAATATGTTGCTATTTTGGGGGCCAAATGGTATATGTATAAAATACACCTTTAAAAACACTGCGAAAAAATATGTAAACAAAAGCAACGAAAACCCTGAAAATACATATATGGGTCATGGTTATGTGTCTACATGATCTGCAAAGTGGTACTTGACATGATTGTATAGTGTGTAACTGTTACTCTCCTATAAAAGGTTGAGAGCCCCAGACTTCATGTAAACCAAAAATATTCTAAAAAAAGCAACCCCCAGCACTGAACTTTGCCAGTTTATAAAGCCCCAGGAACGGAGACGCCACTGATTTTTCCTCTGTTGTTTCTCCTGATCTAACTTTTCATTGTTCTATGTGGGAGCAGTGAGGAAGAGTCCAGGGCCCTGATTCACACCTAAGAAGCAGAGGTTTCTTTGGTGCGTAATTGATTTTTTAAAAACTGGGCATGCGTGGTCAGTCTGACCATAGCCCTTAGACACACAGATGAGTCTTTAAAGACTGCACGTAGTTTTTTAGGTGAATGGAGGTGTTTCATAGCAGCCTGCAGGGAAAGTTAGGCAAAGTGGGTGGGGGGGATGTAGATTAGTCTGGGAGGGAGGGCTGGGGATTCTCTGTGCGTATTTTCCCATCTTAAGAGGGGAAAATACGTGCCTATGACACCTAAAAACGGGCAGGGAGGAGACCGGAGAAGTAGGTGCGGATACATGCAAATCTGCACCTACAGATCACACACGCAAGTGTGAATCCGGTTCTACATCTTCTCCAGTTGTTCTCCAAAAGGAATTCCATTAAGGAAAGTAGGATTGTCATGACGACTGATGTTCCTATAATATAGAAAATGTCAATATTATTTAAATCGAACTCAATGTGTTCTCTTATTATAGTGGCTTCTGTTTTTTTGATGTTGCTATTGCTTAATGTTTTGAACGAACAGGTGCAGAAATCTAGGATGAATATTTACTTACCTGCAATAAACAAAATAAGAGCTTGATTGGCACTTAATAAAATAGCTATATTAGGCTCACTGTGGTCAATAAAATATAGAATACACAGCTGCTACCAAAGGATGACAAGTCCTAAAACAAACATAAACTAAAAAGGAGCGCTAGTGTATACAATAAACATTTAATAAGATAGCAAATAAAACAAACATTTTATTCTAATAAGACATATGATAATATGCTCCAATATACAAGATAAAAATGGAAGGATTCAGATTCCACAAAAACAGTTACACAGTATATATATAAGATACATTATTTAGTAGTAAGATATATCACACACACACACACACACACACACACACACACACACTTACTGTTTTTGTGGAATCTGTATCCTATTTTATGCCATAATAATCTTATGCCATAATCCCATGTTCTGATTTTTTAGCACTGATGCATATTGCTTGCCTTGCAATTGATTTTACAGAGACATAGAAAGTGACGGCAGATAAGAGCCACGTGGCCTTTTCAGTCTGCCCAGTTGAATGGATTCTCTCCTTCTCCGAGTCTTCTTCCATGTCGATGGTGACGCTTCTATCAGGAGACTGAGAAATAATTTCATTTGTTCAATTTCTTTCTCTGGGATTTTTACATTTACAAGTGCAGAGGGAGGAAGCTGTTTCTTTCATATCCCCCTCCTCTGCTTATTAATTGACCCCCCCCCCCTCATATCTCTATAATGCATTTCTTAGAAACGTGGCGCAGTCAGAGGACAAAATTTAGGTGCCTGTTTACTCTTTTCCCATTAACTTTTTATGTATTTTTTTTTATTTCAAGTTAAACAAATAACAGCGTTTTCGCAAAGTGTATCGAATTTTGGATTTAATTAGATTTTATAAATGCTTCTTACAACATCTCCAGTTTTTTATATTTGTTTCTATCCAAAAACTCAATGGAACTTAATAAATAAAATAACAAAAATTTCAAACACAATGCATTTTTTTTTAATGTTACTAGGAATTTAAAAGTTAAAACGCAATATTAAAAAAGTTTTTATGGAGAGGAGGGGGGGTTCCTGTTAGTGCTTCTTTCTATTTATTTAAGCTATATATATTTTGCTGTTGGTGTTAATTGAAGCTATGTCATTTTTTACCTCGTTAGAATATGATTTACACTTTCGGGCTTTTACTTTACACTTACAGAGGTGTTGTTTTCTTTTAATACTAACTTAGAAATAGTGGGTGCACATCATATGTGCTCTGTGTTTTATTTATTTGTTTTAATTAAGACATGTTGCAACAGTACAGGTGTTGTGAAGCTACAGTGCTCCTTATGCTTTGCCATGTACCAGCTAGACTTAGCCTGTTGAAGCATGAGTTGTAGTTTAACACCACCCATGCCTAAGCCTACTCCCTATAATTCACTTTGCTCAGGAACAGTTTGGCCACAGGATATACAGGGAACTTTCCTGGTAGGCTGATGGTATATCAGGTCACTCAGCACCTCCTATTTTGTTTGAAGCAGACTAGAATGTTAACACTAGTGGGTGGTGATCAATAGGATGCTGTCTGCATTGGGCAGCGATCATTAGGATGCTTTCTCTATTGGGCAGTGGTCACTAGCATGCTGTCTGTATTGGGCAGTGGTCACTAGCATGCTGTCTGTATTGGGCAGTGGTCACTAGGATGCTGTCTGTATTGGGCAGTGGTCACTAGGATGCTCTCTATTAGGTGGTGATCACTGGGATGCTACTTGCATTGTTTAGAATATATCAATAAATCTTTTTATTGTACTGTGAAATACTAGTCCGTAAACTGTGTGTGTGATTGTAGCTCTTTGACATAACTTTATCTTGTACATAATTGGCCAACATTATATATTTGCATGTTCTTATTAAGGTTGTTCATGCTGTGCTCAATCTAAACTAGGAATATTATTTATATAGATTCATACTTGAGTTTTAGCATGCAGCAAAGCACGCATTGCAAAACCCTAAGTATCCTATTTACATTTCCGCTTCTAAAACTAATTTATGCATGTGATTTTAGCAGGAATACAGTTCCTCTCTGTAACCCCTTGCTTTAACCACTGGTAACGGGTCTAGGAGCAAAGTCCTCTGTAAAACATATTTCATTTATCTGTGACCACTGTGAATTTCACAGTTGAAATGCCCTTCAAGTACGCAAGGCTATCCTTTACTGATGGATTAGTGACCCTCCATTTACTTCTGTCACTTATTCCATGGGATGAAAGGGACTCTCTAATATCTTTATATTGACCTCCGACTGTCTGTACCCAAGAACCTCGTGGATTGGGAATTTAAAGTGCAAGAGGCTACATGTGTGTGGCACCAGCCATAGGCAGGGTAAATGAAAAAGTAAGTGGCAACTGAAGAGCCTTAATGAGGGCAGTTGAAATATATAATGTGGGAGGAGTTATGTACAGCCAATTATGTACCATAAAATAGTTCTTTAAAATGGATAAAATCAAATACAATATTAACTGACCAGTATTTCACAATAAAATAGTTTTATAATGACCTCTATAATACTGAGGACCCTATATAATACAGAGAGCATCCTAGTGGCTGCCACCCAATACGGACAGCATCCTAGTGACTACCACCCAATACATACAGCATCTTAGTGACCACCACACATTTCTTACACAATGCTGGGTGGCCTCAAAATGTCATCAGCTTGCAGGGAAAATTACCTGTAAGTCTTTTGGTCAATTCGCCTCTTGAGCCGGTGTATCATTCTGCTAAGACAAACAAACTAAATTTGGACACAATTCAATGATTCTTCATATTTCCAATAGTTTTTCCGATATCTTTGCTGTTATTGCAACTTCTCTATATTGTTTTTATTTTTATTTATTTTTGTTCTAAGAATAATGATCGCAGGCTCCCTATTAGGGTGAACTTACTAAAGACTTGTGTCTTTAAATGGGGTTGAATTCCTGTGTAATGATACACACCTAATTGCATTTATGCCACTTGTCACTGCTGTCTGACAATGACGTTTCTCTGACTTCTTTGGGGTTGAATGTTACCAATAACAGATCTTCATGAAGAAGTTTACACCCTTTTACAAAGGGTGTTTGATGATTAACATGACAGTAAACAGAGAGGTAGTAACACTGCCCTTTAGGCTTTATCTGTCATGTATTGTAATATGCTCCCTTTGTTAAAATAAAACAGGTTTTTTTTTTTGTCTTTTTAGGTTTTTTTTTTGCAAGGGCTATTAATTGGAAGGAAGTGAAATTTGATGGGATCTTTATAGTCTGGCAGTGTGGGTCTAAAGACTTAGGCCAGTATTCAGAGCACCGGACGTATAACATATACATCCGGTGTTTAGCGATTTTTACTACTGCACATGCATAGTAATTTTTTTTACGTAATCTACGTATCTTTTTCTTACGTAGATTGCGTAAATGCGGTCTGAAAGATACGGAGATTACGTTAAAAAAATTACTACGCATGTGCAATAGCAAAAATCAGTAAAAACTGGACGGATATGTTATACGTCCGGTACTCTGAATACGGGCCTAAGTCTTGTAATTAAGGGGTCTGAAATCCAGAGGGAAAGTATTAAGCATAGATTTTGATGTACTCTCTGCAGACGTTCATGCACTAGCACCAAGACAAGCTTTTGCCGTTGACATGAATGGTTGACAAATTTACGTTATTTGTGTCGGATTGCTGAGTACTTCATTGTGTCTCTTGGTTTTTTGGCTTCCGTTGCGGCTATGATATCTTCTTTTTTTCATTCTAGCAATGCTAATACTTTGGGTAATCCGGGCTCCTGAGATTTGATCCTTTTCGTGTACATTTTACACCTTTTTAATTCTAAAGTGTTTAGTGCCTCCAGAGGTTTTATTTGACATTGCAGTCACAGCCTTTGGCAATGGATGATGCCCTAAGGCGCTGTCTGACACAAGTAGCTGGGCTTCAATAAAAGATATATATATATCCCTTAATGCTACAGAATATTAAATCAGAGCCAGAGCAGCCGTCTCCGTTGAGATTTAAACTTGTCGCTTGCCTTTAGTCCAAAGAACTTTATAAAGAAAAAAAACACTTAATTTTATGGTTAAAAAGTTTCAAAAACAAATGAAAGTTTTGGTTCATTGTGGAGGAAATGTATTCTCAGGTTGAGACCTTTCCCCTCCAGATCTTTCTGACTTTTATGGATCTAGTTTGGCGTGTTGGTGTTTTATTACAGAGCCGTGAGCTATTATGAATTAATGCTCTAAAACGGAGTAGGAGGGGTCCTTGACAGCCCCCATATGGCACGTAGACAGGTTTTTTCTTATCTTCCACTAACCAGATGCCGTTCTGAACAGATGCCATCTTGTGCCTTCAGCATATCTCCATCAAGAACCTCTCTGGAATGTTTTTTCGTTTTCGCTAGACGTTTTTCTTAACCCCTTCCCATGTTGTACATGGAGCCTTATTATACAAGAGACATGGGTCCGGATTCACAGGTACGTGGTTTTCATCTTACGCGCGTTGTTTTAAGAATTGAGCTACTACGCAAGCGTCATAGCTTATTTACGCTATCTTCGTACCGTTTCTGTACATGGATTGCGTAAGCGCTTACACAATCTACATACAGAAATGGTACGCAGATAGAGTAAATAAGCTACGACACATGCATTACGTACCTGTGAATCTGGACCATGACTAGTGACAAGGGGCCTGATCCAGACCTACGCCCGCCGTCGCTAGGACGGCGGGCGTAAGATCGACTGAAGAGCCGATCTGCACATGCGCCGGGCAGATGTTGGCCGGCGTAGCTACGGCAACGCCCGATCAACAATCGGGCGTCCGTAGGAACAGCGTAGAGACGCTGGAGGAGGCATCCCCCTAGCGTCCCTACATTAAGGTTAGTGTAAGAGGGCGGGGGGAGGTAGTTTAATGAGGGAGGGAGGGCTTAGCGGTAGTACGCTCGTGTGCGAGCATATTACCCATTGCTTACCCCGGCTGAAGTTAGGGTAGCCTTCAGCCGGCGTAAGCAATGGGAAATACGCCCGCACAGGGGTAGTGTCAGGGAGAGTGGACGCCGATACGCTGTGCTTTCGTAAGCACAGCGCATCGGTGTAGGTCTGGATCAGGCCCAAGATGTTTTAACAGGGTAGAACAAGAATTCATAGCCAGCAGCCTAATGGGTGGTTAAGGTTCAAGCACAAAAATGGTATGAATTAGGATATACCACATTCATTCCTCTCCCTCTATACATTTCCACATCAAAAGAGCAATTTTACAGAAAGTGCATGTACTTAAGGGTGAACCGAACTTCAAGGTCAAATAAACAACAAAACTGCACCTGTAAAATATTAGTATGAACAGTATGAATGAGCAAGGTTTTGGCATTGTGATACTTTTAGCTGTGCTGGACCGATAAGAAGGAGCCAACTTACAAGCCATTGTTACGGTGTGTGTGGTCCAACCTAGACGGTAAAAAATTGCCTTTATTGTAAAGAAATAAAAAAACTGTCTAAAGGGCAATTTTTGGGATGGTCTTACTGTAACTCACTGATCACCAACCATTTCTACATCTTTTCTCCTGCCTTTTCTTTTTCTGTCTTTCATATCTTTAGAAGTGTTTTTTTCCCCACCATTTTTGGGAGCTCCCTATGAGGGCTATATATTCCAGGGTCAATCTGACTTTCATAGTGTTTGCTCTATGTACCCCTATCTTCCTTCATTTTATTTGGATGTCAGTGGTCAGATATTTGCCATATGGTCATTATATATTCCATTGGCCTATCGGACAATAACGCCAATTCACAAATGCTTGCGATTGGCTGATGATCTATGTTGAGTCATGATGGTGGTCTGTGTTGTTTTTGTTTTTCTGAATGGGATATAAATGTGAAAAAGTGCCATTTGACTTTTAGATGTGGCCATCATGGTCCATACAAACTTTTCCCCCAAAAAAATATCCAGTTTTCGGTGTCTCTAACCATTGTTGGCTTTCTGTGGGAACGTTTATTAAATTTTTGTTGACTACACATTCTGAGGTTTTTATTTTAACAAATATGTTTGAGACTTTTTTTTTCCCCTTTTCATTTTAGCTACTGTTTTAGTTTAATAATTATTTTTTTTTTACTTCATTGATAATTTTATTATTTTTATAAAGACATAAAAACATAGGTCAGGAAAGCAGCATGAATACCACAAAATAATACTAAAGAAAACTTCAGTCTCTGTATGAATTTTATTTTACAATGAAAATTAATTATTTGAAAACTTATTTGGAGTATAGTTATAAAACATAATAAGTAGACACTGTAGATAAACGATACAAAATAAACAGATTTCTTACCTGTCCCGGCGCCGGGTCTGCTTCGGATTCCCACGCATGCGCAGTGTTACTTACCTTTTGGGACAAAAGTCCCAAAGGGCAACTACTGCGCATGCGCGGGAACTAATTCTTCACTCGATCCTGGCGAAAGTCCCGCAGATCATCATGGGACCTTGCCGGACAGGTGAGATATATTAAATTTGGCGTAAACAGGTGCAAGACTCACTGCGAGGTGCAGCGAGCCTTGCACTGAACAATAACGCTCACAATGAGCATTATAATAAATACACCCCCATAAGCGGAAGTGGTATTACAATGTAAAGGACAGGCATGCCCAGGGCCGCCCTTAGCTGTGCAGGGGCCCGGGACAAAGTCTCCACAGGGGGGGCCCCTCTTCCTTAATGCGTACATAAGCCGACTGATCACAGCCACTTGCTACGTTATATTGGTAGCGTGCCTCAGCTCTGTAGATGACGCTACCCGGAATAAAAGCGGTAGGTGGGGGTGGCTGTCGCCTTTTTCTATGAGTACTGATGGTGGTTCTAGCCAACCACCATGCTGCTACTCCTGACAGCATCATAGCAGGCTCTTTAACTGATGATGGTGGGGCCCCTTCGAAGCGCAGGGCCCAAGTTGTGGGCCTCGGTTAAGACACTGTGGGAGCTGTATTGGGCTTGCTAACACTGTGCCTGTCAATAGAGTTCATGTAGGCTGTGGCTGTCGGTGAAAGGGGATTGGTTGGCAGTGTGATCACATGGATGCGTAGATTAAGCAGCCCTTCTCACAGCGAAGGATCCAATGCAAAAAGATAGGAATAC
>WWET01000439.1:476062-503849 GCA_011038615.1 Limnodynastes dumerilii | reverse complement strand
GTTCTGTAGAACAAACCTGTAATGTTATAGCTTTATAAATAAAGTCCCAATTACATACAAAATTAGTGTTCTCTAGGTTCCACAGTTAATGGGGGGAAAAAAGCAAAATCTTGGTTGTAGAAGGTGTTATTTTTCTGACTTTAGAAAGAAAAAAAATGTAACTTCAAAGAGCGTCATTCGCTGATGAAAGAAAGTATTTTGAACGCGGCTCTCATTGTGGTGCAAATGCTTTTTTTTTGCATTCATGGAAGCATGAGTCATTTTCCACACTTTGCATCTGTTATGTCTATAAGCGACAAGATATTACATTGTGTAACACCTTCCATTGTGTTGTTCTAGAGGTTAGACTGGGTAATGCTGTTTCCTCAGAGATTGCTGTCACTTGGTTTCTTGTTACAGGTTATTCATTGGTGAAAAAGGAAGAATCCATCTTCTCCTTACCCACAAACACAGGCCGCCCCCCTGGCTCCTATGCTTATGTACCTTATTATTTAGAAATCAATATTAGTGCCCAGCGGGTACTGTCAAGACCCTCTCCATTCAGTGCTAATGCTGGCTGGCAAACATGCATAATGGCATCGTAAAGTGTGTGACTTTACTGCCATGCCAGTGTGTTCTAGAGCTTTGGATGCAGGATGGTGATGCAACTGTTATACTTTCTGTTGGGCATATAAGGAATGCCACTTGCAGCTGGGTTTGCCAGGTCTGACCTTCTGTTGGGCTGTGGTGCTCGCCTGTAATCCTGTATGACTGAGGTCCCTGGACAGTTGCAGTTCCAGTATTCTTGAGCGTATTAATAGGGGTGGCTTGATCCCTCAATATGCCCCTACCACATATATCAATGCCATCTCAGGATGACCCTTTCCAGCGTCTGTAGATGATCAAACCAAAGGTTTCTCCCCGTGCCCCTACCACCTTCCTACCTTCCCATTTGGAAACTCGTATGCCGCTACAGAAAACTGTTGCAGTGTCCATGGGGTTTGTAGAACATTGACCGTGCCATCTACCCGCCATCTCTATATCTGTGGTCTACCTGTGCAGACGGCTTTGCTACTAATCGACTTATGCCTGATCATTTGCTCATTCAGTTCTATAATACAGTATTAGCAAATCAGTTTATTTGTCACTTTAATATGGCAGAAGAATGGTGGTTGGCACATCTTTTGTTGCCCAGTCATGATTACTAATGGGTCATCTCACAGTCCTGGGTTTTTACCCGGGTGTTATTGAAGGACTGACTGCTGCAAAGAGTAGACCACAGACTCCACTATGATCAGAATAAAATCAGTGCTGTTTATCTAGTAATAGAAATACGTCTTTGTCATTTTTATTTATTTATCACTTTGCATTGTAGCAGTCCTGTTTTTCTCTGTGGGCTAAAGTCAATACTCCACTATTGTGCTACATTTCAATAAATAAGTATTTTTCTACAGCAGAGAAGTGAAGCCTTTGGCGCTCCAACTGCTTCTCCTCCCAGGATGCCAAGCAAACGACTAGTAGAGCATCATGGGAGATTTCCAGCGGCAGCTGGTAAGCCAAAGGTTGCCTACAACAATTCAGTGTGCGGATCACTAGCAATGGATCTACTCTACGCTCAGGGAGTAATGAATATTCAATAAAAGGAACCAGCTTTTAAGTTGGTGCTTGTTTGTGTTTTCCACGCCACTTGTAGGGGTCTGTTTGTGCCCCCGTGCTCCTGAACATGATTTTATTACAGCATTTTTGTTTTTCTAGGAATTGTTTTATATGTCCAAATGAAAGCGGGACCAGAGGTTGATTTAAAAAGAGGGAGAGGTGGCACTTAATTTAAATTATTTAAAATTTAGAATATACCGTCGTTTAGAATTACAAGCAGCAAATTTGGCACCCATAAACTGATCAGGATTCCAAATGCAAATATGTATGGAATTGTTTATCAAATTCTGGATTTGTTTCTTTTTTTGTACAGTATTAAACAATAGCTGCATTGGTAAAGAACAAATATTTACGTTTGTGTGTGTGTTCTTCATTTTATTGATGATTATTCTTCTGATTTTTTTTTTATACTTCTATTTATAGTCATACAATATTAGTCTGTTCTGTGTAAGGGAAAGTCTTATCGAGAGAATCTCAAAGCTATCTTTTTTTTTTTTATATTCTGGTTGTCCTGAACCAGGCTACAGTTAAGGAATCTATCCAACACTGTTAGTTGATTCTAAGGTGGGTAATCATAACCCATGACTTAAGTTTCTAACTACTGTACATATCAGACTCTAGAAATATTATTAAGGGGCAATCACTAAATTAAGATAATTCGTTTTAGGGACTTTATTGCTCTCTGTATGTGGTGGTTCCAAGAAGCTTTAATCAATAGCCAGTGACCTGTAAGCTCTTTTTTCTGGTCTCATTCAATTAACAACATTGATTGGGCCCAAACAATGGGAATCTCCAATGGGAACCTTCCTTTCTTGAACTTTTGAGGGAGGTATATTGGTGGTGAGAAGACCATACAAGATGGCATATGAAATCTGTATTTGTGGCATGTTATTCAGTGATCACCCTTTTGTTGTTAAGTGTTCTGGATTTGATGGAATTAGAAAATTGTTCTATCAATGCACAGAAGGTACCTATAAATTAAACAACCTCCAAATGCCTAATGAATGTGTAGTCCTTGGTTCTCCTGACCAAAAAAGAGAAACAGTAAGGCTTCTGTTTAAATAAATAGTCTCCAACCCATAGAACATTGTTTATATTTAGATACCTACCAGCCTTCGATTTAGATTTAAAAAAACAAAAAAAACAAAAGATTTATGTACTCTATTTTCAAAAAATTTCCCTAGATGAGTAGGGCTTCTATTGCGTTCCCAGGGCATTTTGAATGGGTATCAACCAAGGATTGCTTCTTCCTGGTCCAGGGGCAGAAAGTGACAGAATCTGGCTTCAAGGAGCTGAGGCCTGAATCAGGATGGGTGGAAATAGGCGGATCCAAGTGGGAACGCTACCTGATAGAAGCCGTCAGAGGCTGGCTGACCACTAAAACAGCGCTTGGCAGTCTATGTATGAGCGCATACATGGAGTGCCGAGTGCTCTTTTAAGCTGTCAGCCACTTACAGCTTGCTTATAGTACAAAGGGAGCAGTTGCAATGGGCTCTCCGTCCGTCCAGGCCCTGTAGCAGCCGCGCCCTTTGTGCCCCCTGTAGTTTCACCCCTGACCTGGCCCACTGGGTGTTGCACCATGATATTGTCAATCACCTATCTGTTTGCTACAAATAACAAAGGCATGTTTCAATGGTTTTTCACTAGATCTTTGTGGTGGTGCCTCTCTACTTCGCATGGGTTGTTTGGATATAATTTATTCTAGTTGGTTTGGAGAACGGTTCAGTAGCAGTAATAACATTTATACGTCTCATCTCTGTCAGAGCAGAACCATTGTCTTTCTCTGCAGGATACGTGATTTTCAAAATAATCCCTCTTACAGTAGACCGTCCATTGAAGGATAAAAAAGAGCGAATATAAAATAGTATGGCAAGCCCTCGGAGTCTTAATTCTCTCTGGCAGCCGAGGAAGCTAAACCATTTTAAGCATTAAAGAGACCGTCTGCAGTACATCGACCTGCCATTGTCACACAGGGTCCCTTGGGAGTAGTCATTCCCCTTTTACACGTGGAAATTCTGGGGAAAGAGGAGAGGGGGGCAATGAAAATATGTCATTTCTGCAGGAGCAGCTCGTCCAAACATCAGCTAATTATGTTTATCTGTTTGACTAATGATGGCATCATAATTGCTTTGCCACCGTACACCAGAGAACTTGGAGGCCTGACAAACATTCACTGGAGGACATTACATAAAGGCTGTAAATTGTCTCTAAAGGTTTAAGTAGAAGCAGTTGCAAATCTCCTGAAGTGTGGCAGGCGGCGTGGATTCCTATGGTCACCGAACAGATAACAGAAATACGCGCTCCTATTTGTATGGAGGTGCTGTGTTTATATATGTACAGAGGAGATGCAGTGTTTGCAAACCTCTCCTCGTAGGGTCCTTGTTTATCAGCTGTTAAATATTTTAGTAAAGCAGCTGTTGCCGTTCTCGGAATGAGGTAGACACGACACGAGCGTATGAGTAATAATTGTGTCCCTTATGGTGATTGCTGATAAAACGTTCTTATTGCTACTGTCTATGGGATGCGACAGGTTAAGCAGAACGCCTTTGCCGATCAGAGTCTCCCCTCTCATTCTCCCTGGCACAGAAGCCGCATAAGCCGATAGAGTAATATCGGCAGCAATGCCACATCTAGATATTTTCTGGATGAATTCTCCTTTATCTTTGCACACTCTTGGTTGGAGGAGGTTTGGGGCATGTCAGGCTGTGCTGGGGTATAAGATGGGCCAGTTTGTACCTTTATTTTCTTTAGAGTCTTTTATATATACCACTGAATGCATTAAGCAGGATATACCCTGGGGCTTTTTCAAGCAAATCACAAGACCGTTTAAGCCGACATCTTTCCAGTGTGTACTGTCCAACGAGATTCCAGAATCGTTTGGAATAGACTGTGATCGTTTCGTTTGATTTTTAGGAGCTCCTAATATTTCAGAGCAACTATTCACAATGGCTTTCACAGGATAGGAGCAGAACTGCATGATGGGAAGCAATGGAGAGCGATTCAGCGGGGATCCTTTCAGTGTGTACTCTGTAACATCAGGTACATAGTAGTTTGCTATAACAATAACGATGTTGGATCATTACTGTTATTTTAGTGTAGTGATGCTGGTTCTCACTGCTGGCATAAACATAAGAACTGAATATGAGGACATTGCTCCCGCAATGGGAATGAGGCCGTGATTTAATGCAAATCACAGCCTCAAGTCTCACCCTCACCTATCCACAGTGACATCATCAAGCCCTACCCCATCCCTAGAAACAGAAGGACTGGTAAAATTGATAGACAAGGGCAGGGCTTAATGATGTGATTTGCATAAAATTAGCATCCAGCCCCCACTCCCCCCTTTGCTGGCATCTCTCTCTTCCCTCCAAGATTTCCTGCAGGGCAAAAATGAGAAGTTGCCAACTATAGTTTTATGGAGATGCAGAAATTTTAATTATTTTTTGTTATTTTACTTTTAACTCTGCATCAGCTGCTTACCGTTTATAGTCAGTGGCTTGGTTCGGGGCTTCTCCTTTATATTGGGCTGCTTATAGATTTTGAACTGCCTGCATTTGCTTTTAAATTCTCAATAGGCTCCAACAAAATGGCTTCCTATAGCATGAATCATGGACGAGTCCCTTTTACATTGTGACCACTGCATGGAGCATTCTCTGGAGGATCTTACAGACTGCAATTAAGATTACTGCCAAGCTTATTAGTACTTTGGATATTATACATAACATATAAATACATCATCACAGTCCTGTGTTGTCCAATGCATTTCAGCATGGTTTGTTGCTACCCACTGTTGATATATCTTGCTGTCATTGCTTTGCATTAAGTCTACTTCCTCCAGCCTCCCTTTAATCTTTGCTGTTATCGCAGCATGCAGTTTATTCCCCTAAGCAAATTCTTCATTTTCAAACAACATTTCCCCCTCTCCTGCTCCACCTTCTGGCTGCAGCCGCAACTCAGGAACCCAGACACCTTCAGGGGCCTATGACTGTGAGATGCAGACACAGAAAAAAACGGTCTTACACATAATAATGATCTATCCAGTGCGCAGCATCTTGCGAAGTCCATTGCATCTCTTTTCGGGGAATGGGTTCATCCGGATTATTACATTACATTTTTAGAGCATGGTTACAGAGAGTTCAATTAGTGCATCTGGATATAGATTATTTCAGCCACGGGCAATCTTTAGTACTCTAGGTGTTAAACTACAATTCCCAGCATGCCCCAGTAATATAGGCATTATAGCTAAGGATTGGGTCACGTTTAAGGCATCTGCTAGACACTTGATGTGACATGGACGGGTAAGTGTTGTTATAAATGTTATTTTTAATGTTAGTTTTAAGGTTAGGGATAGGCTTAAGCTTTGGTAAGGGTAGGGTTAGGGTTAGGCTGTGGTGGGGGGTGGTTAGGGTTAGGCTGTGGTGGGCAGGGCCACCATCTGGGGGGGGGTGGACAGTCAGGACTACAGTCCCGAGCCCGCAGCTAATAGAGGCCTGCCATCATTACAGGGCCAATGCGCAGGGAAGAATTTCCTTGTGCACCGGACAGGTAACGCAGGTCTGCTGGGCCCCGCCCACGTGATGTCACAGGGGACGGGGCCCCACAAATTCTGAAGGCGGCCCTGGTGGTGGGAGGTGGTTAGGGTTAGGCTGTGGTGAGGGGTTGGTTAGTGGTACATGTGGGATATGTCTGAAGCCTCTCTCTAATTAACAAAACTTTGCACAGTGAAGGGCGGAGCTTAATGCTTTGAGGCCCCTCCCCTGTCCATTTGTGCAACCAAGGCGTTTGTGTGCATGTGTGATGTCTTTGAGAGTTGTGCACCGGGGTTACTGCATACTAGAGAGAGTTATTCTCTCCATTCGAAATGTAAAATAATCAGAGGCTGACAGGATTTATTAATACCGGTATGAAGTGCAGATATTAACTCGCAAAGGCTTTCGGCACAGATTTGGATTTGTGTTTGAACAGTGCTTTTTATCTTTGCCTGATGCCCCAGGTGTGCCAATGGCTTTATGCATTGTATGTAGGGACAGATGGCATCCAATACAAACTGGCCTGATATTAAGCTCACAAAGTCCCATTTTAGTTGGGTTTCCTCGTCATGTCAGGCCTGACGTCATTACGTCTGGGGGGGAAGAGGGGTCACCAAAAGCTTGTCTACCTTGCGCCTGTCCATAACCTACGCCACTGCAGAGGCTGCCAGCATTAAATACCACAAGGTACTCCATGTGTGAGAGCTGCGTTCATGTAGTCCCTGAACTCCATAAACCGTGTTTCTTTATTTCATATTGGCATATAAAGCGGCTGCAGTTTATTCCAGCTAAATCCATCTGAAGGAGGGTGCATGGAAGAAGAACAGCAGAAGCAATCTACAAAGCCTCCTACGTGCCAAAAACATTTGTAAGCAATGAAATGTATTAATGTTGCAGTGATGTCACTAGTTCAAATATTGGTTCATACTACAAAATGGCTTCCTCCTCTCAGTCAACTGGCACAGTTTGATAAGTAAACTTTACATTTATATTCTCCTTTTAAAATATGTTGCTACTTGCTATCTGAATAGATTGTATCAGCCTGGCGGCTGGATATGCAGTAAATGTGTTTTTTTTTCCCTTTCCATAAAATAGTTTAGTTTAAGCACAGATTTTAAGATTTCTTTCAAGAGCTGGATGGCCTCTTTGCAGCACCATATTCTCTATAGTCTGTTTCCAGGCTCTCTACACAGACAACATCCCAAAAGTGCGTGTTGCGGATAATGGACGTTTCATTGTGCAACTGCTGCTATGGCGCCGTTTCCAAATATACTTGTTTTTGCAGTGTTCTATTATATTAATACAGGCTTATCGACTTTTAAAGAGCTAAAGGCAGGCACAGGGGTTGGACTTAATTATGCAATTTATGCAAATTGTGTCTTTAAGCTCCACCTCCTTTCCAGTTCTACCTTAGATTATAGTGTCCCAGGGGTGGACAGGACTTGATGACGAAAATCACATCATCAAACCCCGCCCATACTTAGTAACACTAGGGATTAATATAATGAGAGGCAGGGGGAGCCTCTCATGTGGGAGAATTTTGAGAGTCTCCAGGGTATTCCCTGTATTATGTTCTGTTTACACATTTGTAAAGGGCACTAATCATGTAATAAGACAACTTATTATTACTGTCTGGATTCTGAAAGTGAAACAATTTCCTCAAACTTCCTATTTTCCATAAAATGTGAATATTTAGTCAAAATACTTTATTTATTGCAGATTTGCTTCTAACCAAGGTAAGTCTGTTACATGCTCACAACGTTTTAGTCTGTTAAATATTTATTTTTCTTTGTAACAATGGAGTTTTTGTTCTCTATGTAAGCTGTGTCCATGGTGTGACATCAAGAGATCTTTGTTGGGTTTTCTGATAACGTGGAGTGCGGTTTGCCGGTACGATAGTCTTTATTTCAAATTATGGCTGGATGCAGTCTACCGGTAATTGTCAACGGTCTGCATTTTAGAAAGCAGCGGAGATGCAAATCCTGGGGTCACGTAGAAACATCTCCCGAAAGGTGAGTAATATTACTTAACCCCTACCCTTAACCCTTTCCTAAACCTCCCTTTCCTGTAGCCTAACTCTAACCTTACCCATTTTCAGTCCTAACCCTAACCCTCCATGCACCGCAGCCTAACCCTAACCCTCCATCCCCCACAGCCTAACCCTAATCCTCCATGCACTGCAGCCTAACCCTAACTCTCCATACACTGCAGCCTAACTCTCCATGCACTGTAGCCTTATCCTAACCCTCCATGCCCTGCAGCCTAACCTTAACTCTCCATACACTGTAGCCTAACCCTAACCCTCCATACAATGTAGCCTGCTCCTAACCCTCCATGCACTGCAGCCTGACCCTAACCCTCCATACAATGTAGCCTGACCCTAACCCTCCATGCACTGCAGCCTAACCCTCCATGCACTGTAGCCTAACCCTAACTCTCCATGCACTGCAGCCTAACCCTAACCCTCCATCCCCCACAGCCTAACCCTAACCTTCCCCTTTTGCAGCCCTAACCCTCTATGCCCTGCAGCTTTATCCTAACCCTCCATGCCCCGCAGCCTAACCCTAACCCTCCATGCCCCGCAGCCTAACCCAAATCCTCCATGCACTGCAGCTTAACCCTAACTCTCCATGCCCTGCAGCCTAACTCTCCATGCCCTGCAGCCTAACTCTCCATGCCCTGCAGCCTAACTCTCCATGCACTGCAGCCTAACTCTCCATGCACTGCAGCCTAACTCTCCATGCACTGTAGCCTTATCCTAACCCTCCATGCAATGCAGCCTAACCCTAACCCTCCATGCACTGTAGCCTAACCCTAACTCTCCATACACCGCAGCCTAACCCTAACCCTCCATGCACTGCAGCCTAACCTTCCCCTTTTTTTCCCCTAACCCTTCATTCACCACAGACTAACTCTAAACTTTCCCTTAAGCCCTAACCTCAAACTTTTACCAGCCGCAGCCTAACCCTAATGTACCCGCTGCAACCTCTTGCTATTGGGAACAGAAAAATAGGTTTCCATAACCAATAGCAAATATCTATTTTCAGCCTATTTGGAACCAATCGGATGGAGGCTGTATCACGGAGCCGTAACTAGAAATTTTTGCGCCAGGGGCAAAAAGAGAAAATGGTTCCTCAACCCTGAAGTAGTAACCGGTTTAACTTTAAAAATGAACTTACTTCGACTTTGCACCCTGGTAACTGCCCCTATCGCCCTTCCCTGCTGTATCATGTCCGAAATTCTGCCCCACGGACTGGAAACCACATCCCATAGCATGGCAGTGAGCAGAAGTTTCAAGATTATTAAAAAACCTGTTCATTATTTTTTTTTTGTTCCCCTCTTTATTATTTGACGGAAAGGATAAGCTCATGTATATCCTCTACTATCACTCGTATAAATGTGTGGAATGTGTTGTAGCAGTGTTAAGTAACCTGACTTGATTTTGTAATTGTTGCTTTGCATACATTATTACTATTACAGTTATTATTAGTAGTTTTAATATTACTATTATTATTATTACTACTACTACTACTTTTACTATTATAATTACTATTACTGTTATTAGTATTACTATTATTATTGTTATTACTACTACTATTGTACTATTCCAGGTAATGAATTAATGAATGCAAAAACTCCACCACCTGTTACAAGATGTTCTTCTTCTCACATAATTTACTATTGACTGAATTAATGTATTGATGTATACAAGAACCATCTCATCAATAAACTCAACCCAGGTGATTGAAATAGTAAATTATGTGGGAAGATCAAGTGCAGAGCATTTTTTATGTTAGAGGACAACGTCATGCAAGCTACAAAAGGCTAATGCTTTGAAGCATTCTATTCTTGTTATTATTATGACTATTATTATTATTATCAATATTATTACTATTATAAGACCGGATTCTGAATTAGTAACGTTAGGCCACTTACGCACGCAAGGTGTGTAAGTGACCTGACTTCACTGGAGGGCGCATGCACCCTCCTTATGTTACGCTAGGGTTACTATAGTATCCCTAGCGTATAAACAATCGGATGGAACAAAGATTCCGAGGAAATGGGATGTGCTTCCCTTCCGCCCGCTAAAGCGGATGAGGGGAAGCATGCTAAGTGTACAGTGTGGGAGGGGGCTCCCACACTGCAGCGGATCAGCGTTCGTACAGCCCGCTGATCCGCACGCTACACTTAATGCGGGCTTATGGCACTCCCCTCTCACACGCGGACGTACACACCCCCGCACTTACGGGGAAACGTGCGGGGGTCTGAATCCGGTCCATTATTACTATTGTAGGACTGGATCCAGAGTTAGGTCTGTTAGGCCACTTACAGAAGTGGCCTGATTTGACTGGAGGGCGCATGTAACACTAGCGTAGCAAGTATCGTACGGAACAAAGTCCCTAGGAAATGGTCTGCGCTTCCCCTCCGCCTGCTAAAGTGGGCGTGGGAAATCATGCAAAGTGTACAGTACGGGAGGGGGCTCCACTGGTGTGGATCAGCGCTCGTACAGACCGCTGATCTGCACGATTTACTTAAGGCAGGCTTATGGCAGCGTAAGCTGCCATAAAGCCCGCAGGAGAGAGGGGAGCGACAGGGGGCATGCACTCCCCTCTCTGTTGGACAGACAGCCCCTGCATATACGGATAGCATGCGGGGGGTCTGGATCCAGTATATTATTATTATGTATATTATTATTATTATTACTATTATTACTTTATTATTATTATTTTTGGAATATTATTATTTTTTTTACCTTCTGTATTAATAGCAGATGATGCAGTGAATCCATAACCTTGATTTGTGTGTTGTTTATGCATGTTGGTCTGTCACAATACATTTGTCAGCAGTTCAAAGGGTTAACTCTCACCCCCTCTCGCCTGCAGCTTTTGAGGGATGGCGGATGCTGCTGTTTCTTAGCAACGCCGGAGGGGGGGTGGGGAGAACGGTTGTCATGGTAATGGGATGCAGCTGCAGTTTTGGTGACAGCGGCAGTGGCTATGAAGAAGGTTGGGATGGGATGGAAAGAGGGGGTGNNNNGATGGAAAGAGGGGGTGGGTGGGGGGGGTGGTGTCTATCCCAGATGTCCCCAATTAACACTTCCAGTTCCAGCCTGTGCCATTCCCCAGATACCTTAATTCTGTATCGTAAGGCAAGGTGCATTGATTTGCTAGTGTACAGGGCACATGGAAGGTGTGATTTTTTTTCCACACCCCCTTCCAGAATTCATCCTCACATCTTAATATGACCTTGGAAAATAACCCTACAGCGACGCTTGTAATCACTGGGTGCAGCGTGCAGCATTTCCCTAATAGTATACACTCTGCAATGCAAAGAGGAAAAAGATATTGAATCCTCTGAACTTGCAGGACTGGCAAAGAGTTTGAGTAGATGTCATTGTCAGTCTGCCTGTCTCCTGCTGTTGTTGGACTACTATACCCAGCATGCCCTGGCAGTCAAAGTGTATTATTCCCTCATTGTAGTTGCACAGCAGCTGAGGCTTGCAATAAGAGAGGCTTTGCACAGAACCTAAAACATAACCTTCAAAAATACATCACAAATCTTCTCTAATGTTCAAGGTGCAAGTTCTGGACAGTGCTCCCAGGCTCTGATTACCTGCCCACAGCAACATTAAGCTCTGCCCAATGCTGGGATTCAAGGCCCTGGGATGCAAGAAGGAAGCTTGATTACACAGCTGCCATCTTGGCTCCACCCCCTTTTTCAGAACACTGTGCAATGCTAAGCGCAAGGCACACCACTGTGCTCCCCTCTTTGGCACACCCCATACTCCCACAGCTGAGCACAAAGCAAGCTCCCATTGGCTGAATGGAAGCACGCCCTCTTTCTCCCATTGGCTGAGCACAAGACACGCCCCTCTCCCCCATTTCCCTGGAAGCTATCATGTATGGATCGTTCTTCGTCTGCGAATAATATTGTCCCTTATTATCCAGAGACGGTTTACGTTATAATCTCTTCACCTGCCGCCATTCGCTTCCTTGTCTCCCGCTGCGTTACATGGGATATTGCTCCTCGCACCTTATTCTGGTAGTAAATGGCAATTTGGTGCATTGTTAGGGATGAACATTTATTGATTCCCCACTGAGCTAATCATAGGGACGTTTAAAGAGAGAGAATAAAAACCCATTACGCTTCTAATAACCTCTGTCATTAACCCCTTTATGCGCTGTTGTACTGATCACATAAAACATGGCCGCCGCTAGCGATTTTGCTCTCTGATAATGCACGGCTCTGCAGGGTACCGTGTGAGATGAGAGACTGCCGCCAGCATGCAGGTAAAGGTGACTCATGGTGTATCAAACAGACTGCATTAACGTCTGCCGGGGAACATCCCCTCCTGTCTCTTCTAGTGCACTGAACAATAGGAGCCTGCGATACAATTGCGGGATCCTTCTGACACTCGCATGGTTTGAAAAGATTCACAGCAAGATGAGGAGAGGACAGCAAGGACTAATGTGGGCTATACATTGCATTGTATTATTTCTACATTCAGGTGTGGACCTAGATCATACTTGCCAGCTTTCCCTCAATAATCTGGGAGACTCCCTGGAGAACGGGTGATCTCCCTGACTCCTTAAAGTGTTTGGCAATCTCCCTGATGCTGATTCAGTTTTAGAGATCATTGCAGTGTGGTGACGGACTTCAAAAATTATGTCTTATTTCGCTGCATTGAGGCCTATGGAGATGGCCGTTTTAACGCATGTGATCAGACTGGCAGTTAGCTAAAGCGACATGACTTCAATAATGGAGACAGACATTAAAAATACACTTTGGTCTCTTGTTAATCAGCTGCAGTGTCTACTTTTCTCTTTCTATAAAGGTGAAGAAGTCAGCGGATCTCCTGCACACAGTCTTCACAACATATACTGAAAGTCTTTATTCACTGACACTGTAAATACCGATGCCGCCATTTTTATTGAGCAATAGTTTTTACTTGCAGCGCTAGACACACCCATGGGTGAATCTATTCACAGGACACACCCCTTTGGTGGTACAGGACACACCCCTTTGGTGGTACAGGACACACCCCTTTTGTTGGTACAGGAAACACCCTTTTAGTTAACTCACTGTTCTCACCATAATGAAAGAGCATAAGAGCACAGGTTTGTATCATGGAGGGTGATTGGCCAGAGTGGGATTTATGCATATCATGCATGAAGCCCTACCCCCTGCCTAATCAAAGCTGCCATTCATAGGGTTACTAAGGATGGGTTGTGACTTGATGTCATCAAGCCCCGCCTTTCATTAGCAATGCTTGAGGCAGTGATTTGCATGAAATCACTGCGTCAAGCCCTGGTTTCGGAGATTTGCTGGCGTTCCCGGGACTAAAGCCTGATTTTCGGGAGTCTCATGGAAATTTTGGCAACTAGGACATGATGTAGTCCAGATGGTAGGCAATTGTCTCTATCATCAATAAGGACTTTGTAGCTAGTTCAGGGACAAAAAGCATTACCTTACAGCAGTGTACCTAGCAATATCCATGTATTGGAAGCAACTGGGATAAGGGTCCCCTTTATCCAGTGCATGTACAGTGTTGTTTTTGCTCCATTCATACATAGGCCAGCAGCCTCTTTGTTCACGCACATAACCGCTACCAATCCATACAGTACTGGGGGAGCACGTGCGCGGGCAGGCGTCCGTTCAAGCATTGCAACAGACTGGGTGACGGCAGAGAGCAGAGTGTGCCTGGCCTGTTCCAGAGCTTCGGTTTTAAGAGTTGGCCTTAGAGTCTCGACGCTTACGATGCCTGGCAGCTGCATATAATAATAAGGGGCCGTATTCAGAGATCCGTTTTGTTTATGTACACAATTATACACACGGCCTTTCCCGGACGTGCTGTCAGTGACTTACAAGTTCCTAGACCACTCTGTTCTATTTGTGTGTACTTACGAGCGTATATGTGCTCCGTCCATGCGATTCTTGAAATGCCTCCCGCCACTCACTTTTATGTCAATTTTCAGGTACAGATTTCTACGCCGCTCATCCGCACGTATGTCCCCAAGTGTGGTTCACATGCCTGTGCCTAAAGCACTTCCGAGCGTATATTCAACCTAACTTACGTAAATAAAGTTACTACGCATGCACAGCTGATCCGGTCCTAAAAATACGCACGGGACTCGCCATGAAAATGGTCCTGTGAATACGGCACAAGGTTACCTCCACCTCTGCAGCAACACACACTGCAAAGCACGACTGAATGTCCCTCAGGAGGCCAGATTTACTAAGCTGCGAGTTTGGAAAAATGGAGATATTGCCCATAGCAACCAATCAGATTCTAACTCTTACTTTCCTATTACATACTAGAAAATATCAGCTAGAATCTGATTGGTTGTTATGGGCAACATCTCCACTTTATATACTGTCCCACTTCAAGCACTGGGTGTAATGACAACTAATGAAGGCAGCAGGAGAGGCTTTCTATAAAAATACATATGACTGAATTGGGCACAATGGTGATTTGCTTTCTTTATGCTAAATTATTCTGAATCCAACATTTTTTTAGTTTTCCGAATTTAGTTTGTTGATTTCTTCATTATTAATGAGTCCAGTTATCTCCCCATCTTGTGTTCATGACATTTCTGATAAACAGTGCACGGTGCAGATTGGTCTACGGTTGAATGGGCTCTTCCTAGCTGTATGATCTGTAATTGGTTGTTTTTCCACAGTCTGGGCCACATAGTAAGTGATTTTCAGCAACAGGTGTAATGTTCCGGAGCGGAGAGACTGGAGTTATTGGGGGGGGGGAGCGGGCCAGGGTGAGGAGGACAGATGAAAGCTCCGATAGAGAGGCAGGAAGAGCAATGAGCGGGAGACAGACAGAGATGAAAGGACCCTGTGAGGGAAAATTAGATTATAAGAGAACGAAATGGAAGCATAATGCAGGAGGAGGGTGGTCAAGGTATTGCGGGGAAGAAAGATGTCTGAGTCGTGGGAAGGAGAGAGCGATATTAGAGATAGACTAGGTAGATTATAGGAGAGTTTAGGAAAGAATATAAGTCCAGTGGAAGAGAAGAGGCATATAAAGGGGGTTATATAAACACTGTATGAGGAGAGTATAAAGGGGGTATATAAATACTTTATGGAGGAGAGTATAAAGGGGGTTATATAAACACTGTATGAGGAGAGTATAAAGGGGGTATATAAATACTTTATGGAGGAGAGTATAAAGGGGGTTATATAAACACTGTATGAGGAGAGTATAAAGGGGGTATATAAATACTTTATGGAGGAGAGTATAAAGGGGGTTATATAAACACTGTATGAGGAGAGTATAAAGGGGGTATATAAATACTTTATGGAGGAGAGTATAAAGGGGGTTATATAAACACTGTATGAGGAGAGTATAAAGGGGGTATATAAATACTTTATGGAGGAGAGTATAAAGGGGGTTATATAAACACTGTATGAGGAGAGTATAAAGGGGGTATATAAATACTTTATGGAGGAGAGTATAAAGGGGGTTATATAAACACTGTATGAGGAGAGTATAAAGGGGGTATATAAATACTTTATGGAGGAGAGTATAAAGGGGGTTATATAAACACTGTATGAGGAGAGTATAAAGGGGGTATATAAATACTTTATGGAGGAGAGTATAAAGGGGGTTATATAAACACTGTATGAGGAGAGTATAAAGGGGGTATATAAATACTTTATGGAGGAGAGTATAAAGGGGGTTATATAAACACTGTATGATGTATGGAGTAGAGTATAAAGAGGGTATATAAACTGTGTATGGAGGAGAGTATAAAGGGGGTATATAAACACTGTATGAGGAGAGATGGGATAAGATATATATTCCTTACTGTCTGATGCATTAAATAACCACATCTACCACATTAGAGGGATGTGTTTTATGATCAAGGTTCACAACTCAAGGGTTTGATATTGTATAGAATGGAAATGACTGAGGAGGAAATTGGTCAAGGACACTCTATTGCTAGAGACCTAATGGTAGGTAACAATGTAACAAAGCAATGGGAGAGGCCAGCAGATGCTTGTGTAGGGAGAGTAATTCATAGCAGAAAGGGAGTATTAGTAATGTCGCTTTGTGGGTAATTGCTACGGCCTCACTGGAATACGGCATTCAGTTCTGAAGGCCATATCTCGAGAAGCACGTTAAGGGCCGGATTCGCACTTAACAAGCTTCAGCCTCTAAAGTGCAGGAATTTAAGAAATTACCCACTACTCATGCATTTACGCAATATATGTACCACTTAGACACGTATATTGACTATGTGCGGTCTTTAGAGATCGCATGTAGTAGGTTTGGTAGAAGGAGGCGTGCCTAGGCGGCCTCAGGGACAATTTAGAAATAAATGGGTGGGGGAGGGAGGGATGTAGATTAGCCAGGGAGGGCGGGGCAGCCATTCTCCGTGCTTTTTTCCTTCTTAAGAAGTAAGATGTGCACGGTAAGATAAAAGCAGACGGGCAGAGTTAGGTGCGGATCAGTCTGCACTTAACTTTCTCTTAAGTCTGAATACGGTCGTATTCGTATGGTATAACTTGGTGCAGAGAAGGAATAGGGTGGGTATGATACAAAGGTTTTAACCAGGCACAGGTGATGGCATCCTCCACAGAACAATGGATACAAGAATATGAAGGCAGCACTCATACAGGAGGCTAATAAGTTTAGAGGACATGGGGGTAATTGTTACTTCACTGGAAGGATAGTGATAAGAGGAGCAGCCTCCTATAAACAGCTTGCCAAGTTTTAGGTAATTGTAAAGGGGTGTGTCCTTTATCTCCAAAGGAGTGTGTCCTGTGAATAGCTCCACCCATGGGTGTGTCTAGTGCTGCCTGTAAAATATATTTCTCAATAAAAATATCATCTGTTTTTATTGATATATTGTCAGTGAATAAATGCTTTCAGCATTACTGTGGATACTGAATGAGATCTGGTGACTTCATCTTTATAGAAAAGTTAAAGTAGGTGACACAGCATCTGATTACCAAGGTACCAAAGTGAATTTTTTGTTTCTGTCTCCATGATTGAAGTCATGTTGTCTTAGTTCATTGCCAGTCTTTGATTATATCTTGGCCTCCATGAAATTGAATATTTTCATAGGCTTCAATGCAGGGAAATAGCACACAATTTATAAATTGCGATACCACAATGAATTCATAAAACAGCATCAGGAAGGTTGCCAGTGACTGCATAAAACAGCATCGGGAAGGTTGCCAAACACTTTATGGAGCCACAGAGATTTCCTGATCTTCAGGGAGAATTGGTAGCCATGTATAAGGCTAAACTGGATCTCCTATTTAAAAACAATAAACAAATAATAAATTTAAATATGTTCTGATGTCATCATGGTATAAACCACTAAGAAATGGACAGACCAGTTGGGCCAAGTGTTTTTTGTTTATTTGCCATCTGCATTGCTACAAGAGATAGCCACCACAAGGGTGGTTGTGAAAACCAGTGAGAGCTGGTTAGTACAGGGTCATTCACTATAGAGGAGAATTAGACACAGGATGGAATTATCAGTTGAGTAATCCCTGCCTCCGTCTGTAAGTAAACCCATCCAAGCCGGGATTCCCTGTAATACTGGAGGTTAGAATAAAACCGGAGAATGACTTTTCTATCCTACTAGTGATGTGTGTGATTCCTGTTACAGGAACTCCACTCTCCATATAGTTATATTATGTCAATATAAAAATCATTATATTTCATAGATGGATAAACAACATACCGGCAAAGAAATCTGCTTAGTTTGTATATGTCATGGTCACAGTACTTTTCAATGCACCTTATGTCTTTTGCTTACCTTTGTTGATCACATGATGTTCTTTTGGTTCCCAGCACTTCACTCTCTGCTGCAGGCATCAGTTCACAGGTGTGGCTCATTACCTTATTGGAACTCCCTGATTAGCAGCTCTATTTAAACCCTCCTCTGACATATCTTCACTGTCAGAGCAACATGAATCTTTACCTGCTGATATTGCGTTCTCGAGTTCTCTCATGTGTTCTCGTTCCAGGTTCTGTCTCCGGTTATCCGGTCCCTGTATTCCTGAGTATCTGGTTCCTGCCAGTGTCTCTTATGTGTGCACTTCCAGTGTTCAGCGGTTCTATGAAGTATGCAGTTCAGGTAGTCTCTCCTACGCTACCTATCTGCACTACTCCTGCAGCTCCTTCCGGTCCACCATCTTGACGTTTGCACACTTGTTTAGAGGGCCGCGACCTGCCGCCTGTCTGCAGTCAAGACGGTCCCCAACATCAGGGTCTCTGGTGAACACCAGGCTTGTTGTTAGACATCAACGTGGAGTCCGTTGCATGAGCGTATAAAGCAAATGTGTACAAGTGATAGTATTTCCCACTCCCGGGAACCCATAACATGATGGCACAATTTATGACATTACAGAATTTGGGGACATCCTTATACCTTAGTTCTCGTATCTACAAAATGGCTGTCTCCATGTTAATGCTTTGTCACTTGTGCACTCAACCACACTTGCTTTTTTGTCTCTCCCATCTGATAGATTAATTTGACAGACACCAGTAGCCTTAAATTACATTAAGTAGGTCCTCAGGGCCTGCCCCTGCTTAATAAGCCAATTCCTTGACACACCTATAGCAGAAGCTTTTATCCTTAAGCACATAGAAATTCATTTTGGCGGGATTTGTGGGAATGGAGTGCGGTCTAATAATGTTTTATAGACTCTGCACTTATGCAGATGATCTTGTGGAGGGAATAATCACAAAGAATCTTTAAGGGTACCTATGATCTACATACTTTATAGGGGACATGAGTGCCTCACTTCCAGGTTCCATAGTAGTTACACCCCTGTTACTCTACTAATACCCCGTTCAGACTAAGCCAAAAACCCAATATATTGCCGGGGCAAGCCCTAACAACCCGGTTCGGGGCTCAGTGTGAACGGTCGCATCGGCCGCAACCCAGGTCTAGTGATCCGGGAATCAGACATGGGATATTTGAAGGGTTATTACCGTGTCAGACCCGGGTTGCCACCAGTATGAACGGTGAAACCCGGGTTTTTCAACCCGGGTCTCACTGAAATGCAGCTGATTCGGTCTAAAAGACCCAATCAGCTTTGTTGCTTATAAAAAACACATGTTTTAAATCATCAACGTGGAGTTCGTTGCATGAGCGTATAAAACAAATGTGTACAAGTGATAGTATTTCCCACTCCCGGGAACACATAACATGATGGCACAATTTATGACATTACAGAATTTGGAGACATCCTTATACCTTAGTTCTCGTGTCTACAAAATGGCTGTCTCCATGTTAATGCTTTGTCACTTGTGCACTCAACCACACTTGCTTTTTTGTCTCTCCCATCTGATAGATTAATTTGACAGACACCAGTAGCCTTAAATTACATTAAGTAGGTCCTCAGGGCCTGCCCCTGCTTAATAAGCCAATTCCTTGACACACCTATAGCAGAAGCTTTTATCCTTAAGCACATAGAAATTCATTTTGGCGGGATTTGTGGGAATGGAGTGCGGTCTAATAATGTTTTATAGACTCTGCACTTATGCAGATGATCTTGTGGAGGGAATAATCACAAAGAATCTTTAAGGGTACCTATGATCTACATACTTTATAGGGGACATGAGTGCCTCACTTCCAGGTTCCATAGTAGTTACACCCCTGTTACTCTACTAATACCCCGTTCAGACTAAGCCAAAAACCCAATATATTGCCGGGGCAAGCCCTAACAACCCGGTTCGGGGCTCAGTGTGAACGGTCGCATCGGCCGCAACCCAGGTCTAGTGATCCGGGAATCAGACATGGGATATTTGAAGGGTTATTACCGTGTCAGACCCGGGTTGCCACCAGTATGAACGGTGAAACCCGGGTCTCACTGAAATGCAGCTGATTGGGTCTAAAAGACCCAATCAGCTTTGTTGCTTTTAAAAAACAATTTTTTTATAAAAAATACATGTTTTAAATATAGAAAAATTATAAATTTATATAAAAAAAAAAAGACCCTGAAAAAATTGAAAACAGGACTTACCTGTCCGTGCGACGCAGCTGACTGCAGGTCCGGCTTGAACACACTGCGTATGTGCAGTGTTTTTTCATGCCAGGACCTAAAATTTTCTAAGTGCCGAAATGTAGGTCCTGCGCATGCCCAAGACTTCATTCATGCATCACATGAATGAAGTCCATCGAGGACCCAGAGGATCATCACGGGACCTTGCAGGAGAGGTGAGTAGTTAAATAGGGTATACTATTGTATACCCTATTCTATTGTATAGAATAGGGTATACAATGGTATAGACTATAGATTAGAATAGGGTATACAATAGTATAGCAGTATAGAGCCCAAAGAGTGTGAACGGGCCTGACCCAGGAATTTCCCGGGTCTAAGCTGCAGTGTGAACGGAGTCCCCCATGCTGGGCTGACGTGTGCACCGGCAATAAACCAGGTCGAAAATCCCGGGTTTTTGCCGGGGCAGCAGTGTGAACACTGTATAATAGTGGGTTTACTGGGAATGTATGTTAATGCAATCCGGTGTTAAATAGACAGGTCAAAGACTGACTATGTATTTTTAAAATATGCAGTTTCCATTTTCACTCCCAAAGTACTCTCTGTACCAATTCATGCACAGGGGTGTCACGCCTCTTGCATTTTACGCCTACAACTAAAATTTGGAACATGGAGGCCCAAGTGACTTCACATAACGATAGCTGGCATCTGGTTGCCATCAGCAACCCCTCCAATTTTCCTCTCTTAGAATCTTTAATAAAACCCTTAATGTATAATTTTGTTTCTCTGAGTCACAATTCTAGCTCAAATGAGCCAATCCATACTACTCCCCTCCAGTTCTTCAAAGATAAATTGTTCTTCTGATTAAAGCAAAATGATATGTGCTAAATCTTTCTGATCTCTGAGACATTATTGTCGGTATTCACAGTTTTGATGCAGCATATGTTGTAAACAGGGATTTTACCTCTTCCACTCAATAAGACAGTCACAATGATCTTGCCGGTCTGCACTCTTATTAATTAACAGCGGGGGTTTTATTCCACTGTGGCCCAGGGCAATATATACTCTTTCCTAAAGCCCTAGTTGCTGATGCAAAACAGAGCAGAAATATGTGAAGTGTTACAATTGTAATATTGTCTCTCGGCATGAACCCCATGTGGCTCCTATGAACAGTGATGTTTGTGAGGGAAGCGGAGGGAGGTCTGTTTTGGCTCTTGGTGTGAAGGCGCTTCTAGTGGAGGTGTATGAACAGGATTTTCAGAGTGTTTCTTGAAATCACACCGGAGCTCTCTATATGGGTATAATAGCAGGAAGCAGCATGATATCCCGGGGAGGTAGAAATTAGAGACAGCCGAGAGAGCGGAGCTGTGAGCAAGAAAAGGCAGTTGTCACTTTATTTTAAAAAGGGGCATTATGTTTTTTGTTTTTTATTTTGGGGGGGATATATAAATTTCTTTAGGAAAAAAGTTATTTCGTGAATCCAAGTGTATCAAAGTGATTCTTTACTTAATTTGTCTATTTTTTTGCTTTGAAGCTTTGTGATACATTGAGCTTGATGTCTGCATCTCTCCTTTTTTTTGTTTTTTGTTTTTTTGCTCGTAAAAATTATTTTTTTTTTACCTTGTATGCTAATAAGCAGCAATGAGTTTATACAAAAGACATGTGCAAAGTGTCTGACATCTGAAATATTTGTCTCTTAGAATACTTGGTAATGAGATGGGAATAGAGAAGATTAATGGGAGTAGCATGTATAGGTGGGTAACGATGCCAAAAGTCGTCTTCAAACACTCATCAAGTGGGGATATGGAGCCTAGGGGCCGGATCCAGATTAAATGTGCGCTGCAATCGTACGCAGCAGAAGCTAAGTTATGACCGTGTAATCCGATACCAGCAAGAAAAAGAAATGAGGGGCCAGATTTACTAAGCTGTGGGTTTGGAAAAGTGGAGATGTTGTCTATAGCAACCAATCAGATTCCAGCTCTCACTTTCCTATTACATACTAGAGAATGTCATCTAGAATCAGATTGGTTGCCATGGGCAATATCTCCACTTTTCCATTCCCCCAGCTTATTAAATCTGACGTGCGATCTCTTTCTATAAGTAGGCTATTCGTAGACCGTGTTCAGACTACCGGATGTATAACATATACGTCTGGAGTTTAGCGGTTTTTACTACTGCGCATGTGTAGTACATTTTTTACATAATCTACGTATCTTTTCCTTACGTAGAATGCATATATGCAGTCTTTAAGATCTACGTAAGGAAAAGATACGTAGATTACGTAAAAAATTTACTACACATGCACAGTAGTAAAAAACGCTAAACTATGGACGTATATGTTATACGTCCGGTAGTCTGAATACAGTTCATAGGCCGGATCCTAATTTAATAGTCACATGCTAGTGGACCTTTGCAACACAGTTGCTACGGAGGTCCACTATAGGGTCACCGTGTGATCCTAATTGGCATTAGTTTGAAGGGGAACATTCCCTTCGCACTTAAGCATTTTCCACCACCAGGTCTCTTAACCTTAACATTCCACAACAGGTACCATGGAGGATGGTCTTATATAGACATCAGCTGCACTTGTCATATAGGTGAAAAACACTCACAAGTTGCAACTCGCATGGAATACAAAATGACACCTTTTATTTATCAAAATTGCACCACATAACTTTAAAATGTTTTGCCATCTATATATTTTTTTAAACATGGCACCCCTCCTTGTTTAGGCTTAGGCTGTGGGACAGGAAGTTTTAGGGTTAGGTTGCGGAGAGGGACGGGTTTGGGAATGGTTGGTGTTAAGTTGCGGAAAGGCGATGGTTAGGTTTAGGGATCAGAAAACTTACCTGTCTCCGTTGCATTCTTCGGAGACGGTGCTGTCACAGAATCCGTGTCTTCTAAGGGCAGACTGATGAAAACGGGTGGTTGTCAATTCTTCATTGCCGCAAAGTGTGTCGGAATCTGTCGGAAGACAAAATCACTTAAAGCAGTGAACCACATCCCACAGAAAATTGGGCCAGTGTGTAAATGAGGTTCATGCGTAAGGCTTAGCCAAGCCCTTTCTGTACTATGTAAATTCCTTCTCATCATACATGCATGTTTTAAGCATGCAACCCAGTTCTGCCCCACCATCTGAGTTTTGAGGATACAGATCTGTGCTAGAAGTCTGTTGCAAAGTCCACTCCAAAATGCAGGCTCTCCATAACATAGCTCTGAGTTGTGAGTCCTTACACTGAGTCTGTAACGTGATCACAGATGGCACTAGGGTCTCGGAACACCTCTAGTCCCCAATCGTTCTCTTAGGTGCCAAAGCATCCCCCACAGTAGATACACAACTACTTGTAGCACTTATGGCTGGTGAAAGATGGAAACCTTCCCTTGGCAAGAGACCTGCACCTACCGGGTGCCACAAGCTTGTCTATGCCAGGCACATTACTAGATCCAGATTCCTTCAGAGCCTTCTCCGAGTGGCCAGACCGTAGTTTTCCAGACTGTAGGGTTAATGCGACTGTAAAAATTATTTAGGTTCGGCTGTAGCTGAATTTTTGATTTTTGTTTTACTAAAAACACAGTTGGGTCATTATACAATAATGCAATAAGTATAATGATCATACTTGCAGCAATAATTCTCTCTATAAAATTCGTTCAATGAGAAAATGAGCCGTTAATCGGAATCCTGTGGTGGCAGCTACGGATCTGGCAGAGATTAGTGGTTTGCGTTATTCCCCCCCAATGGAAAAAAACAAACACATTTCCATTGAGCACATGGTTTATAGTTTATTACGATCATAATTTATTCATATATATATATGCCACCAGAACTGCACAGAGAGTATTCAGTCCTTCCAATATGTCCCTGCTCCTCTGCGCTTACTGTCTAAGGGACCTATTTAGTCCTTTTTTCTTTAGGCAAAAAACGTTATTTTTGTTTAAATTCACAATATGTGCAAAGCTCTGATGATATTTAGAATAATGTTGTTGCAGTAATTCCACAATTGCAAGACAGTGTTAGAAATGCCATCCGGAGACTGCGCCGATCTATGATCAATGCATGCCCCTTATGAGAAATTGGGAACGCCGTTACATGAGAGATCCATAAGATGAACAGCTGAAGGTCCGCTCTAATACCTGCATTAAGCAGGAGGAGGAATTTAGGTACCAAACAATTGGTAGCACAGCATTACTGGTGTGGGCCGGATTGAGACTTCTGCATTTTGCGAGTGTTCACGCTTATACTGTTCTACCAGTACAAATCTAGATCATCTGGATCCAGACTTCCTTACTGGAAGCCATTCCGACAATGGAACAGGATGTGGACTTTGCTTATGCAAAGTGAAGGGAGAAGGTATGTGAGAGCGGGCTCGATGTCCTCCATACTATCCAGACTTCCGCACTGTCCCTATTTTAAATGAGAATGGCGCAGTGGCATCAGAAGCCTTGGTCTGGTCTAAAATTATTAGAAGTGACCAAATAGTCCCCCAAAATGAGCCATGTTCCCCAATACCCAATGATTCACCTCATAAGTTTTTTGCTCCAATTTTATGGGTAAATTTCTCATGACTTCATTGAACGACTTATATACTTGCAACGTCTTCAGCCAATTAGCAGCAGAGGCTCCCACCACCTAAGTCCAACACAATCCAGGCAAGAAAAGAAATGAGACGATGAGGTTTTATTCCCCCCTCTGTCTTAAATAAAATAATTGACCTTTTGGTCACATGTTTAAAAAAAAAAATGAACCTTTTTCCTGCAAACAAAAAGTGCAGGCTTCATAAATAGGTTGCTAGTGTTCCTAAAACAAAGGCTGCATGTAGTGAGTAAGAAAATAATTTGGAAGTGAGTAAATAATTTGAAAGCGTGTCTAATAAGAATCCAATTCATTACTTCAAGTCAAGGAGCCCATCTGCCTAAAGTCTTCCGGTAGCTGTACAGAAGGTAGGGGTTAAGCTCAGGTAAGAGTCCTTGGATCGGGTGTAGCCGTGGAGCTCTTGCATCCGTGTAGACGGCACAGGATGGAATGTGTTCTAATTGACAGGCTAGAGAGCTGTTAGACTGTAATGTAACCTATTGTAGATACAGCCCTATTACAACATAAGTGTACATGCTCGGGGGATGTGATGAGCATCACCAGGTACTTGATGGTGTTCAGCAGTTCTCATTTTCTTCAAAGCACGTTCTGTGTACAGAGCGTCCTACTCGTTTTTCTCCTTATGTGAGAGAAGACTCATTCGTCCCTGCAATAAACTCTTTGTAAATCAAGAGCTGTAGATGTATAGGGCACAATACAACCATTGTGCTGTGTATTTACACACAGGAGATAGGACTTCCTGCCAGGAAGATCTCTTCTACTACCAAGCATCTCGCATTGCCTATAGGACAGGCCCAATCAAAGATTTAAGAGATATTAAGTCCTGGTGGCAGATGGGCCAAGTTTGGCACCCAACATGCATGCTGCTGGCCCTGGGCATAGGCCATTTAGATGAATGCCCAGAGAGCCAATCAGGGGTGGACCTAGAAACCACCGGACCCCAAATTTACAACCAACATGTGCTACTGTGGTATACTGATGGCAGAGCAGGGGTAAGATACCACAGATGCAGGGTGGGCGGCTTCCTCCGAGTCTTCCACGTTCTAAGCACATGGTAATTACAACACTGATGTATTCCTCCAGGGGGCTAGGTGGTGAGATTGACTGTGATTTAATGGTCATACATTGCAGCAGTTTGAAGTTCTAGCTATGACATAAAAGTTCAGCTAGGTCTTTCCAAGGTCAAAGTTGTTCCATTTCGAAAGTGGTGGAACTTTGTGAGTAGTTTCACCCAAATTCTGTAGCTCAGAGCCTTGCGTGAAAGAGAAACATATCTGCAGATCTGATCTTCCTTTTCCCCTCATCGTTTCTCGGAAATATTTAAATGTTTGGAAGTGTGAAGGAATAGGCATAGCTTATTGTTTAGTGATGCTCCCAAAATGCAAAAGATGTTGCCAATAATACCCAATCAAATTCCAGCTATCATTCTTCCTGTGCGTTCTCCATTTTGATTGGTTTCAAATTGACAACCAGCATATATGACCGTCTCCAAAGCATTCCATTGTATACCTACCCCTCCTGGTGTCTGGAGATTTACTATAGCCATGGGAAAGGCAGCTCCATACCTCTAACATTGTAACTTGGCAACTTGGGACAATATAATACCTGGCTCCTATCTTCCCAGATTTCAGCACTAAATGTCCATTAAAGTGCATTATTTGGGAGATAATACATTGCCTGATCAATGCTTATCAGATCATTCTTTTGAATGTCTGATCTCTTGGAATGTTTAGTCCTCACAATAGGTACCATACTGCACGTGTGACTGACAGCTACTAGCAGCTTGTTACAGAGCATTGGTCTCACTCCAGAGAATCTGAGTGCGGAAATATTTGTATTACTTGAACACACACTACACACAGAGCAGGGCAGGGCTCCCTTAGGGCAGACTGTGAGGAGTTGTCTTACGTGAACATCCTCTGCCTGCCTGCTCCAATAAACATTTACCTCTCCCCAGGGTGTTACAGCAATGGGCTAATGGGCAGCAGGTTATGGTAAACCCACAGGCCTCAGGCTAAACTATAAAACCAACTGAGTTACTAACAGTTTTGGACTTCCTTTTGCTTCCCGTCTGTTTCTTAACCCAGCAGATACCAAAAACTCCCGGCGGTCTGTGTACCCTGCACGGTCATTGCCATCTGTACAATTATCACCTCTTGTGCATTATCTGTCATCCACACAAGGGCCACCAGTCACACTTCCTGGATAATAACAGCCATTTTTCCATTTAAGTCCCCCTCTGTAACCTTGCACTATGCGCCTTTCTCCAGGCTGGTCTGTGTCATCAAGACAACACATCTAGCTCAATGCAATTTGTGTCTAAAAGTCTGTTTGCTATGTAATTACTGAGAGCTCTTGACACGGGAGCTGACAGACCGTGAGTAATGTCATTGCATGCCACCTCCTCTCCTTCCATCTACCCTCGTGTAGGACTCACACATCTAACCCTTTCCTTGCTGAGTAGGACAATGGCGGTCCATTGGAAATGTAATTTTACGCTTTATAAACTTCCTAATGGACGTAGGGCTAGAGGAACTAGAGAGGGAAAGAAACCACAATGAACGTGACTGGTTTTGTTTTATGCACTGGAGAAACTGGTCATAAGTGGTACTGTGGTTTGTGTTGATGATGGTCCTCTTTGTTGGCTATTGGGGTCTGGCCAATCTTGTAAGCAAAGATTTAAGGCATTGCCATTTCAGAATGACTTTAAACGTTACAATTGCATGTCTCCGGTGTTCACAAAATGAATGGCAGAGCAGGTCATTTGTGTAAATGCTTGGTATGCGTCGGGTGGCGCAGAAGGAAATCGATCTGCGTTATGGTATGAACTACGGCCGATAGCCCACTTACGCACACAATGCGCCCTCCAGATGTTACGTTAGTGTTTCACACATAACACTAACGTTCCTACCATCGTACCGAACTTAGGTCCATACGATGGCATTTAAGTGGGAAGGGGCTAGGTGGGCGGGGGGAAGCATGTAAATTGTACAGTGGGGGGAGGTTTTCCCCACCTACACCGGTCAGAAGGAGCGTTGATCCGCGACTGTGAATT